>JARHVA010006767.1:427500-835753 GCA_037957365.1 Torreya grandis
AAGAACAAAGGAATGAACCATTGAACCATTGAACCTTGAACCAAATTGGTTCAACGGGTTCAACTGGTTCAATGAGTTTAATGGATTTGAAGAGATCAAGGGACCTATAAAAATAGATAAGTGATGGAACAAAGGATGAACCAATGAACCGATTGAACCTTGAACCAAAAAAATTCAAAGTTCAAAGGTTCAACGGTTCAAAGGAAGCGCTAGACAAAGGAAGGAAGTTGATGATTCCAGAGACTAGTTCAAAGGGGCGGTTCAACAAAAGAGCAAAAAAGTGATTGAACCATTGAACCATTGAACCAAAGTTGGTTCAAAGGTTCAACATTGATGGTTCAAAGGAGTGCCCCAAAGCTAAAATAACAAGGGCCCTTATGGAGGGCAGTGAACTAAGGGCAGGTGCCCTTGTGGAGGGTAGAGAACATTGGTTCAAAGATCAAAGGAAGTGTTAGACAAAGGGATGGTTCAATCAAAGACCAAGAAAGTGATTGAATTGAGAAAGAGATTGAACTAAGAAAGTGATTGAACTGAGAAAGTGATTAAACTAAAGAAGTGATTGAACCAAGAAAGTGATTGAACCAGGGAAGCGATTGAACCATTGATGTCCTCATGGATGTCAAATTAAAGATAATGAAATATCTATCAATTTTTAAATATGGTACAAACCTTGTGAACAAATTCAGTGACCAGCCAAAGAGATAGCTTGAGAGCTTAGATCACACAGATAAGGACAAAATATAGTGAAATTCACCACATGTCCCTTGTAAACTCAGTGGAAAGTGCCAAGTGTCAATGTCCATCGTTTCTTCCTATTGTCTCATTATTGAGTAAGGATTGTGGTGGGTCTCAGGTGAATTTCTAATGTAAGTGAAGCATGCCAAGTGGCATCATCCGTGTGAGTCCAATTGAGTCCCGCATGTTTCTATAGTGTTTCTAAAAGCCCAGTGAAAGTTGCCATGTGTCATCTTCCGCAAGACTCTCAAAGGATATCTTAAGCATCTATAAGGTAAAAGGATGCTACCAAGTGTCCTCACCTACTTCATATAAAAAAGTGCCACCTATCCCTTCATTAGGAATAAAGTGCCTGAGAGCTCAAAATACAACAAGGAAAGGGGAAATGATGGAGAAAGATCAAAAAATATCTGCACGCATTGGATATGTTTCTAGAAGGTGAAGCAGCTGACCAAGTGGACATTAGAGAGCATGAACATTCAATGGCCTGACCTATTCTCTTGCATTGAGTAAAGTGAAAATAGCTATGCACACATCAGGAAACACATTAGGTGGCCCATATTTAAGACTGATGCCCAATTCGAGCATAGCCCATGGATAGAATTTAAAATGCATTGAAGGCATTGAATGCATCATAGGCCATTATTTTTGTGAAACAAAGTGCCCAAGTCTTTCTTGGAGCACTATATATTGGACTCTCTCTTATTTTTTTAAGGGGATCTCTCTGTTATCAAAAACAAAACTTTGCCCAAATTAAAAGGCATTACTGAGACTTTGAGCTCAGATTGTTGATCATATTTCATTATTTGAATAAGAAAACAAGTGACTTTTCATACTTTGTGTTGGAATAGCTTGGTTGTTGGGGAAATTATTCTTATGTCTATTTCCTTAATACATTTTTTGTCCATTTAATTAAATAAGCAGAATTAGTGAAAGTAATCAGGAAGGTGTCTTGAAGCCAGCTATGGAGAGACTTTGTGCTGCCACAATTGTCTTTAGTTTGTCTTTTTATTATTTCTATGTAAGGGATCTTGGGATGACTTTGTGCCCTCATTATCCTCCATATTTCACTCTTTGGAAGTTGAGGTGGAGACTTTGTGCCACATTTCATCCTGTTGTGTTACCGCGCCCTGTTACAATTACTTGTCACTACCCGAAAGGTTCCTGTTGTCTACTGAACAACATTTCTAAAAGAAGAGGAGTGCCTTCTTTCATTTCATCAGGATTTATCCTTTGATTGGTGAACATCATCTCTAAAAAGGAGAGATGGATGGTGTTATCCTACCCCTAAGTGTTATTTTTAGCTTATTTATAGTAGATTAACATATATAAAGCCCCTTCATACTTACAAGGAACCTCCCCTTGATGAGAGGAGAGATTTGTCCCCTTTTGATGTAGTAAACCTACACATCTAGCTGACCAATTTCCCTATGCTATGGTTGAAGAGACCTATTTTTCTCATCAGTTAGTTGATTGACAAAATATTCACCCAACAGTTTTTGGCAACTCCACTAGGGATTTACGTGCAATTTGAAGCCTCAAGTTTTAGATTGAAGCAGTCCCTGCCCTTATCCATTATAGACTCTAGTGACTCTATTCTATGTCATACCCATTATCATTATAGCCTTACCATCACCCTCCACCTCCATGTCAACTGGGATAAAACACGCAGTTTGAAGCTTCAAGCTGAAGCAAGGCCAATTTTTTCCTATTTTTGTTTTACAATATGGTAGATCCATAGTATACACGAAGCCAAAGGGCTAAAGGTATTGTTGACCCTATATTCAAGTTGGTATAGCAAAGTAATTTTGATCCATTTCTTTCACCATCTCACCTCCAATGAACCAAGAGCTTTCCTCCTACTAAAGTCAAGTCTCCATTACCAGGCAAAGCTTCCATGTCTGCTATTAATAAAGCTTTGTCAATACTTACCCCTCTAAGCTTTGTTATTCCACCCTTCTATAGTCATACTATGGAAATTTAAGGTCCTTGGGGTAACTCTTTTGGCCCACTCAATTTAACTCCACCTCTACATGAGCTACCATGCAGTTCAAGGAAAATTTTCTCTAAGTTCTATGGTGATGGGAAGGTCCATCCTGATGAACATATTGTAGCCTTCAGCATAGCCTATGGTGTAATAGGTGTGGAGTATGAGGATGTAGTAGTTAGGTTGTTCATGGAAACTTTACAAGGTGCTACTATAAACTGGTTCTATCATCTGTAGGCCCAAACTGTGACTGACTAGAACACTCTCAAAGCCAAATTTGAAGCCAGATTCAAGCCTACACAAGATGTGCATGCCCTGCTAGATCAACTCACACAAATTAAAAAGGAGCCTCATGAACCAATGAGGGATTTTATATCCAAGTTTGACAAGTTGAGGAATAGGATTCCTATAATTGCTCAACCTACAGCAGAGAATCTCAAATGTTTCTTCATCAACTCTCAGCTGCCTAAAGTAAGTTTTCTACAGAGATGTGCTAGCCAAATAGACCTTGTTGTAGCTCAGGATTTGGCCACTAAGGTGGAAGATGACCTTATCTTGGTAATAAAGATAAGGAGAGATCCTAACAGAGGTAAATCTTCTTCATCTTCTAAATATTCATCTACAGGCACCAATGATCAAATGGTGCAAAAGCTGGCAAATGAACTTCTAGCCTTGAAAAGACAAGTGGCCCAAGGTATGTCTACTCCTCCTTATCAAGATATGCCAAGGAGGACATTTCAGAACCAGTCATATCAAGGCAATTTTGCCGAAATTCAAGGGAAACTAAATCATCTGCCTTCCCCACAGGGGAAACTTGCCATTGAAGCATCACCAGCTAACTTAGTAGTTGGATATCTAGAAACAAAACATGATTTCTCTTTCCAACCTAAGTTTGAGAAAGAAAATGATGTTGATCTTTTTGTAGTAGAGCAAGAAGAATTAGGTGGTTGCTCCAACATTAGTTTTCTGAATTACCAGGATGAACCTAGAGATAAAGGTGAAGCAGTTGATGGATCATATGATGTTTTCACCTAGTCCCAGAACCAGTCAGCCCAGCAAGTTGATAAAGTAAAAATAGGGGAAAGTTCTCAACCTGCAATTTCAATTGCCAAATGAGGAACTTTTGTACCTTTCCAGACAAAGGACCCAGTGAGTAATAAAAAGGTAAATACATCAAGCATTCCTCCATCTTTAACTTCAATTCCATAGACCATTACCACCCCTCCTAAAAACTAAAAAGATGAACTACCTTCCTCTATTCCTAGTCCATTTCAGTCATTTGACATAATCGACCATGTCAAGAAGAACAAAATTCAAATGTCTAAATTTGAATTCTTGCAATCCAATCCTGAGCAGTTGGATAGGTTAGTTCAGTGTGTGAAGAATAAAGTCATCCCTATAACACAAGATGTTAAAAAGGTAACTCATGATCCCCCAAAGAACATGTCCATCCCAAAAAATCTTGTCATTTCTCCTCCTATAGCTTTGAGAAGGACTGAACCATTCTATGTTTCCCTGCTGATAAATGGACATCAGCTGAATAATTGCATCATAGACTCAGGTGTGTCAAACAATATCACACCTGCCAAAGTAGCTGAATCCCTTGGTCTCACACTACCCAAGACATTTGGGAGATGTTTCTCCATGGAGAAAAAATAAGTGCCACTACTGGGACAAATCAAGGATGCCCAATTTGCATTTACCACCTTTCTAGAAAAGAGAATCAAGATGACAGTCCTGGTGGCCAACGTCCCAACCTTATACAAAATCTTTCTTGGGTGAAATTTATGCAAGGATGTTGGAGGAGAATTGAGCATGGACCTGTCTGAAGCGAGGATCCCTGTCAAAGGCATCATGTAGAGGCTACTTCCTGAAAAGGAGGCAAAATATGTTGTCACCCAAGCGTCGATCCCTGAAGCTCAAATTCTATTTGAGTCTTCAAGTAGGGGTAACTATTTTTTGTCTACTGAAGGCATTCTTGTTACAGCAGACAAAAGTCTTTTAGGTGGCATTCCATGAATTAGTTCAAATAAAACAACAAAAGGCATGAGAGAGCACAGTGTAAGCCCAAAGGAACTCTCCTCTCCAAATGAAGAAAAATCTGAGAAAGGAGCAGTTTCTTATGATGTATGGATACTAAGATTTGATGGCAACTGCTCTTCTAGCGGTGTTAGAGTTGGGACTGTGTTGATATCTCCTCAAGGAGATATCTTTCCTTCTTCATACAAGTTGTAGTTTAGCAACACCAACAACGTTGTTGAGTATGAATCTCTATTACTTGGGTTGAAGGCTGCTCAAGACAAAGGTGTCAAACTCCTTCACGCCATAGGAGATGCTGAGCTAATGGTTTGTCAAGTATCTGATGGGGATAATCAAATCATGTGTTAGACTAAACTAGAGTAATAAGCTATGGTAGTGGACCATACTACTGCACACCAAAGTCAGAAAAAAGAACTCTTTGCCAAGAGAGCAAAGATTTATGGTTTTCAGATTGGAGACCACACCTTGCCATGGGGCAAGAAGAGAGAACCAAAAGGAGTGCACAAAAAATGTGATTCCTGGTGGAGACTTCCATTCACCCATCACTAATTCTAGGGAGAAAATGGTTTCTTGTTGTTTTATTAGGATCGAACGTCATTTTCACTGTCTCATAGTAGGTGGCATCTGAAGCACTTCAAATCTTGAGGCATCAGATAAGATCATCTATACATATGTATATTTATATAGTCTTTAGTTTTATTTCATGCTTTTCATTTTTATTTTTGGCACCTTTCTTTTTGGATAGCATGACTCTGCATCCCAATGGCACACTTCAAGGCACTAGAGATTCTATTTTATACTTCCCTTAGCTATTCCAAGTCTTCGACTGAAAGAAGTTCCCCAACAAGAGCCAGCTATTGTTCCCAAAATCTGTCATTCATTTTTGGGATAACATATGAACTATTTTGGTCTTGCAGGCCAAAAATTCCCTCTTCCCTTCTCAAAAATTATTTTGGGTATTCAAATTATCTATTTTTCAAGCTTTTTCAATGAACAGACTTCACTGGAAGAAATCTATTGACTTTGGAGGCTTAAATCTATGGACTCTGCAAAAAAATAACAAGCTCTCAACACTCAGGAAATTTCAAGGTTAGTTCAACACCAAGGTTTAATGACGTTGGCAAGCTTAAAGAGTTAAGCGCTTTAGCAAAAGTTTAAAGTTTAACCGCTTCAGCAAGTTTAATGGCTTCAAACGGCTTCAAAAGACTTAGTGAGAAAGAAGAAGGCTTGAACCGTTGAACCATTGAACCTTGAACCAAAATGGTTTAAAGGTTCAACGGGTTCAAAGGTTCAAAGGTTCAATAAGTAGTTAGTTCAAAGCAATTGGTTCAATCGATTGGCTCAAGCAGTTAAGTGGAACACAAGAAGAAAGCAATTGAACTGTTGAACCTTTGAACCTTTGAACCGTAGATGGCTCAATCGGTTGGTTCAATTGGCCAGTTTGAAGGAATGCCCCAAAGTGAAGAGACCAAGTGCCCTTACAAAGGGTAGTGAAGAAAAGAAGATTCGAAGAACAAAGGAATGAACTATTGAACCATTGAACCATTGAACCTTGAACCAAATTGGTTCAATAGGTTCAACTAGTTCAACGAGTTCAATGGATTTGAAGAGATCAAGGGACTTAGAAAAATAGAGAAGCGATGGAAAAAAGGATGAACTAATGAACCGATTGAACCTTGAACCAAAAAAGTTTAAAGTTTGAAGGTTCAAAGGTTCAACAGTTCAAAGGAAGTGCCAGACAAAGGAAGGAAGTGGATGATTCTAGAGACTAGTTCAAATGGATGGTTCAACCAAAGAGAAAAAAAGCAATTGAACCGTTGAACCATTGAACTAAAGTTGGTTCAAAGGTTCAAGGTGGATGGTTTAAAAGAGTGCCCCAAAGCTAAAATAACAAGTGCCCTTGTGGAGGGTAGTGAACTAAGGGCAGGTGCCCTTGTGGAGGGCAAAGAATATTGGTTCAAAGATCAAAGGAAGCACTGGACAAAGGGATGGTTCAATCAAAGACCAAGAAAGTGATTGAACTGAGAAAGCGATTGAACTAAGAAAGTGATTAAATTGAGAAAGTGATTGAACTAAGGAAGCAATTAAACCAAGAAAGTGATTGAACCAAGGAAGCGATTGAACCATTGACATCCCCACAGATGTCAAATTTAAGATAATGAAATATCTTTCAATTTTCATATACGATGCAGACCCTATGAACAAATTCAATGACTAGCCAAAGAGATAGCTCGAGAGCTCAGATCACATAGATAAGGACAAAAGATAGCGGAAGTTGCCACGTGTCCCTTGTAAAAATCGATAGAAAGGGCCAAGTGTCAATGTCCACCATTTCTTCCTTTTATCTCATTATTGAGTAAGGACTGTGGTGGGTCCTAGGTGAATTGCTAAGGTAAGCAGAGCACACCAAGTGGCATCATCTGTGTAAATCCAAATGAGTCCTGCATGTTTCTATAGTGTTTCTAAAAGCTCAGTAGAAACCACCATGTGTCATCTTTTGTAAGACTCTCAAAGGATATCTTAAGCTTCTATAAGGTAAATGGATGCTACCATGTGTCCTCGCTTGCTTCATAGCAGAAAGTGCCACCTATCCCTTCATCAGGAATAAAGTGCTTGAGAGCTCAAAATATAGCAAGGAAAGGGGAAACGATGGAGAAAGATCAAAAAATATCTGTGCATGGGATATGTTTCTAGAATGTGAAGCAGTCGACCAAGTGGACATCAGAGAGTGCAAACATTCAATGGCATGGCTTGTTCTCTTGCATTGAGTAAAGTGAAAATAATTGCGTACACATCAAGAAACACATTAGGTGGCCCATATTTAAGATTGACACCCGATTCCAGCATAGCCCATGGATAGAATTTAAAATGCATTGAAGGCATTGAATGCAACATAGGCCATCATTTTTGTGAAACAAAGTGCCTAAGTCTTTCTTCGAGCACTATATATTGGACTCTCTCTTATTGTTTTAAGGGGATCTCTTTGTTATCAAAAAAAAAACTCTGCCCAAATTGAAAGGCATTACTGAGACTTTGAGCTCAGATTGTTTATCATATTTCATTATTTGAATAAGAAAACAAGTGACTTTTCAGACTTTGTGCTGGAATAACTTGGTTGTTGGGGAAATTGTTCTTATGTCTATTTCCTTAATACATTTTTTGTCTATTTAATTAAATAAGCAGAATTAGTGAAAGTAATTAGGAAGGTGTCCTGAAGCTAGCTATGAAGAGACTTTGTGCTGCCACAATTGTCTTTAGTTTATCTATTTTCTATTTTTGTGTAAGGGATCTTGGGATGACTTTGTGCCCTCATTATCCTTCGTATTTCACTCTTTGGTAGTTGAGGTGGAGACTTTATGCTACATTTCATCCTATTGTGTTACTGCGCCCTATTACAGTTACTTGTCACTACCTGAAAGGTTCCTGCTGTCTGTTGAACAGCACTTCTGAAAGAAGAGTGCCTTCTATCATTTCATTAAGATTTATCCTTTGATTGGTGAACATCATCTCTGAAAAAAGAGAGATGGATGGTGTTATCCTACCCCTAAGTGTTATTTTCATCTTATTTATAGTAGATTAGCATATATATATATATATATATATATATATAGCCCCTTCATACTTACAGGGAACCTCCCCTTGATGAGAGGAGAGTTTTGTCCCCTTTTGATGTAGTAAACCTACACATCTGGCCAACCAATTTCCCTATGTTGTGGTTGAAGAGACTTATTTTGCTCATCAGTTAGCTTATTGACAAAATATTCACCCAACATGTATAAGATTTGAAAAGATAATAATTACCTTGTCATTAACAAATAATTTAAAAGATGGTTCTTCATTTTTAAACATAGCTACATTTCTAGAATTTTATAGATGACATAAAATTAATGCTCTAAATAATTTCCAAAAAGAAGAAATATAATATATCCATTGAGAAGTATCCCAAAATAAAACCATATGCCAAGAGAATGGATCCAGATGGAAAGGCTGAAATAAGATGTGAATCCAATGCCAAGCAGATTGAGCTTTTAGTAAAGTCCAAAAGAGGTGCTTGAAGGACTTAACTCTTGAACAAGTGGGACACTTGGGTTGAACAATACTATTTTGTAACATATATTCCCCAAGAGGGATGCCTTTTTAAATCAAACACCAAATAAATTGAGTGAGCTTGGACTCAAGCTTAGAATCCTAAATTCTATTAAGTTTGGAAAGTTAGGTCTTAGGCAAACAATTTAAATTCTAATGCCTATTTAACTTGTAAAAAGTTGACAAGAATGGACTCATAATTAGATAAATGATGCATGGAGATTAATTTTTAAGTTGAGTTCCATAGTTTCATCTCAAGTCATTTCACCAAGCATGTGGAGATTGTAGACGCATATTATAAAGCATGACAATAGGCATCACTTTTTGGATACGTAAAATAAAAGGTAAATTTGAATTAAGTAATTTATATTTATATTTTTATCAAATTCCATGGAATTAAATCATGTGAGGAAGTCAAATCCTTATAAATGTGAATTACTTTTTAAAATAAATGTAAAGCTCTAATGTTTTCCATTACTGCTAAGGGAAGACTAGTATTAGTCATGATGGGGCACCACCAAATAATGTGATCATTGAAAGAAATACCACTATGAAAACCATCACCAACCCATTTTATAAAGATTTTGATGGATTTAAAATATTTCCAAATTATTTTGTCTAGAAAATAACCTTCAATTTTGATTGTGGCAGTGGTGATCCAACAAATAGTGAAACTCAATGTTTTCCCAACTAGCCTTTCCATAGGGAGTACCTATGAAAATCTAATGCCTTAGTATGATTTTCTAGGCCTCGTCACCTTCAATTGAACAAACCACCCAATTGGCACAAAGATTAATAATTTATACACACACACACACACACACACACACACACACACATATATAATACCTCATTTTTCATGAGGAAATAAAAAAATGTCCTAAGCAACCATGTGATAAACACAATTTTTATTACCATTGGCCCAAATAAAATCCCTGAGAAAATTTGCTAATTTATCATAAGAGGCTTTGTAATGGACCCAACAAGAAGAATAGTAAACATGGGTGGATGCCAAAATCTTGGTACAAACCTAAAATTTACTTACTAAAGAGAGAGGTTTTGATATCTAGTATGCAACATTTTTTCCACTCTATCAATAACATGTTGCCACAAATTTGTAGGGTAATTGTCAAAGTCAAAGGGAATACCAAGAAATTTTAATATCTCTCCCTGTTGTATCCATTTTTGATGAAATTTCTTAAGCCACTTAGTAATATGCATCATGCTCTATTTATAGCATTGGATTTTAACCCATTACAAACTAGAACTTGAGACCTTACAAAATAAGCCAAGGTAATGAAGAGATTCTTTCATTGAAGTTTATTTTTTGGAAAGAGTGAGAAAGGTATCATCAATAAAATTCCCATTGATGAGATAAGAGGATCCATCATGAAGGACAATGCCCATGATGAGCCCTCATTTTCCTCTATGATAAAAAATATAGTTGAATGCCTTAACTACCAAAACATATAAGCCTGGAATAAATGGGAACCCTACCTGATGGAATAGAAAAACCCAAAACTAATTTTTTTTTGCCATTGATAGTGAGGCAAGCCAAAGCATCAAAAAATAATGTTTGCAATACTGAAATAAATAATTGGTCAAAACCCAAAGACTTCAACATAACAAGAATCAAGGGTCATTCAATCCAATCATAGGATTTGTCAAAATCAATTTAGAGGAATATAGTTCACTAAATATAAGTTTGATCCCATTCCATTCATTCCCAAATAGCAATAACATTATCTAAAACATATCCACTCTTAACAAAATTAGTTTTTTTTGGTTTGATGATGGCATGTAAGATAAGGTGGAGATGGTTTTCAAGGGCCTTGGAAATGATTTTATAAGAAACATTAAAAAGGGGTATGGGGCACCAACTGATAATAAGCTTGGGGTCCCAAAATTTAGGGAAAAATTTGATATTGCATTTATTTATAATAGACTCTAATGATTTTTTTTGCAAGGGTTTTTTGTAAACTTGAAACAAGTCAGGCCCTAAAAAATGTTAAGTGGCTTTATAAAATTCAAAAGGGAAACCATCAATAGATAGAGCCTTGTCAATTGCCATGCATTGAACTACATGAAAGAGTTCCTTAAGAGAGAGAGGGGCATTATAAAGACTTTGATATGCAAGACTTAGATTTTAGGGCACCACATCCAAGCATTATTGTAAAGCCTACACTCTTTCCACTAAGTCTTCATGGGCTTGGAAAAATAGTTTATAGCATTCTAAAAAGGCCAAGGATGTTTTAGGTAGATGAGTAAGGTGTTGATGGGAAATATTCATGGCTTTGATTTTATCCTTTACTTGTTTGGCCATGAGAGACTTGAAGAATTATTTTGAAGCATGATCCTTTATTTTAAGCTAATGAATATGGGCTTGAATTTGTGCCCCTCTAGCCATATGGATATTACCAACTTTGACCTTGTGCTTGACAAAAGCTACCATGGTTTTCAAATATATTTCAAAAGGTTTGTTCTTAAGGATACAATAAATTTCTTAGAAATCTTTGAGTGTATCACCATTGGCCCACTTCCAAACTCACGTAATTTGTTTGTTGTAGTGGTAGTGAAATAAGGCAGTGTGGTTGATCATCTCATTCCACTATTCAATCTATTTAGGATCATATGACATATGTGGAGAAAGATTAAAAGCTCCATCAATAGGATATATGGTACCCTCATGGTAGAGAAGGGACATGTTTAGGAATAATTAATTGTGGCACTTTTAAATGGCTACAAAATTACTCCCCTCTATAAGTGATGGGCTTATTATCAGAAAGGACAATTTTTGGATGGACATTTATGTATTTTCCATAAAAGAATGAAAATGAGAATATGTATTGATCTGAAAGCATGACACATTCTAGTCATTTGAAGACCTTATCAACACTTGTACAATAATTAGACCATGTAAACCATGGTACATTATTTAAAACACTCCAATGGAAGAGTGGGTCTTCTAAGTCACATAAGTGTTTGAAATAAAACCATGCTTCATGTTATCCCATGCACCACCACATCAGGAAGGCATAATGTTATCCTCAAGACTTCAATCATATTAAATTTCCACATATAATCCAAGTGGAGAGAGATAAATTGTCAGAAAGCCAATGCCATAACGTTATTTTTTAGGGCCACCTTTCGATGCATAAATATTGATAACCTCTAAGGAATGATTATCAATGTCAAGTAATAACAAAATAACTCTATGTGATAAATCTTCCCCAAAGAAAAAAAACTAAGGAGGTGAATTTTTAAGAAATAAAAATGTTGACTCCACCATGTCCATATTCATGTGAAGTAAATAAGTGAGATATGTCAGACCAAATACTTCTCAAAGTACATTTCAAAAGAAATCCTAAAATCTTAACTTCTTACAAATAGATGAATTATAAAACTCCCAAAAGCTGACAAAAAACATGCACAAATAATTTATGGGAGGGCTTTGTAAGATCTTGAACATTCCAAGAGAGTAAATTAATCGGGGTAAATATTACATGATTAGTTTAACCATACCATCATTTATATCTTCTCCTAAATCAAATGTTGTAAATCAGTTTCCTGAAAAATATTTTTAGTTTATCATAATGAAATCCCCAATAATAATGGAGTGGAATTTATCCCCCATGTCCTCCCCAAAAGAGTCATCACTACCGCAAGGTATACTATGCAAACTTTGAGGAATACGACTAATTTTATAGGATGTCACAACATGAGAGTAGATTACTTATAAATGGTTAACTTGATCTGAGAGGATACTAGATAATTATGAGACTTTAGGGCAATTAACATGGGGGTGATGAGATCCATTAAGTCCTCATGAAAGGATTTGGAAACATGAGGGATGTGTATTTTATTGGAACCCTTATTTTCAATGATTCTTTTTTATTAGCCATCATTTTCTAACCATCATTTTTATCTGCCACTGTTTGCTTTTCAAATGGTGCCTACTCAAAAAAAGGCTTTAAGCACACCAAAAGGGGATAATAAAAAATTATATGGTTGAGAAATTGACATATGAAGCAAGTGTTTAGGATATTTAAGTAGGTAACTTTAAGTATAAATTATTCATCCCTATTTGAATGTCAATGGAATATTTCAAGTCCTTATTAAAATAAACCTTGACACAAACACTATCAACAACATATACAAATACCAGTGATATGGAAACCTAAGGGTTCCTAGTGATAATGAATCCAAGCATTAAGCTATTCCTTAGAGAGGATATTACCAACATAATAAGAAATAAGGAAATTATTTTCATACCACTTACAAACACTATCAACAAAATTTAATCCCAAATAAACATTACACTAAAGAGGATTGTCAAAATATATACCTTGATGTAAAATTTTGGGATGGACTTCTAAGCTCGTTTTGGTGTCATTATTCCCATTGTATAAAAGATTAGTTACAATAGATTTGTTGAGGGCCATTTAAAGAGAAATAATCCACTAAAAGGGTAGTGATTAAATCATAATAAATGTGCACTTAGTCTTTATTGTCCCACATAAGTGGTATGGAAACAAGGCATAATAGGCAAACAAAGCAAGATAAGACAAACATTCAAACCCTAATAGAGAAATTTTATCAAGTTTTTAGTGCACTAAAAATTTTAATAGTTCAAGCCTACTAACCAATCATTAAATTTTTTTACTTTAATTTATGTATTTTGAAATCTGTTAAATATGTTTATTTAATATTTATAAAAAATAGATTTAATAGTTAAATATTTACAAAAGAATATATTGCCATGTTTCATTATTTTTAAATTTATTTAATTAATATTTACCCAAAAAATATGTATATCTAAATATGCTTTTGAAGAATACATAAATACTAATTAAATGTATTGCAGTAGTTTTATAACTAGTTGTGTAGATGATTGTCCTTTTCAATAGTTAAAACAAGATGTGGTAGGAGTTAAGTTTCACTGTTGACCATGTTAGTCAAGATATTTTTTAATGAAAACTATGCATTCAATGTTTCAATTTAAAATTTTTGCTAATTTATCTTTAAATAAGGGAACATCAAATGTTGGGACCCCCTCCTCCTCACTCTTTTCTTTTTAATCATTTTTATTAATAAAATTTACAGATGTGTATGCTTTGTAAGTCATCCCTTGATCTATTTATAAAAATTCCACATGCATGGGAAGTAATAATTGGATAACATGGAATTAATATAAATCAGAAGCCTATATTAATGTAAAGGAATTAAGGAATTATATTGTATTAATATTTCTCAAAGTTTATTATCCCCTCAAAGAGGCCATTGACATTGTAATATAATTTTGTGTACTTTTAATACAATACAATTATCTTCTATTTCATTCAAAACATAATTTATTGAAATTTTTGGTATTGTTTTAATCTATATGTAAGAAGTGTCATATCATTTGGTATTAGATATCCTTTTAATGTCATGTTTCATAATAATAATAATATCAATTTAGGGTTCTTTGAAATTATCCATTATGTGTTTTCACCTCACCCTAAGTAAGACCACGATGATTGAAATTTGGTTCAAAAATAGTGTCACTAAACCTCATGTTCTGAACCCAGTGATTTCCCCCTGAATTAATTATTTTTTAATGTTATAGCCCTTGTACCATGGATTTTAAAATATCATATAAATTTGTCATTTTTTTATAAGCACACAAGATACGTATGTGAAGAGGGGTGGGATTTTACCCATCATTAGATGTACCCAGACAAAAACTATACATTAAATTGAGCTTATATCTATTCAAGTATATTGGAATCTACCATCGTTATCATTGAATCTTATCCATCGAAAGCCTTCATTCATCTATTACGTGTGGTGTATCATTAAATGGTTAGCCTCACAAATCTTCTCACAACTAACCTTGGAGGAAAGACACTAAGCTTTGGGTATGGTATAACCTCTATCTTAAGGGACTTTAAACATTTAGATAACATTATTTACAAGCTAATACCACCCCATACCTAATGCACTCCTTAGTACATTAACTTGAGGAGATTCATGCACCAACAAGCCCTTATAAGAGAAACTATCAATAAAATGATGAAGATGAAAATATCATGTGTATAAATGATCTAAAAAAATATTTGGGGTGAACAATGTACCTATATCCTCTTTTCACTTGTAAAATTAATTCATCCAATGCTACTAATTCTATCAAAAAACTCATGAAGATTTCACTTGGGATGATTTTATCAAGCTATTGTTGGTTTAATTTGGTCCTAGTGCCTATGCCATTTTCACTAGAGATCTTACCAAACTCAAGAAAATATGAATGGTTTGAGAATACAAAACTAAGTTTTAAAATCAAAAAATCAAATTGAAGGGTTATACATTTATTTTTTCAATAGTTTCTTCATAATGTGCCCTAAAGATATAGTTCATGTTGAGATAAAAATGTTCAAACCTTAAAACATGATGGAATCTCTTGGGTTGGCTAAATTAGCTAGAGATAATCTCATGTCCTAACGATATAATTAATTTTTTATTCCCTTCAAACTATCCCCATTACAGCATAACATGAAAACCCCACTTTTAATAGCAACCCCTATTAAATGCTTTAATCTCATCAAGCAAAAGGGTCGTGTTATAACTATGATGAAAAATTCACATAAGGAACCAAATTTGGTGAAAATATTTTTATTTACTAGATGTCGAGTGAACTCCTATTATGGGAAGATGATCAAGAGTCTAAGGAAGAGGAATTCTAAGTAGAAAAATCTAACCATGTGGATCCTCAATCAAAAAATTTAGGGCATGTCTTGGCAATGATAACCATTCTTTAGACTATGAAATTAAAAGTGTATTTCAAGAATCACCCCTCACTATTATCATTAACTTAGGTAACATGCATAATTTCATTGACCCTTGTCTCACTAAACAAGTTGATTGTGTTTTTTAACCATGTTCTAATTTTGAATTTATGATTGATACTAAGGGAGCATTTCCTTGTTAAGGAAAATTTTTCAATGTTATTATTTTAACGGAGGACTATACCCTCAACTTTGATATGTTTTTTTTTAATTTGGGAGGATGTGATGTATTTTTTGGAGTTTGATGGTTATGCACCCTTTGACCAATTTTGTGGGACTTCTCAAAACTCTAGATATAGTTATCTGATAATGATCAATAGTCACATTGAAAGGCCTCCTACCATGATCCACCAATGTTATAATCTCACATAATATGGAGAAGCTCCTTAAGAAGAGTTATGGGATCATGCTTAACTTTATTATATTTATCTCAACAAGTATCTTGATTCTAGCTAGCTTGATGACATGCAAAATATTTTATTCATACATTCAACAATACTTAAGGATCTAAAAGAATTACTACCTCAATATCTAGAAGACTGACATTTAACTATTTTTAGGGAGTATACCCCCAAATATTTGGTCATAGCACTACCCTTTTCTTCATAATAAAAAAATTGAAAAATTGGTACATGAGCTACTAAAGGAAATAGTAATTCACCTAAGCACAAGTCCATACTCTTCTCTAGTTTTTAGCATCTAAAAAAAGGATGGGTCTTGGTGAATATGCATCAATTTATGAGAACTAAACTAACTTAATATTAAGGATCAATTTTATATCCTAGTAATTGATTAACTCATAGATGAACTTCATGAAACCCAATCCTTTTACAAATGAGATTTATGATCAGATTATCACTAGATACATAAAAATGAATAATATATTCTCAAAACAATTTTCCATACTCATGATGTCCACTATGAATTTTTTGGTTATGCCCTTTGGGCATACTAATGTCCCATCCACATTTCAAGGATTGATGAATAAACTCTTTCATACCTTCCTCTATAAATTCATCTCACTCTTATTTAATGATATATTAATCTACAACAAATCTTGGGAAGATCATTTTCATCGCCTAAACACAATACTAAAACGTCTCTCTAACCACTAGTTATGTGCAAAACGATCCAAATGCTTTTTTGGTCAGCAAAAAATTGAGTACCTTGAGAATATTTTTTTAGTATCAAGATTCAAAGTCAACATCAATAAACTTCAATCCATGAAAAATTGGCAAAATCACAAGATGTTGAGAAACCTTCATGGTTTTTGGCCCTCAACATATACAACAAAAAGTTTTTCAAATACTATGGAAAAAAATTGTCCCATTGACTCTAAAGTTAAATAAGGATCTTTTTTCTTGGTTAGAGGTAATAAAATAGGATTTTGATGTACTAGAATAAATTATGTGTTATACACATGTTTTAAGAATGCAAAATTTATTCAAGTCCTTCATCATTGAAAGTGATGCATGTGGCAATTGACTCAATATTATCCTCATGCAAGAAATATGATCCATCACATTTACTAGCAAGGATCTCACTAGGAAAAAATTATTACATTCTACATATGAAAAATAAGTGATTGCCATACCCCGTCGTATTAACAAGTGGAATCCATTCTTAGTACGATGATATTTCTACATCCAAATGAGTCATCATAGTCTAAAATACAATTTTGAACAAAGATTTTACTCATTGGATCAACAAAAATGGTTCATCAGACTAATGGGGTATGATTATGATATCACTTATAATAAAGGAAAGATAATATGGTTGTTGATACCCTCTCCCACAAACATGAGGAACAATAAATTATATGTGCCTTATTTGTATCCATTCTAGAATGGATACATGACATCTAGCAAGAGTGTCACCAAGACATTTACACAATAACTAATTCACTAATTATCTATTGACCCTACCTCCAAACCTAACTACATATGGGATAAATAATACCTATGGTACAAAGGCCACATTTTTTTAGTTATTAAGTCAATGCTGAAAAATAAGATTATGTTAAAACTACATGCATCATCCTTACTTAGTCATTTCAGTTTTTAAAAAATATATGAGTGGGTTGATTACATTAATAATTTCTCAAATAATTTGATACTTGTCAGTATCAAAAGTGTGAAACTATATAAAATCTAGGCTTACTATAACCCCTACCCATTCTTACATAGCTCTAAGTAGATATTTCAATGGATTTAATTAAGGGAATTTCAAAATATATGAGAAATCAATCCTACTGGTGCTTGTGGATAAGCCCATTTTGTGCCTTGGCACATCCCTACACCTATTTGACCATTGCTCAAACCTTATTTGACCAAATTTTCCACCTTTGTGACATTCTTGCTTCTATTGTCTCTGACCATGACTCAAATTTTACTAGTTATTTTTTATAAGAGTTATTCAAAATAATAAAATAAACACAACTAAAAGTGAGCTATAGATATCACTCATAAAAAATGGCCAAACTACAATTGTTAACAAATTCTTATAAACATATATTTTATTTTTTACCTCTGACCAACAACATCATTGGGTCAAGTGGTTACCAATTAATTAATGGTGGTAAAACACCACATATCACATAGCCATAAAAATGTCCCTTTATGAAGCAGTCTATAGACATAAACCACCCTTTCTTCTCTTACATTTTAGGCATTTCTCATGTTCAAGTAGTTGACACCACCCTTAGTACACAAGAGAATGTTCTTGAAGTCCTCAAGGCAAATCTCAATTTGGATCAAAATCCTATGAAACATTAGGGATATCAACATCTCTCAAAACATATCTTCTGATCAGGTGATATGGTTTTCCTTAAATTATATCTTTATAAGTAATCCTCCTTTAATATGAAGGGTAATTAAAAACTAGCACCAAATGTTTATGGGATTTGTAATGTTCTTCAATAAAATGGCCTTCTAGACTACTAGCCATAAATTCCACCTTCCTCATGGGTTCATCCTATTTTCCATGTCTCTTATTTAAATAAAGCCCTTTTATAACATGTCACAACCCCAATAGTAATTACTGAGCTCAATGTTGTAAGGATACATCATTCTCAAGATTGAATCTATCTTAGATAAGTACTATTGGCAGCTTCACAACCAATCCATCATTGAGATTCCCATCTAGTGCCAAGGGATGCAACTTGGAAACCCCTTCTCTAATTCAAAAATACTTTCCTAATCTTACACTTTTAGGGGGGGGGGAAGGGGAGGGGAATTAAGCGGGAGAGCATATTATAACCCCATAATCCTAACTTTTTTATTTTTAATCATTGTTATTAATAAAATCTATGGATGCATATGCTTTGTAATTCATCTCCTAAGTTATTTATAATAAGCCCACATGCATGGGAAGTAGTATTTGGATAGCATATAATTATTATAAACTAATATAAAGTTATTAAGGAATTATATTACATTGAGCTTGCTCAAAAGAGGCTCCCCCTTAAAGAGGCTAGTGATATTATAATATGATTTTGCTCTCCTTTAATGCAATATAGTTATCTTCCATTTCATTTGTAGTATAATATCTTTGTATTTTGGTATTGGTTTAATCTATTTGCAGGAAGGGTCATATCATAAAATATTAGATATATGTTTATTATTTTTGTTCACTTTATAAATATACTTACGACAATCATTCATAACTTTTGATAGATCATGCAAATTTTTAACTTTTAGCCAACATGGTCTTAAAAAAATTATTGTATTTTATGGTTAAATAATGGAATACTTAATATGGCCATAAAATTTAACATTATGGTTGTAGCATATTATTTATATTCATCTTCAATTGATTTCAATAAATATTATACTTTTGTAAAAAAAAATTGAGATGGTCATAAATTATAATTTTTACCAAAAAATCAACTTTATTTTATGAGAAAAAAAAACAATCAATGCCACTAAATGTAACAACAATCATGAAACAAATATTGTTTGGTCATTATCAAGCATGCCACTCCATGGGTGTATCTTTAGGATTCTATCAATTATTTATCGTAAAAAACCCTGCTTATATGTCATTCATGGCTAATATGTTGGGTAACAAATATTTTCTATTTTACAATAGTTCAATTTGAATATTTCAAAAATATAATAAATTATCAAAAGTCTTGTCATGTCAAATTTTGATGGAAGTTATTTATCCAAAATTTTAATTCAAATGTTAAAATATTTCATAAAACATAATATGTATTATATATTAAAACTTTTTACAATTTATGTGGGTTTGATTAAAAAAAAATTATACATTTTATATTAAAAAATGGCATCCTACTAAAAAGTAGTGGGAGAAAACATAGTGGTAAAAAATGTAGTATGACAAAAACATTACAAGGATAAAACATTGTGAGGAAAAACATAACGGTATTGGTAATGTCACAAAGTTTCCACTAAAGGTCCAAACTCACAAAATCATATTTTCCTCTATTATTTTGCTTGTAAATTTGGTGCATTACTTTTCCACCATGAAATGTTAACTACTATCACTAAAATGAACTAGACAGCAAATAAACAATGTGATAATCACTAAAATATCCCAATCATGCTCTTCATGAAATTTTTGTGACATTACCAATACTGCTATGTTTTTCCTGACTATATTTTATGCTCATGGTATTTTTGTCATACTACATTTTTACCACTACATTTATCGCTACATTTTTGTCCACTATGTTATCACATAGAGCCAAAAAACATCACCTTGCATTTCATATTACCTATCACATAAAAAATTATCCTTTGCACTAGATGAATAACAATCCTTATGTCTAAACACCAAATCTATGTTTCTACTATACATCAAACCCGAGCTTTGAAAATTTTGGACTTAGTCATCCTTTACAATACAAGATTGCTTATCTGCTTAGAATTTTCTTGCATCACATAATCACCTATAAAAAGTGAAAAGAGAATGGGGTTGTTGATGCCCTCGCCTAAAAATAAGAGGAATGAATAATGTTATATGTCTTGTCTATACCCAATCCATAATGGATGCACGACATTAGGAGTGGCACCTTAACACTCACATAAATCTCATCCAATAATTTTCTACCAACCTTGCCTCCAAACCCAACTACACTTGGGTTGGATAATATATATGGTACATAAGATAAATTATTTTCATCCTAAGTCAAGGATATGAAACAACATTTTACTTGAACTACATGCATCACCCTCAACTGCTCATTTAGGTTTGTTGAAAACATATGAGCTAGTTTGTTAGAATTTCTTCTGGTAAGTAATTAAGCAAGCCATCAATAAATTTTTCAAACAATGTGATACTTATCAATGTCACAAAGGTGAAATAGTGGAAATTCTAAGCTTACTAAACCCCTACTCATTCTTACATGGCTCTAGATGGATATTTTAATTAATTTAATTAAGGGCCTTCTAAAAATTTGGGGCAAATCAGTCATATTGGTGTTGGTGGATTTCTCTCTAAATATACACATTTTTTTGATTTGGCCCATCCCTATACCTCTTTGACCATCACCCAAATCTTCATTGATCAAATTTTCTACCTCCATGGCATTTTTTATCCCAATATCTCTTATCATGACTTGACTTTTATCAATCATTTATAGCAAGAATTATTCAAAAAAATGGGAACACAACTAAAAATGAGCTATGGATATCACCCATAAACATATTGTAGACACTATTTCTAAATTATATAGAACCTCATTCTTGTACACTTGTAAAATACATACCTTAGATGTTGATCTCATTAATATACCTTTTATTGTTGCTGAAAGGCTTGCATATGTTATCTTTCTATGCCTATTGCTTAGATATTAGTCTGACCAATGTTATTATGATGACTCAAGCCTTCTATCATGCCCAAAATGTTATAAACCTGATTTTTTTTCTACAAGTTATGGACCTATGCTTGTTTTCTATCTACCTAAAAACTCGTATCTCAATCAAATGCCTACATTGACATAAGTGTCATATCCTAATGTAAGTGACTAATGCCCTAAATTCATCTAATTTACAAATGAAATGTATCCATATGGTCAGCCTAAGTGTTTTAATGTGATATATTCTCCAAAATTATTTGTATATATGCATGATCAATCCTCATTCATTCCTCACCTAGCACAAACCAAACAACTCAAAAGGCAACTTACCAAAATCATTTAAGGTAAGTGCACAGAGTTGGGGGATAATTTCATGGACATTTTATATAATGTGGTCACATTATTTAATTAATGCAATCATGCTATTTAAATTATGGCCAATAATTACTAGACCATAATATGATTATGTTATCAAATAATGTGATCACATTATTTAAAATAATAACACACTCATGTTATTATTTTAAATAATGTGATCATGTTAATAATGTAATTGCATTCCTTGTATAACTATAAATAAATAAAACCAAACCTGAATGTAAAATTCCTCATTTTTCAATTGAGATTTCTTTATTTCCTATGTATTTCCATTATGTGATTTCATTTTAGGTTAGTGAGGCTAAACATTTCCATAATTCATCCCAGGAAGTTTTTAATTGATGATGCTACCATGTAGAAGAGGTAAGTGCTAAAAATCTACACTTGTTAACCCTAAATTTTAGTAATTTTTTGTTATTTTCATTATTTAATTGGTAATTTATTTGTTTTGAACAATTTGTCTTGCTAACCCTCATGTTCTTCTACCTAACCCTCCACATAACCCTCTTATTCCTCTTCTTAACCCTCTACCTAACCCTCTTATTCCTCAGCATAAACCTCCTCCTAACCCTCCTACAGCTCCACAAAATACCCATTAGGCAGTCGAGAGTCTAGTTGACCACATTATGGAAAATAAAATTGAAATTTAAGATTTAAGATTTAATTATGAAAATGAGGGATCACACTTCCACTAACACCCACCGCACCTATCTAACCAATTCCCTAGAGACATTATTAGGTCAAATTGACTCTATAACAAGTTAAATTGATAGATGGGCTTCATATCGAGATAGTTTTAGGGATTATTATACTGATAAATTATCAAAACTTGAGGTCAATAATAAATACATATCAAAATCCTCTATTTTCATCTTATTCATTGACCCAACCACCAATGCACCATTTCCAATAATTGCTAAACATTTTCCAATCCATCACTGCTAACATAATTTAATCACAACTAATTTTTGGGATAGATGGTGGATGGTATTTGACTATTCACTATGTAAAAACCATGAGGTTCCATTGTATTTTTTGAATAAATTCTACTATGAGTTTATCCTTAATGAGATTCCAAATTATTTTGATTATAGTGAGTTTTAGGGCTAAGGGAAAGGCTATGCATTGGATCGATCAGGAGCATGTTGTGCACCTAATTAGCCTACAAGGATCCATATCCAAAATCCACTTGAGCCTAATATCTCCTCTATAGTTCAATATATCATGAATATTGACACTCTACATGCACTTGGTTCTCTCACTGGTACACTCATTCAACATATGAGTAGGCTCTCATAGATGGATGCTAGAGATATGCCACCTAGTGTGCATACCTAACCCCACCCTTGAAAATTTTGTGGAGGTATATGCACTAGACCTTACGATGATGATGGCACTAGTGGTTCAGAGGGACTAGATAATATACTTATGAGTGATGAGTTTTTGGCACACATATTTGGTGTGTAGACATCAACCACTACACAGATGTAGGTATATTTTATATAAATCTCATGTTAAATTTAAGTTATATTTGCAAATTTAATTTAGATAACTATTAATTTACATAAAAATCAAATAATATATATGTCATTTTTCATGTCCTAAGAGGTGATGGTGCCTTTATTATCACAGTCAAAATTTGCAGTATTTTATTTGACGTAGTCATTATTTACATTTTTGGATCCAATTATTGGCCCATCCACTAATGCATCTATTTCTATTAGGACAACACCTTTTAATTATATAGAGGTAAAATTTTGAGTTAATCTTATGTTCTATGTATATTTCCATTGTAAGTTTAAGTTAAATTTATCTATCAGGGATCTCAAAATTCAAGTATAGTACTATTAAATACACTATTGGTTTAATAAAGGAGAAAAACTTTCCATATATATCTTTGATACTTTATATAAAAGCAAGTGAGACCTTGTTTACATTCAGTTAATGGCTTAAGTAGACACTCCTCCATCACTACGAGCTAAGATAGACATAGGCATTATTATTGTAATGTCATCTGCATAGGCACTAGCATAGGTATATATAAACTTATAATTTTGAATCATAAAAATAGACTTGTTTCAATAATTTCAATACATACTTGGGGCAAATATAACTTATGTGAATGTATTATGTATATAGGGTTGTCCTATGACATCTGATAGTCCCATTAAGATGATTAGTAAGGAAAATTCTTATGTTTCTTCCCTATTTCACATGTCTATTCGAATACTTGAGCCTACCACTAACTTGTTTAAGCATCAAAAATAGATTGAGTAGGACCATGAGCTTGTAGCAAGTGCATGTTTAAATGATTTTTTATTGTAGTTTAAAATTAATTTCTTAATAATTGGTTGAATGTATTTTATGTTAATTTTGTAATAATACTTGTATTTGAATAAGTTCAACTATAAATGAGCTATGAGCATAGGACCTAGAGTCGGACCTTGGATCAATCTAAGACATTAGAGGGATCTCCATCTACAAGCAGGGCATCCTTGGGAGAGTCTTCTTTGAGGAAAGCAAAGAGAAGGAGGCTATTTGATGATTAGGATGTCTTAAATGAGAAGTGATTTTTTGTAGCATATATGGTAATTTACACATTTTTGGCATTGTTTATGCATATATGACATTCACCCAACATTTGATACTATGTTGGTAGACGTAATTTTTTGTATGCCTATCATGGCAATCTATGTATTATTGACATTGTACGTGTGCCTGTATGATTTTTTAGAGTTATCATTTGAATTATGTTAATCTATCTAATTTATATTTAGTTTTAATTTAAATTTTTATTGTATAGTGTTGTTTTGATCATCCAAACTATTATCTATTGGATCTCATATTTAATGTTGTACACAAATAAGGACTTAAAAATTGTTCTTTTCAATGTTATAAATCTTAGATCTCCCATATTTTTTTAAATTAAAATTTTTCTTTGATTGTGTGTAGTGTAAATGACTAATATCACTTCTATCTATTTTTCATTTGCCATCACCCATTTACAACTTTTCAATTGACCATTAACACAATATTATTTCACTTAAATCCCATACCCAATCATGTTCAAACTTGTATAATGCAAAGACATGAAATCATCCATAAATTCCTACAAATTTCTCACTCAGATACCTATACCTGAAATTTACCTAATATTTCACCTCCACCTAGGTCTAATGCCTTTTTGAATAGCTTTTCTTGAAACTAGGCCTACTACTTGTATTCCTTCTATGATTCTTTTTCCTTTATATTTTCCCTCACCTCTAGAGTAATCTCTATCAATAACTCATCTACACTCAACTCCTTTTGGTGACCATGTACATGGTCTACTTCATGTTTGCAACTTTATCTTTGTTATGCATTGGTTCTAAAATATTTTCATCAACTTCAATTAAGTACTTGTCTTTTCTACGCATAATTCTGAGAGGTGTTATTAATGATAGAATTTGTTGAGAGGGTGTTTCAAAAACATTATTAATTTCATTTTTTAGAGGTGGGATGACATTTTATTCATTATATGTTTCCATGAAATTTTCTTGATTTTTCATTTCATCATTATTTTTTCTATCAAATTTTCTTCATTCATGGGGGGTGAAGCATCATACATAGACTCATCATCAACAAAATCAAAAACTTGAAACTTTGAATGTAAACTTCCAACATTATCTAACTCATTATTATTAGTTTCATTATTATTTATTTCATTATGGTCAATTTCATCATTATTCAATTCATTATGGTCAATTTCATCATTGTTTAATTCATTATTGTCAACTGGCTCATTATCTATAACATTTGGTTCATAAGGATTAGGGTTTGTGCCTTGTCTAACATGAATTTTTTGCATTCATATCTTATGTTTCTATCTCAAATATTCTAATTCCTCTAATTTCTTGTTCTTCAACATCTTCCTCTTCCTCAAACATGATCTGTCACCCATCAAGGATAATTGACAGCTTTTCAAAGGTGGGGTCAAAAGTACATAGGTCTTGCAAGTCCCATAGAGAATGTTTATGGGGACAAAATTCTCAATTTGGGTTTAAAATAGATTTTTAAAAGTGAGCTTAGTATATATTAATAAAAACATGATTTCATTATCCAATAATGTGATTGCATTATATAATTTGATCGTATTATGAAATAATGCAATCATGTTATTCTTAATACTTAATTCTAGTTAAAAATAGACATTGAAAAGTGAGTTTTGTCTATGCTAAGAATAACATGATTGCATTATGAAATAGTGTGATCGCATTATTCTTAATACTCGGTTGGGATTAAACATAAACATTGAGAAGCTAGTTTTGTCTATATTAAGAATAACATGATCATGTTATACTTAATATAGATTAGGGATTAGGGCATATAGGGTTTAGGTTTAAGGGTGTATATAAGGTTTAATCACTCTATGCCATGTGAACCTAATTATTAATATAAAGGATGTTAATTAGGATTAAATCAATTGGTAAATAGGGAAATTTTATGGTTTATAATTTAGGGTATAGTGTTTGGGGCTTATGGTTTACGGATTAGGTTTTAATGTATATATGGTTTAGGGTACACATGGTCAATTACAAAGATAATTGAGCACAATTAGAATCACTTGGACCCATTTGTGACTATAAATTATGTTTTTGGGTTGTCATTATACCCTATGTCATCATACAGATTGATTCAATTAGCCAAATGGGGCAATCAGTCATGTGATTCAGGTCAAAGTGAGCCTTGTGAACTTAATTCTTAGTCTAAATGATGTTAATTTGGGCTAAAATGACTGGTTCAAGGTTTAATGAGTTTTATTTATGGTGTATAGTTTAGGGATTAGGGCTTAAGGCATAGGTTTTAGGGTATATAAGATACAATCATGAAGGCAATTGGGATAAATTTGAGATCCTTGAACCTAGATATGTGAGTAAAGAATGTGATTTTGGTCTCAATTATCCCCCACATCATCATAGATTGAACCAATTAAGTCAAATATGATTTAATGAGTGATGCAATTTTGACCAAATTCATCCCTATAAACCTAATTCTTACTATATATAAAGGATGTTAGTTAGGGTAAATTTATTGTTTTAGGGTTTAGGGTCTACAATTTTAAGGGTTTGGGTTTTCACGTTTATGGCTTAGGGTTTATAGTAAATGGTACAAGGTTTAGGGTTTAATTTAAATGGTATAGGGTTTAGGGTTTAAGATATCAGATATATGGTCTAATCACTAAGGTAATTAAATAAAATTTGAGCTTCTTGTTCACCTATTTGTGATAATTACCTTCATCTTTGCTTATTTGATAAAATTAGGGTCAGTTAAGCCATACATGTTGCATACATTATATAATTAATTGAGCCATAAATTTGGTTTAGGGGCTCAATTTTGCCCAGCTTACACCCCTAATTGGACAAATTGACTAATTGGATCAATTCATGATAGAATCAAACTTTTAATTTTTCCCCAAATCATATTTTGCTCTTGAAGGGGTTCAAATTGGCCTCAAATACCTCCTCGATTAAATGAATCAACTCTTTGGTTAATTATATATGACAGGACATTAGGGTTAATTTCACTCTAAATCACATTATATGTAATTTAAAATAGGTTCATGTGGCTCATTTTTACCCTAATTACCTCTATAATTTAACTAATCGACATTTACATTCATTCGGTAATGACTTCAAGTATATTGAGATCAAAACAACATTATATACATGTAGAACTTGAATATAAGTAAATAATGTTTCTTAGATTCAATTGAGATAATGAAATTAGAGCTGATAAACTCCCAAATCACATTTTATAATCATGAAATTAGGTTGAAGGGGCTCTAAATAACCCTAATTTATTTTAGATGCACAATTAGATTGGTATGTTAAAGACTAAGTTTTGGCATAGGTTTAAAAAATACATTTTATGACATATCATGATAAAAGTATTTATATCATAAGGCATGTAGTGGGCATTAGGGCATAGGGCTTACCATTTATGTTTTAGGGATTAGGGATTAAGGATTAGGGAATACAGTTTAGGTTTAAGGATGTATATAAGGTCTAATCACTCTATGCCATATGAAACTATTTCTTACTACAAAGGATGTTAATTAGGAATAAATTAATTGATAAATAAGGAAATTTTATGGTTTACAATTTAGGGTATAGTGTTTAGCTTTTATGGTTTAGGGCTTATGTTTAAATGTATATATGGTTTAGGGTACATAGGATCAATTACAAAGATAATTGAGGACAATTTGAATCACTTGAACCCATTTGTAACTATAGAATGTGCTTTTGGGTTGTCATTATACCCCATGTCATCATGAATATTGAGTGAATTAGTCAAATGGGACAATCAATCATGTGATTTAGGCAAATTGAGCCCTATGATCTTAATTCTTAGTCTAAATGATGTTAATTTGGGCTAAAATGATTGGTTCAAGGTTTAAAGATTTTATATTTATGGTTTAAAGTTTAGGTATTAGTAACTTTAGGGATTAGGGCTTAGATTATAGGCTTTAGGGTATATAAGGTATAATCATGAAGGTGATTGGGGAAAATTTGAGCTCCTTGAACCTAGATCTATGAGTAAAAAATGTGATTTTGGGCTCAATTAGCCCCCACATCATCACCAATTAAGCCAATTAAGTCATGTGTGGTAATGAGTGATGCAATTTTGACCAAGTTCATCCCTATGAACTTAATTCTTACTATATATAAAGGATTGGGGCTAACTTGATTGGTTTAGGGTATAGGGTCTATAATTTAAAGGGTTTGGGGTTTAGGGCTTATGGATTAGGGTTTAAGGTAAATGGTATAGGGTTTAAGGTTTAAGTTAAATGATAAAGGATTTAGGGTTTAAGATATCAGATATAGGGTCTAATCACTAAAGTAGTTAAATAAAATTTGAGCTTCTTGTTCACTTGTTTGTGATAATTACCTTCATGTTTGCATTTTTGATCAAAGTAGGGTCAGCTAAGCCATACATGTTGCATACATTATATAATCAATTAAGCCATAAATTTGGGTTAGGGGATCAATTTTTCCCAAATCATGCCCCTAATTACACAAATTGACTAATCAGATCAATTCATGATAGAATCAAACTTAATTTTGCCCCAAATCATATCTTACTCTTAAAGGGGTTAAAATTAGCCTCAAACGTCGCCTTGATTAAATGAATAAACTCTTTGGTTAATTATATATGACATGACATTAGGGTTAATTTCACTCCAAATCACATTGAATATATAATTTAAATTAGGTTCATGTGGCTCATTTTAACCTTAATTACCTTCATAATTTAACTAATTGACATTTGTATTCATTAACTTGTGACTTCAAGTTTTTTGAGCTCAAAACCACATGCTATACATTTAGAAATTGTATATAAATATATAATGTTTCTTTGCTTCAATCGAGCTAATGAAATTATATCTGATCAACCCATAAATCATATTTTATAGTCATGTAATTAGGTTGTAGGGGATCAAAATAGCCCTAATTTACTTCAGATACATAGTTAGATTGGTACTCCAAAGGCTAAGTTTTGGCCATAGGTTTAAAAAATTCATTTTAGGACATCTCATGATAAAATTAGTTATATTGTAAAATGTATAATGAGTTACACCTTAAAACCAAGTAATTATAGGTATTCAAATCAACATATTAAAATGACCATAAACTTTTTGAAGTCTAATGTGATACCACCACACCTTAATTACCTATCCAAGGTTAGGGACCTTTCTCATATCACATGAAATAACAACACTATTAGGGAGCTCAAGAACATATAAGATCATATATAAAATTTGAGCTCAAGAGCAAATTTGAGTTTTTGGGTGTTATGAATAAATAATGTGATTACATTATTAACTATTGTAATCATGTTACTAACACGGTTAATAATGTGATTGCATTATTAACATGATCACATTATTTGAATTTGAGTTTAAACACCAAGTCTTAGCTCAATAATGGCTTGGATTCTCGATCTAAAGGCTTAAACCTATCAATCTATAACCGATTCTGAGAGTATTGATAAAAAACAACAAAAATTAATTTTGATGACCAAATACACTACGAATTTCAATAGTAAAATTAAAAAAATTAATACCATCATGATGATTACGCTCTCATCTTTTGAAAAATATTATTTTTATGATTTTTAGACTAATTTAAGGTTTCAAACTATGTTGATTTCTAACTATACCTTTTTTAGGCCACTATATGATGTAAACATACATGCCTATACATATTCATGTAATTTGTCTTTCGTTGATCCAAGTGAAAAATAAGTTATATGGTCACAAACTAGGCCTAACTCTACACACATTAAAAAAAACTGGTTTTCATTTTTTTAGGTAGTTAGGCATGTCGCACGGATGCCTATCCATTTTTTTGTTAGTTTTCAATATCTATTTACTTGAAAATTTCATTAAAAAAAGTATTCATTGAAAAAATATAGGTCACAAACTAGAAGATATTATCTAAATTTTCACCAAATGGTTTCAAACAATATTAAATGCTTCTCAAAAAATGGTGCACCGTACAACCATCTATCTACTCTATTTTCTTAAAAATTAGGAGTTCTTATTCAAATTTTAGATGTTTGACCTAGTTATACTTAACCAATTTTTTTTTTTAAATAGTGTTTTAGAAACTAGACAAAAAAATACTACATTTCATGTTCTTACACCAACTTCAAATTTGGAGTGTAGATATCTCAAAATATCTACATAAGTTTAGATTTATGAAATTTCAAGAAAATCATGTCCACCAGTAGGCCACTTTTCATCCCCCAAATTTATGCACTTACCCTTCAATAAAGAATTCAAGTGAGAAAAGCTTCCCTATTTTCCCCATTTCTATATCAGTCATAGGGACAACACATCTACATGTTTGAAGTACTGAAGAAATAACCAATGAGACATATTTTTCAAGTTATAAGGGAGGTCACTATTATACTTGATTATCATGTATTTCATCTTTATGCACACACAATCCAACATATAAGAGAGAAGTACATGATTTTGAGTCTGTCTTTGGAGTAGTGGCTATATAGGCAACATCTACAAACAAAGGGAATTTTGGAGTTAACCCAACACTGTGAGCCCACTAACACATTTTACCAAATTAAGTATGAAGATGAATAACTAATTTTTTTGTTATTTGACAAGGAGTCACAATCCATAAGCCAAATTTGAGCACACCAGAGCAAAGGTAACACAAAACCTATAACATTCTAAGTGGTCACATCTAGATCCAACATGTATTCTGTATTGGGAACTTGTATCCAAGTTAGATATAAGTGTCAATGTAATCATTTAAGGCTAACACAAGTGTCCAAGATCACAAAGGTCAAATTTATAGAAGTTGGTGATTGATACAAAATCCATATCTAGTCTATTTACAACTTGCTCCATATCATATCTAAATATGTACGATAATCCAACTAAGTGCCATTATTTTTTTGTTTATTTTAATATCAATCATTGGTTGTACTTACTATTTTTATCATATATTAATATTTAAATTCAAAATATTATTTATCTAAGTTTGTAAAATAATTATCCTATTATATAGATAGTTTATCTCCCTTGTGCCCTAGGCTATCTCTATCCCCTTTAACCCTAGGTTATTTAATCTATATTTTAGGGTTAAACATTTGGTGAACTTGATCTATATGAATGCAATTTTTTTTATTCCTATATGTTTTAGTTAGCTAGAGTTTTAGTTTGTTGTACTTTGTTTCAACTTATAAATTCTTCATTTGTAAGTAATGAAACATATTAATCAAAAAACACATTTTCAAATAGAAGATAAAGATTCATTGGTTACTTATATTAATAACAATAAGGGCTTAATAGATGGATTTTTGTATGTTACAAGAGATGAAAAAATAAGCTTGTTAGGGATAATATTTCCTCACCTAGTGATGTGGAATATTTAGAAGGCACCACAACTAATTCCATTTCAATAAATCTACTAACATATAGTTGAGGCATGGATTATGTTTTCCAGCCTTTATTCCTTGATATTACTATTACCACATCTTACATGGAGAATCTTAGTACTTCAACTTGATTATCGATTTCAATGCCTATATCTACCCAACCAATGTACACCTCATTTGATGACTTCTCAAATATTCAACCTTAAATATGAAGAGGTGCAAGCTCTTGTTCAAACTAGCCCATCAATCATTCAGTATTTAAATTTAAAATTTTGTTTATCTAAGTTTACAAATCAATTCACATCAGGTTCACCAAATGTTTAACCTTAACATATAGATTAAGGAATCTAACATTAAAGGGAATAGAGATATCCTAGGGCCTAAGTGATTTAATGTGCGATATTATCCAAAATGATTGTTATATATGCATGATCAATCCTAATTTATTATTCACCTAGCACATACTAAACAACTCACAAGGCAACCTACCAAAAGCATTCAATCAAACATTTAATTGAGAAAAGATTCCCTATTTTCCCCTATTTAAATATCAGTCACAGGGACAACACATCTATAAGTCTAAAGTGTTGAAGGATCAACCCATGACCTATATTTTCTATGTTATAAGCTAGGTCATTATTATAATTTATTATCACATATTTCATCTTTATGCACATACAAGGCCACACATAAGGGAGAACTACATGAGTCTAAGGCCCTATTTGGAGTAGTGGTTATGTAGGTAGCACCCATTGATAAGAAGGGTCTTTATGGTTAGCTCAACACCATAATCCCACTAACCTATTTTTCCCATAGTCACTATGAAGATGAAAAACTAGGGTTTTGTTATTTGACAAGGAATGATAATCCATGAGCCAAATTTGAGCACATCAAAGTGAAGGAAACACAAAACCCATAACATTTTAGGTGGTCACATCTAGATCTAGCATGTATTTTATATTGGACATATGCATCCAAGTTAGACAAAAGTGTTGACATAACCATCTAAGGTCAACTTAAGTGTCTGAGGCCATAGAGGTCAAATTTTTAGAACCCAATAATTGATCTAGAATCCATATCCATTATATTTCTAACCTATTCCATATCATATATGAATATGCACAGTAATATAGATAAGTACCATTATTTTTTCATTTATTATAATATCAATCATTGGTTGTACTTACTACTTTTAACATATCTCAGTATTTAAATTCAAAAATATTATGTATCTAAATTTGTAAATTATTTGGCCTATACTATAGAGATAATTTATCACCCTTGTGCCCTATGTTATCTCTATCACCTTGAACCCTATTTTCCTTAATCTATATTTTAGGGTTAAATATTTGGTGGCCCCCATGCCTATGTTTGCATATTGTGACATTTACATATGTCATGGTTTGTTGTATGTTTATATTTAAATGTGTCATTCCTTGATTTTTGGACATCTGACTAAGTCATGTCCCTTAGATTGTGTAACATTTGAATATGTCCCTTATTTAAGGTCTTATTAGACCATTTGTAGATGATATTTTATGATTATGTAGTAGCTCAGTCTTGTACACTTAGAAAACTCAGACTCTAGTTGTTCCTCTTAGTTCTACATATGCCTTAATTTTACAAGCTATCTCTATCTTATGCCCCTTGGCTTATCTCTTAGTCTAACCATCTTTTATTTTGATGACACAAACATCCCAATTTACCCAAAATGCTTAAAATATACTTATCTTACACCTCTATAAGTTCTAAAATTGTGCTTATTCTCCTTCTCCTTGGACATTGATGTTTGGGATAGATAGTATCATCAATGTTAATATCCTACCTTGATACAAGTGTCTATTTCCCTAAATTCATCCAACTTACAAATGAAATGTATTACAATGGTCATCCTAAGTGCTTCAATATAAGTTATCTCCTGATAAGATTGGTATAAATATAATATCAACCCTCATTCATTCACTACCTAACAATCAAGAAGCACTCAATTTACCAAAAGATTTCATATTCTACCCTATTCTAATATCAGTTAAAGGAATAACCCAAGTACATGCCTAAATTAATAAAGGATAAATCCTAAGGTCATATTTTCTAAGTTACAATCTTAGTCATTTTTGTACTTGATCTACACATATTGCATGATTCACACACAATCCAACACACGGAAAAATTACATGAGTTTAAGGCCCTCTTCTAGAGTATTGGATATGTAGATAGTTCCCTTTAATAGTGGGCTCATTACAAGTCATATCGAAACTAGGTGCCCACTAACCCCTTCCCCCCCAAGGTCACATTAAATATGGAAAACTAGGGGTTTACCATTTCATTGGGAGTGATAGTCCATGACCCAGATCCAAATTCACCAAAGTAAAGGTGAAGCCAAACCCAAAAACATATATGTGGTCGCATCTTGTTTGAGTAAATATTTTGTATATGACACTAGCATCAAACCTAGACACTACCATCAATGTAACCATCCCATAATGATGCAACTATCTAGAGATCTAGAGTAACCAGATTCAAAAACTAATGATTGATCTAAAACTATCTTCCTGTCTACTTTTTATCTGTATCATATCCAAATTTGTATTAGCATCAAAACCATCCAAGTACTTTCTTTTATTTCATTTCTATATCTAGGATAGTTTTACTTTCCATTAATATCCTATCTTAGTTTAATAAATTTATCATATGGTACATCTAAGTTTAAAACATTAATTGGCATGTTGTATACATTTGATATTCACCCTTGTGCCCTATCATTTCTATATCCTTAACCCTATCTACCCAAGAAGTATTCCTTAATCTAAATTAGGGATAAACATTTGATAAACCTAATGTGAATAACTCTCAATCATAATAAAAATTGACAAGGCTTGGGGTATTCAAAATTAATCATGGATAACCAACAACCTATCAAAAAATTAAACATTGAGGTGCACAAAGATTCACTTAAAAATTAGGAATCATCACAAGGGGAACCAATGTTATGAAAATTATAAGAGAATCAAACATTTAAGCTCCCTTTAGTGATCCATTATCATAGCATGATAAATTTGGATAAAAAATTAGATAAAGGAAAAGGTAAAATAACCAAAATTTATGAGCATATAGATGCTCATCCTTCCATACCTTCCTCTTTATTAAACACATTAGATCAATCATATGAGAACCAAGTTCCATTGAGTCATATCCATTATGCAGAGTCTTCTCAAAAGGCTTCATACCAAATTTTACAAATCGTAGCACAGTAAGATAACACTAATATTATTTTATCTATATGACTTGAATATAACATGATATCTTTACCTTCCACTTAGGATAGATTAGGCAGTCACCTTCTTCCTCAAGAAGGATTTCCATATTGTAATTACCATCAGATCACATGCCAAACTGCAAGTCAATGTGTGGATTTGAAGGCTAAATTTCAAGCATACAAGAGTGCAAGATAAATAAATTTTTTGTCCCCATAACAAAGCAATCCTAGTATTTCACATCTTTCTAAAGAAGACCAACCTTCAAACACACCTACAGGTGGACATATAATAGTTTTTGCAAATATTGATGGGTCATGTTTCACACATATTCCAATTGGCATAGAATGGGACTCACTTTGAAGAAATATATCTTTTGAACAAATGGGACATCATATGGATGAACTAAAGATATATTTATTAAATCTAGATTTCTTTGGATACATACTTCTACCTATAGCATGCGGACGAAAGATTGTATATTTTATGATATGGGTATAAAATTCAAAGCTAAATTTCACTTTGCATCTAGTTCAGTCTTGGTTGGCCGATATGAAATCAAGCTCGATATGAAAAACATCTGTATTACATTTCAATTTCAAGATATAAAAATATGTGTGACATTTGATGGGTACAATGATAAATCTATGATAATAATAGATGGAATATGTTTACCAAATTCCATCATAACATATGCCATGATAAGTCATAAGACACATTTTCATATGAATAAAATAAATAAATTACCAGATATTCCTTTGCGTTTCAATTATAAAAATGGTTAATTATTTACATTTAAATTGGGAAAATGTATAATTTTTCTATTTTCCAAAAACTCTTCAAAAAAAACTATTCAGAAATCCACAAACATTTTCAGTACCTACATGTCTTATTGGCTCCATGTCATATATGTGTTAGTTCCATGTTGAGGGATAGCATATCATTTAATCTACATACACATATATATACATGCGTACACAGGTACTTGATACACTTATAGGTGTCGAGCTTTCCCTCTACTTATGTCACTAGGACATTAGGGGCATCCATCTTCTATGATCTTGATATACACAAGTTATATGATTTGATGATCACTCTACACTATCATATTTGAGCTTGTATATGTACTTACACATGTCTTATCCATGTTTATATCTTTCACATGGTACTTGATATGCTATGTACTTGACATTTTTTACTAACACATTCGATCTGTGGACAACTATGACATGTTTATGTTGGTTGCTTATGATTTTCATTTACACACTTCCTTAAGAGTTTTTCCTTTCTATTATCTTGCTTTATCAAGTATTTGAATATGCTTCATTATATGCAGCCCTTATGCCTATGTTTGCCTTATTTTACATTTGAATATGTCATTACTTGTTGAATGGACATTTGAATATGTCATTCATTTCTTTGTGGACATTTGACTAACTCATGTCCATTTGATTTTGTGGCATTTGAACATGTCCCTTGTTTATGATTTTCTTGGACCATTTATTTTTTACCTAATTTTGAGTGCTCATGTGTGTGCTTGTTTGCTTGTTGATATTGTATTATTGCTATCTAGATATTATCATGATATTTATCATGCATCTTAGGCTTACATGTGATCACAATGGTTCTATGTGCTTCAATGATACATTTATATAGACATGTTTCCTTCTATATGTTACATGGTTACACTCAGATTTTATAGTTATCTTACCCTTTTGAGGTGAGGTAAACTCCAAGTACTATTTTTCCATCACCTCAAAAGGGGGCATATTAGTGGAGGATTGCTTTTTAATCATGTTCACATTTGTCATAGTTCTTATATTCAATGGGGCATGTCGTATAGACATGTCTTCCACACATTCACAATTTCTAGAGTATAGTCAGGGCATGCTTTGGAAGCATGTATTCCATATTAATTTAGTATTTGATACTTTTATTAGTTTGTATATTTAGTGGGGACATGCCATATAGACATGGATTCCACACATTCACGATTTCCAGATTATAATGGGAGCATTCTTTGGAATCATGTTCTCCACATTTATTTAGTATGGTACTTATAATTCATAGATTTAGTAAGGGCATGCTTTGAAAGCATGTTTTCCACATATACTCATTATTTAGCATCTCTAGTTTATAGTGGGAGTATGTTTTGGAAACATGTCTTCCGTATTGTTACTTATATTAGTTTTATATTTCTCCATATATAGTGGGTGCATACTTTGGAAGCATGTCCTCCACACTTCATAATTTTTAAAATTGGCCAAAGCAAATAGTTATATGATTCTAATACACATTTGTGGCATAATTCTATACATGGTAATATTGTTATACATAGTTTTAGAATGAGACATATATAAGGTGTATATGATATGTAACATGTGCCTAATATTTCAAAATCCAAATTAATCTCAGATTCTAAAATGGTTGCATGTATTGATACCCTATACACTTTTATATAATTTAACGAGCCAATATATTGTAGTAATTAGTTCACATTTTGGTATGGTTGAGGTGATTAATTCACTCAATCTTTCCAATATTTTTATTTGGAATTGATCATCCAAACTCACTAGATTATAAGTATTGTTGGGTTGCACAATTGAGCTAATCTCAATTGCCATATGGCAACTTACTTTTGCTCCAAAGTTGGGGGCATGGGCCTTCTACTATCTCTCTCTATCTCTATCTCCTTAGATATATGTACTTTAAATATTTATTTATATTTATCCTAATCTCAATTTTAGAGCCTTATAATTATACATCTTTTTCAAAAATAACTTATCAATAGGCAAGGCATTTACATCGACACACAGATGTACTCTTAAACCTTTCTCTTTCTCTTTCAATTTATTTCAAGTACTTTTAACCCAGTTTATATGCAATGATTATACATTGTAATATGATTTTGGTTATAGTTCAGTCACCATAAAATTTCTCAAATTCAACTCTACTAAAGCACTCAAGTTCAACTCAAGCAAAGATAAGGTGTGCACATACACCCAAGTACTTATTCCTTTATTCTAAATAGGTAATTTCATTACTAGATATAAGGGGGTAAATGTAGATGATATTTTGTGATTATGTGACACCTCAATCTCTTGCACTTGAAAAAATCAAAACTCAAACCCTAGTTTTTCCTCTTAGTTCTACACATACCTTTCTTTTGTAAGCCTTGCATCTGCTCTATATTGTGCACATTGGTCTATCTCTTAGTCCAACCATATTTTATATTAATGACATAGACATCCCATCTTTCCTATAATTCTTAAAATGTACTTATCTTACACCTTTACAAGTTCTGAGCATGTACTTGCTTTCCTCCCTAGACATTAATTTCTGGGATAGAATAACATTGATGTTATTGTCATACTATGACATAAGTTTTTAGTGCCCTAAAGTCATCTAATTTATTAAAAAAATGTATTAAAATGGTTGGCCTAAGTGATTTAATATTATTTATCTCCTAATAGGATTGATATAAATATAATATCAACCCTCATTCATTCACCACCTAGCAATCAGACCAAAAGAGCACTCAAGAAGCACTCAAGTTACCAAAATATTTTCTATTCTACCCTATTATGATATCAATCAAAGGAAAAACCCAATTATATGTTTGAAGTACTAAATAAGTAGTCATAAGGTCATATTTTCCAAGTTACAATCTAGATCATTATTGTACTTGCTTTACACACATTGCATGATTCACACACAAGCCAACATATAGGGGAGAACTTCATGAGTATAAGGTCCACTTCTAAAGTATTAGATTGTAGGTAGAGCCCTTTGATAATGTGGTCATTTTGACTCTGATTGACATCATGTTCTCACTAACCCATTTTTCCCCAAGGTCATATTAAAGATGGAAAGCTAGGATTTTGTAATTTCACTGGGAGTGACAATTCATGACCCATATCTGAATGTACTAGAGTGAAAGCAAATCCAAACCTAGAAGCATCCAGGTGGTCATATCATATTTGATCATATATTTTGTACGATTCTAGGTGTCATATTACCCCTCTTTCCTTAGAGCATTACCTTGCATCAAGAGCTACTTGTGCTCCCAACCTTACCTACAACCAACCCAACCTCACCTATGATCAACCCAACCTCACCTATAATCAACCCAACATCACATACAACTAACCCAACCTTGCCTATAATCAATCCAATTTCAACTACACCCAACCAACAACCTCTCAACAACCATTTTATCATTATCCTAACCAACCAACAACCTATAAGCAACCATTTGATCATTATCATAACTAACCAACAACCTTCCAAAACCTATTTTACCATTGTCATAACCCACCCCAACTTCAACCATCTCAAAATCATCAATCTTTGGACTACCTATCCTAACCCTCATATCAACTACCTCAACCTTTTCAAACTTTTTATTACCCACCCCAACCATCATATCAATTATCTTAACACCCTTTGTGGTAACCCTATTTATCTCAAAACCAAGACCTGGTCTATCCCCTCAACCATCAACCAAACTTTTAAACCAACTTGCCTTATCAACCTCATCAAATCCAACCAACAACTATCAACCTACCTTATCAACCTCATGAAATTAGATCAACAACTATCAACCCACCTTGTTAGCCTTATCCAACATATCAAACCAACCTACCTTAATAAACTTTACAACCTTATCAAATCAAACCAATAACTACCAACCAAACCTTTCAAACCCACCAATTTTATCAAACATGCCTAACCTATCAAATTCATCAACCATGTCAAACCAACCAACTTCATCAAACTAACCAATTATCTAACAACCTTAAAAGCCATTGGTGTACCCTATTTCTAGGAAATACACCCCACTATGGTAATTATATGCCTCAATTCTTGACAAACTCCTAAAGGATTCTATCATTAGACATACTCAAATCAAACCCATAAATCATTCTCTTCCAAAGCCCATTTGGTTTATAGAGAATGAGTTTTGTGCTTATCATCACATAAATGGACATGTGGTAGATAGATGCAGGTCTTTTAAGATTTTTGTCCAAAAATTTATCGATAAAAAGGAGGTTTTAAAGGATATTCTTTGTGTTCCCCCAACCTATCCTTGAATTTCTTCAAGAAATAAATCGTTAAACCTCTTCTTACACCCATTGTTATGAAAACACATAATCAAATCCCTCAACACAATGAGGTCCCTTCATTAGATTTGGTCCTTAGTGAACCTATAACTAAGGAAACCATAATCAAAACCCAAACTAATCCACTTATTGACCAAGTATAACCTTCCCAACCTCCTTTTTCCATCATCACTAAGGAAGAATCAACCTTAACCAACCTGGTAAAATCTTCTCAACTTTCCTTTGAAACCACAATTAAGGAAACCAATATACCTCTTCCCCTTTTAGTGAATCAACCTCCAACCAACTACCTCTTTCACATACCCTTTTATTGGAATAAACCCCAACTCAAACTACCTAAATAAAAACCAACCTAACCTCAACTAAAGCCAACCCAACCTCAATCACAACCAAGGCAATCCAATTCCTCTATAACCGACTCATTTTCATCTACCTAATGGCATTGTTTTTGATTCAATTCCCTTTAATACAGGATCAAATCTTTGTCATCTTACCTTACCAATCAAACAAAATAAACAAGCAAACCAAATCAACCATCCAAACTATCTCCCTCAACCAATCAAACCAACATCTAAACCAAATCAATCAATCATTATTAACCCAACTTTTGATCCACCAACCAACTCATCTATCAACACAAACCAAAATCAACCCTTCAGTCAAGATTTCTTAAATCTTATCCACTTTTTTATCCAAGCTACCCACACCATACCTAAGTTCATTCATTTGGATAATCAAACATTCTTATCCAACCAGTCTTTATTCCAAGATTGTGTTGCTAATATCATTACTAGACCCAAATCCAACCCAAAAACATTTCCCTTGCCTAATAATCATAGAGTAAATTCTGCCCAAACCACCACCTATAACTTGAAATCCAACTAACAACTAACAACCCTTGGGATGCAACTGAAGTCATCTTCATCTTTCTTAAAACCCATATTCACCTAGATCATTCTTCTACCTCAACCATTCATGAAAAGAGTAACTAGAGGAATTCTCCCTCTAAAATCTTTGACCAAGTAATAACCCAAACTTTAACCAATAACCAAACCAAACCTTAATCTTTTACCTACCAACATTAACCAATGACCGAACCAACCTTTAGCACTTATGCCTCAACCTACAGCTAGTCTAACACCAAACCAACATTAAACTCAAACAAACCTTGACCTTGACCAACCTTTTATCAATAACCCAAACTAGCCTAAACTATAACCAACCACCATCAAGCCTAAAATCCAACTCAAGCCTCATTACCATTGCCCAACCAACCTAGCCTCTTGCTTTTGTCAATCCAAAACCTTTTCCACATCTAACCAAGTGTCAGAAAGTAACTGGGAGACATCTTCTCTCCTTATTGTCTTAAAATTATTTACTCAAGTATGGATCTAGGGAATATATAAGCTTTAACCCCTTAAATGCTTTGCATTCACATTTGTTCTTTTGTTAAAATGAGTTCATAGTCATCTTATGTCTAATTTAAGCTCAGCCCTTATTTTCAACCACCTTAATTTAATATTTTAAGGACAACCTATTAAAATAATATCATGTGATTATCCATCACAACCTTAGCATAATCCTAAACATGGGTACCATGGCTCTACTCATGACATGATTCTCATTGTTACTTTTCATCCCTTATAGGATGAATCTACATGGTCGTTATCACTTAAACCTCTTTCACCCATCTTTAAACTTTTTGTGTTTCATAAAGGAAATCCTTAGGCCTATATAGACTTTTCCATGTCTAAAAACAACATAAAAATCAATTTGGGATATCAAATATCAATTAGGTCATCTCTAGCATTTCAGACTGCTCACTTTAAGGAAAACTTCCCAAAACCGTCACAATTAGCTAAAAAGGTAGACTAGTCCCTCAAAAGATAGCTATCAAAATAAACAAGTAAAAAACTTAGACCATTCCCTCGAAGGATGGCTAAGTCAAATTTTTCAAAAGTAATCACTTGGAAGCTTCCCACATCGATCAGCTTCCCAAACCCATCAAGCAAAAGCATAAAAATACCCCAAGTCAAATGTCAAAAGTTAAAACAAAATAATCCCAAAGAAAGTTGCAATTAGCTTTCACAAGAGTCAAAAAGTAGACTTCCCACATCGATTAGTCTAAATTAAATTAGAGGCATGGACTTCTCTATAATGGTTCTTAGATCACCTATAATAGGGGCAATCCATCCCCACGAGAAGGTTACACCATCTATCCATTCACCTTTTGCCTATCATCTACCTCCCTTTTTACCTTCCAAATCTATGGATTTTAAGCTTACTTGACACTACGTGATCAAGCTACCTTTTTGAATAAATGAACTAACAATAATGAAATGCATGAATTGGGTTTATGTTTATAAGCCTACCCATCTTGATATTATGGTCTTTGTCAATAGAAGCATTTAGTCACCTCCTTCTACTTTCATGACTACTTGTAGGTGTATGTCTTCCCCTTTTGAGTCATTATAACCCCAACCACCAAATTTTTGCCCTTTTACAAGATAATGGGTCCCCTTTTACCCAAAACAAGTGGTACACCAATTTGGGGTAATTAATTTTTGCACCACCCAACCAACCAATTTCATATTTAAGCAACCACCCCACCAAAACTATACACCTATCAGAGAGCACCTTATTCTCCACCAACCATACACCTAATGAGAACCTTATCCTCAATCCAACTAAAAAACCTCAACCTTGGTTGTTTTTTCCTACCTTTCACAAGTTTGTGACCAACCTTGCCTTGATAATTTTGACCACACTAACTACCTTGCCATACTTTACAACCTTACAACTGTGTGCTACTTTTGCACATCAACTATTTATGTGCCTTAGATAATGACCCATTTATGGTCATAACACATGAAACCTATTCCATTTTCATAGGCTCACCCAACTTTTGCACCCCTATGACTCCAGACACCTAGCCTAGAAGACTTGAGTTTATAGGAGTAACCCATATCAACTATGCTTAATGTTGTGTCCTGGTTACCCTGTCACTTATCCTTTTAATACTAACACTATTTTACCAACTACCTCAATTATGGTAGCCTAGCCTATGTGTGATCTATGATGTCATACTTTATCTTATTTTATGTGTATGTTCATGCTTAAATGTCCAACCAACTAAACCAATCTTGTCACCTACTGCCCATTTTATCATCAAATTATCTGCTTATCAAACCCAAACCTGATTCTACTTTACCTCATTGACTCCCAATTTGAAGGGGAACACCTCCTCCCATACTTTTGGAATCCAACCTTATACCAACCATATATTTTTATTTTTCAACTTGATGATACAAATTGTGCAATAAAAAGGGATAAAATGTAGACACTAGAAAACTGTACACTATGATTCTAGGTGTTGAATTACCCTTTAAACCACCCCTTGGCTCCTCTTTGATTATATCACCCCTTTATCACACCCTTTCATTCATTTACCCCTTTAACTAATTTAAAATTTTAATCAAGTCAATCTTATTTTACACCTCACCTACCCAAACCCATGGCTAACCTATCGACACCTATCTTAGAGACCATTTATGCCCTACTAATTAATAACCCTAACCTCCTAGACTTATTCTTCATATTTCCCAATGCTTCCATTATTAACCTTGGACCATTTCCTAGGGAATTAACTACTAATCATTAGTGGAATTGGCTAAATTTAGTTAATTTTTACTATGTCCCCTTGATTGTCAATGGTTAACCTTTGACCATCGACAGTTGACCCAAATCACTGGAGGTTACTTAAACTCCACCTCATGAGTGCATGATTGAAGGAGTAAACTGTAACTTAAATGCAACTCACTCATTGATTTCTAGTTATTTAATTTTAGTTTGTTGTTTGCATGATCAATGCATGTTAGATTGATTTTTAAACTATTTGTTAAACTCTTTTATTTCAACACTCCTCTGATCTATATTAAGATAAGAAGAGGAGGTTGAATGGATGATTTGGGTGTGAGAGATTCTTACTCCTAGGAAAATCTAGAAGATTCCCAGGGCTGAACTAGAACTAGATAGAGACTAAGGAGGCACTTCCACATTCTCAACACTAAGGATTCAAGTACCATTACTCTATCCAAGTTATTCTAGACTCTCAAATGGTTCCTTTTCAGCTTTAAGATTCCTCCAAGCCATCAAGAACCAAAGCTAAGTATTCTACACTAGTTTGAAATTAAGTTCTTTGGTTTCAATAACTTAAAGCCTACACCTATTTTTAACCTCTCTACACAACCTCTATGGTGTTGGAGTTTTGTAACTCCAAACACCATTCTCTCCACCAAGCACCCTCTAACCACTCTCAACCTTTTTGAATATCAAATCCCTAACCTTGAGACCTCTAAGACCTTACCTCTTCTCTCACAACCCTTAACCAACCCTCAAATGACCTACAAAACCCCTCTACAACTCACCCATAGTCCCTTTCTCACCCAAAGCCAAGACAATGAAACCCATAGTGACCATCAATGATCACCTTCAATTTCCAATGGTCATCTATCAACCAACGATAGTCATACTCTAACCACCATCAATTACCAATGACCATTGATGGTCACTATGTAAATCATTTTAATTAAAACAACAAGCATTTATCAACCACCAACCTCAATCGAAACTCATATTTTCTTGACCTCTGTCACTACATAGAATCAACAATAATAACTCGACTATACCTAAACCATATCTTGACAGTTTAGAATTTATTTTAATGTTATTTTGTTAAAAATCATTATTTCTCTTGAAAATTATTTATTTATTTTGATTAAATACTTTCATTTATGTTATGCAATCTTTCTTATTAGCAACTTTATTAACATTAACTTATCTAAAAGGTGGATTAACAGCGTTCAAAAAAGTCTTGTACTTCTTGGATCTGGCATTCACTAGGAAAATTACCCACCTACCTAACTAATCAACCATTTTATAGTTGTTTTCTTATCTATAGATCATCCTCCCTAGATAAAGATGAGTATCTACAACTATCTATATCATAGATCGCAAACCAAATCTAGGTTCTACTAACCTCACCCTTATTTCAAGTTTTACTCATCTTTATTATATAATGAATAAAAAAAAGCAAAATTTTAGTGAAACACATCAAACCCATACACTAGCATCAATGCAACCATCTCAAGCTAATGTAATTGTCAAAGATCTAGAGGCACCATATCTAAAATTTGATGATTGATCCAAAACTATCTTCATACCTACTTTTTGCCTATACCAGATCTAGATCTATATTAGTATCATAAGAAACTAATTATTCTCTTTTATATCATTTCTATATCTAACATATTTATACATTCCATTAATAGTGTCGATCATTATTTCTATTATTGAGGTTTGACATTGATATTGTCATTGATGTCAAAGTTTGTTCATGAGGTATTAGGTCATTAAACAGTGTTTGTGTTTGATGGCATCCCTAATAAGTATGAAATTGTTTTAAAAACTTATAAGTCATGTAATCAAGATATATAAGCATCAAATAATGTTTGAATATTAGTTGTCAAGTGCTTGAACCTAGCAGGAGACTTGAGAAGGCTTGTGTATAAGATATCTAGTCTTAGGCATGAAGGAGCATAGTGGCCTAGTGAGATGGATGAACATAGGCATAATAGGATGTATGAGGATATTTGAGAATGAATATGAGTCATTGGATCACTCATGAGTGTCTCAAATTAAGCCTACAAGGGTAAGACCTACAAACCTATCATGTAACTAGACTAGTCCTAGACTATGCCTGACCTAATGAGAGGTCATGAGGTGTTTTCAAGACCTATGAAGGATTAAAATAAGTGTTACAAAATTTTATAATATATTTGAGCATGCAAGTGATGTGAAGAGTGCATGGACAATGGCTATAAGTTTAGTTTCAAGGCCTAATGAGACTTGCAGGTCAAAAATCTAAAAGAGCAAAGAGAGAGATGGTGGCCTAATGAGGTATCAGGATCAATTTCCAAGGTAAACATGGAAAAATGAACATTTTTAGAGGTATTCCATGTTATTATAGGTATGTTTACCAAGTTTGAGGTTAAATTTTGAAACAAAAGGCATGGAATGAGGTTTTAAGGTTTCATGTGTGCATAAAATGAAGGGTTCTCAACCTAAGAAGGACTTTCATGTGTTTGTTGGAATGTGTAAAATCTACATGAGAACCTAATACATTCATGGTATATTGGTAATTGTCCTATATCAAATTTCTAATCATTGGTTTTTGTAATAAGGGCCTAAGATTTATGAATGATTGTTAAGACTATCAGATGGTCTTGACCTTCTCTAAAACCCTAATAGTGACCTAATATGGGAGATATTGATAAAAATGGTTTAGAATGGATTGGATGACCTATTTTGATTATTTTATCATGTATTAGACTCTCCCAAGTACCTCTAAGTGGCATTGGTCTATAATGAGAGTAAGTAGACCCTACAAGAAAAATATTATTTCTTAGAAAATTGTTATAATAGGTAGAGTTGATTGAGTCAAAGCTACTAAATGGATGGAGGTTGAATCTTGAGACTTATATATTATGTTCATGGTGTTTTTTGAGTAGGTTACAAACTTTATAGATTCTAAACTGATCATTCAACTTGACCTATTGCTAAAAACCCTAATGATGTAGACAGCGAGAAAAAATAGGCAAAAGTGGGAATGAGATTAGGGATGTGTTGTCATGGATTAGGGATGGATAAAAATTCATTATTTTTTTTCTTAATACCTATAAAACATGTTCATATTGGATATAATATTTAGATATGATTGTATATATCAGAAAGTTGCTCTCAAATTGACTTGTCTAACTCAATGAGGTCTGTATACAATGAAGCCATGAGATTGGCCTGTAAGACCAATATTACTATTATATATTACAATTTTTTTTTAAATTGTTATAAGTATGTTTTAAGATCATATAAATACATTTTAATTACATGAAAGTGATTCTATTATGTTCTAAATTATTGTTTTTATGTCTGTGTTTTCAATCTTATTGGTAGTTTTGAGTGGACTACTAACAAAGAATGGTTTAAGTACTTTTGATTTGAGTTATGAGGTATAATTGAAATTATGATGACTAAGAGGTCATAAATACTCTATTTATATGATTTTTTTACAAGACTATGTTTTTGGTTATGTTGTTTAAGACAAACTTTCTAGGTATACACAGGCCTAATTATGAATAATGTTAATGGCATGGTTCAAGTGATGCTTAGAAATAAAAGGTGTCATTTATCCAAGATGATCTTGGTATGGGTATATTTAAGTGAAATATGATGTGTTCCTTCTATAAAAAGAGTCTGAGAGTGTTCTAATATGTTCAAAGAGTAACATGTGCTAATGAAGGCCTAATTGAATTAGGTCTCCTTAAGGCCTAAAAGGGGTTTTGGTCCTATATGCTATGACCAACCTATTTTAATGCTTGTTTAACTATTTTTACATGTAAAAAGGCCCATTTAATTGAAAAACTAAGTGGGAAAGTATGTTTGGTTATTGAGAATATAGGTGTTGAAGCAAAAGAGATAGAACTTTAAGGAGATTAACGATGTCTTTTAAACCATTAGTAGGGTATTTATGAAGCACCACGAATATTTTATAGGGTTAATAAAATTGATTATCAAGGTCATATGACCTAACCTATTCAATAAGAGGGATGATTGAGCAAAGAAGTCTAGAGATCAGTTTGATAAGGATAAGCGTGTGTGAAGAGATAAAGATGGAGATCATCATCTATTGTATGATAAAAAAGGGTTATGAAGGTGACCAAAGGTGTGATATGGTTGAGTTGGTACTGAGTCATCTAGGGGTTGGTGCCTCCTTGAAATTGGGTTCTTGCTAAAGCCTAGTCAAGTTAGTGCTTGGCTAGTTGAGGTTAGTGCTCCAAGTGAAGTGTGTGCTTCACTAAATATTGATGTTTGACTTATAGGATAGTATTCCATTTGCATCATTAGTGGGTTTTCTTCCCATTTAGGTTTTCCCACTTAAATAGGTGTTATATATTCTGAGCTTCTCTCATACTCATGGTTCTTATTGTGTTTCTAGTTACTATATTATTTTGATAACTCATGAATGACAAGGTAAAAAATGTAAATGTTTTTGAAGTCTGATTCACCCCCCCCCCCTCAGTCATTTTTCTTCCAATAATTTTTATCATATACTATTCCTTTAAGACAAGTTTAACCACTTGAAAGGTGATCCAAAGAATCATAATAATCTCTTGTGATCAACACGAAGAAGACAACATGTATGATGAATAAGTCTACTATGATAGTGAATAAAGAGAAACTGATGTAGGCCTTGAAATTGAGCTCATAAATACCCTTGTTGATTTGAAACACCAAAAATATGCAATCAAAATCTTAGGAGTTAGAAGAGATAAACACAAAGTGTAAGTCAAAGTAAGTTGAGTATGACCAATTGAAGATAGAGTTATATTCATTGCAGGCTAAGCATGAATAAATCAAAGACAATTTGCACAAATTTGAGAGAGAGCATGAGAAGTTAGGACATGTCAAGAATACCAACCTAAAGATATCAATCAAGCAACCCAATTCTATAAATGATAATTCATCATGGAATAAGGGTATGTATAGAAATGTTTCTTGCTATATCTATCACAAAATAGGATACATTACTAAATTCTACTCTAACATAGTTAGATGGTCTACAATATTAAACAAGACATGTGAAGCTCCTAGAATGCATAATAAGAATCAAACATTGGTATGGAAGCCAAAGTAACATAGGACAGATCAGATTGAGCTCAAAAATCAAGATGGACTATTTACCAAGGAGGAAAAAAAGACCCAAGAGGACTCTATGCTAGCTTAGACTGTGTTTCACATTCAAGATGAAGGCATGAAATGGTATATAGATAGTGGTTTCTCAAGCCACATGATAGGAGATAGAAACAATTTAATCTCTTTAAAGAAGAATTTTGTAGGAATATTAAGGTTTAGAGACAATACAACTGCCAATATACTTTGTAAGGGTGTCTTGATTTTGGACAATGGAAAGACCAAGACACAAAATGTGTTGTATGTGGAAGGTATGAAACATAACCTACTTAGTGTGACTCAAATGTGAAATCAATGACACATATTGACCTTTCATGACAAAGGGTGTGAGATAAGGAGAGATAAATTAGAAAGGCTAATTGCCAATGCCAAGAGAAATGAGAACAACCTATATGTATTAAATGACATCAAGAAGGAGACATGTTTCATCAGTAAGATAGATGAAAGTTGGATATGGCACAAAAGGATAGGTCACCTAAACTTTGATAACCTTGTCAATATTAGCACTAATAAGTCTATGAATAACATGCCTAAGATCATCAAACCTACAAACATGCTTTGCAAAGCATGTCAACATGGTAAGTAGACTAGAAGAAGGTTCAAGTACAAGGATTACTCTACTACAAGACCCTTATAGTTAATCCACACTAATATCTATGCACCTACAAGAATTCAAACATTCACGGAGATAGCTACTTCATGTTACTCATTGATGATTACATAATAATGACTCAAGTTACATTCTTGAAGGAGAAATTATAATCTCTTGACAAGTTCAAGCATTCAAGGCTCCTGTTGAGAATGAGAAGAATGGGAAGATCAAGTGCATAAGGTCTAATAGAGGAGGAGAGTTTTGGTTTAATGAGTTTGATGACTTCTATGAGGTTCATGGAATAAGGAGATAATTCTCAGTAGCAAGGACACCTCAACAGAATGGGGTAGTGGAAAGGAAGAATAGGATGGTTCAAAAGATGGCTAGAACTATGTTGAATGATTATATACTATATAATATATATTAGAGAGAGGTAGTAAGCATTGTTGCCTATATTTTGAATAGGGGACAAATAAGGAATAATGTCAATAAGACTCCTTATGAACTATGAAAGGGTAAACCTACAAATGTAGAACACTTTAGAGTGTTTGGTAGAAAATGTTTCATTAAAAGATATGATGAAGACTTGGGTAAGTTTGATTCTAGATCTTATGAAGGCATATTCCTAGGATACAATGAGCTCAGCCTATAGATATTACAACAAGATACTACAAAAGATAGTGTAAAGCATAAATGTGAGGATTGACGAGATAAGGAAATCTCACTCATAGTCAAATAATAATTTAGAGAGTATGGACTTAAATAATGAAGAGGAGACTATAGAGTTTGATGAGGAAGAAGAAGAAGTTGAAGAGAGATAGGACTCAAAAGGACCCTCAAGATAGATTCAAAGAGACCACCCTAAATCTCAAATCATTAGAAACAAGAATGTAGGTATGCAAACTAGGATAAGACTAGTAAGTGATCTAAATCAAGACAATGATCTATTATTGAAGATTAAACCTAAAAGTTTTATATAAGTAAGAAAAGACAAATTTTGGATGGCTGTTATAAATGAGGAGCTAGACCAAATAGAGAAGAATGAGACTCGGGAATTATTTTTTAGGCCTAAAGATAAGAATGTCATTGGCATAAAATGGGTGTTCAAAAACAAGTTGAATGAAGATGGAGAAGTCACTATGAACAGAGCTAGATTAGTATGTAAGGGATATGCACAAGTTGAAGGGGTAGAATTTGAGGAAACCTTTGCACCAATAGCAAGATTGGAGCCCATCAGGTTGTCTCTAGCTTATGAAAGATTAAAAGGATTCAAGGTACACTAGATGGATGTCAAATCTACCTTTTTGAATGAGAATTTGGAAGAAGTGTATATTGTGAAACCTAAAGGATTCTCACTATCAGATGACAAAGGCTATGTTTACAAATTGAAAAAATCTCTATATGGTCTAAAGCAAGCTCTTCGAGCTTGGTATGCTAGGTTGGACAAATAATTGTTGGATCAAGGATTCAAAGAGGAGTTATAGAGAGTAATCTATACATCAATATAGAATATGACCATCAACAGATAATATTTGTCTATGTGGATGACATCATCTTTGGTGGAAATAATGAGAACATGACAAAGGCCTTTGCAGAGGTGATGAACAAAAATATTGATATGTCCATGCTAGGAGAAATGTTGTTCTTTCTTGGGTTATAAATCACTCAATATAAAAAAGGTATATTCATCTCACAAGCTAAGTACATAAGAGAGATGTTGAATAAGTTTGAGATGGAGGATTGCAAGGTAGTTAGTACACCCATGATCATAGGATGTAAGTTGAGTAAGGAAGATGAGTCTTCAAAGGTCAATCAGACATCATATAGGTTAATGATTAGAATTTTGTTGTATACCACTACCTCTAGATCTAACATCATACAAGTAGTAGGTCTTATGGGAAGGTTTCAAGTAGATCTAAAGGAGAATCATCTACAAGAAGTCAAAAGTATATTCAAGTATCTAAAGGGGACTATGGAGTATGGATTGTGGTATCCAAGAAGCAAGGAGTTCAATATGATAGACTACATAAATGTAAATTGGGTAGGAAGTATAGATGATAGGAAGAGTACCAGTGGAGGATACTTCTTTTAAGGTGGCTACCTAGTCTCATGAATAAGTAAGAAATAACCATAATTAGCTTTGTCCACTTGTGAGGCTGAGTACATTGTAACAACTTCATGTTGCACTTAGGTTATATGGATGAAAGAGACCCTAAAAGAATAAAAGGTGAAGTATGATGGTCTTAACCCTATATATTATGATAATATAAATGCTATAAGCATCTAAAAGAACACTGTAATATACTCAAGGACCAAACACATTCCCATTAGGTATCATTTGTTAAGAGATCAAGTAAGTGAGCAAAGTGTCAAATTTGAATATGTGTCTACATAGGATCATATTGTAGACATCCTGACCAAACCACTTCCAAAGGTAAATTTTGAAGACCTAAGATAAGAATTGGGTGTAATTCCTACCCTTAAAAATCATTGAAGAATCCAATAACTTAGGGAGAGATAACCATGTCCATTAGATCCAAGAACAAGTGAGTTTTTTCAAGAAGGTATGCATGGAGATAGGGAAAGCATGTTTGTTTTATGTCTCATAAACTCATAAGTTTTATGTGTTGAGTATTTTTGATTGCAAAAGTGTGATCCAAGAAAATGACGCCATCACTTTGTCATTTATGTCAAAGGGGTAGAAAATATTAGAATGGAGAAATAAGGATGATCATTATGGTTTTCCATCAATGATAAAAGGGGAGATTATTGAGCATTGTTTCTATTATTGAGGTTTTGCATTGATATTGTCATTGGTGTCAAAGGTTATTCATAAGGTATGAGGTCATTGAATAGTGTTTGTGTTGATTTCATCCCTAATAATTATTAAATTATTTGAAAAACTTATAATGCATGAAATAAAGGTATAGAAACATCAAATAATGTTTCAAGATCAATTTTCAAGTGCTTGAACCTAATAGGAGACTTGAGAAGGCTTGTGCATAGGATATCTAGTCTTAGGCATGAAAGAGAATGGTGGCCCAATGAGATGGATGAAAATATTCGTAAGATTATGTACAAGGATATTTGAGCACGCATATGAGGCATTGGAGCACTCATGAGTGTCTCAGAGTAAGCTTATGGGGGTAAGACCTATAGACCTATCATGCAACTAGACTAGTCCTAGACTATACCTAGACTAATGAAGGGTCATGAGGTGTCGCCAAGGCCTATTAAGAATTAAAATTAGTTTTATAGCATGTGATAATTTTATTGAGCATGTGAGTGACATGGAGAGTGCATGGACAATGGTTAGAAGGTCAATTTCAAGGCCTAATAAGACTTGCAGGTCAAAAGCCTAAAAGAGCAAAGAGAGAGATGGTGACCTAATGAGGTATCAAGATTAGTTTCCAAGGTAAAAATAGAAAAAATAACATTTATATAGGTATTTCATGTTATTTTATGTATGTTGACCAAGTCTGAGGTCAATTTTTGCAAGAAAAGGCATGGAATGAGGTTTTGAGGTTTCATATGTGCATAGAATGAAGGGTTCTCAACCCAAGAAGGAATTTCATGTGTTTTTTGGCACATGTAACCTTTGAATGATAACCTAATCCATTAATGGTACATTTTTAATATTATTAACTCAAATTTCCAAGAATTGGTTTCTAGAATTAGGGCGTAATCTTTATGAATGATCGTTAAGATTGTAAGATGGTCTTAACCCTCTCTAAAACCCTAACAATGACATGATATGAAAGATATTGATGTAAATGAATCATAATGGATTTTATGCCCTATTTTTATTGTTTTATCAAGTATTTAACTCTCCTAGGTACCTCCAAGTGGCATTGGTCTGTCATGAGAGTAAGTGGACCCTACAAAAAAATCCTTGTTTCTCAAAAATTGATTGTAATAGGAAGAGTTGATCGAGCCAAACCTATTAAATGAATGGAGGTTGAATATTGATACTTATATCTTATTTTTATGGCAGTTTATGATCATAGTTTATACTTTATATTTGTTAAACTGGTCATGCAAGTTGACTTATTGCTAAAAAGCCTAATGATGCAGAAAAACTAGGCAGAAGTGGGAAGTAGATTAGGGATGTGTTTTCATAGATTAGGGATGGATAAAAATGCATGAGGTTATTTTTTAAGACATATAACACATTTAAATATTGTATATAATATTTGGATATGATTTTATATATCATAAAGTTTCTCTCAAATTGACTTGTCTAACACAGTGAAGTTTGTGTATAGTGAAGCTATAAGATTAGTCTACAAGACCAATATTGCTATTAGAGATGTAATATATTTATTTAAATTTGTTATCAAGATGATTTAGGATCATATAAATTCATTTTAATTCCATTAAATTATTCTATAGGTATTATAAGTCATTGTTTCCATGACTGTGTTTTGAAGCTTATTGGCGGTTCTAAGTGGACTACTTACAAAGAAGGATTTGAGTACTCTTAATTTGAGTTTTGAGGTAAAATAAACATGATGATAAATATAAGGTAATAATTACTCTCTTTATATTATTTTTTTCCATGATTTTTTGATAATATTTTATTTTTGGTTCAATTGTTCAAGATAGACTTTCTAGGTATACACAAGCCTAATTATGAATAGTGTTAATGGCATGGTTCAAGTGATGCTTGGAGATATAAAGTGTCATTGATATAAGATGATATTATTATGGGTATAATAAATTTAAATATTATTTTTTCATACCGTGATAATATTCTAAGAGTTTTTCAATATGTTCAAAGAGTAATGTGTGTTAATGAAGGCCTAATTGAATTAGGTATCCTTAAGGCCTAAAAGGGGTTTTGGTTCTATATGATATGAATAAAATATTGTAATGATTTTTTCATGAATTTTACATGTCCTAAGGCCAAATTAATTGACAAAATAAGTGGGAAAGTATGTATGGCAAACCAAGATGTGTATGAGTAAGAACCTAGTATAAGAACAAGGCCTAATTGTCTAGGTTGAGAATACATGTGTTGAAGCGAATGAGATATAACTTTGAGGAGATGAATGAGGAATTTTATAACATAAATAGGGTATAAATAAAACATAATTAATATTTAACAAGGTTACTAAAGGTGATTATCAAGTTTATATGACCTAACCTAGTCAAGAAGAGGGCTAAATGAGCAAAGAAGGCTAGAGATCAATTTGAGAAGGATAGGTGTGTATAAAGAGATAAATATGGAGATCATCATATATTATATGATAAAAAATTGGTTATAAAGGTGATAAAATGTGTGAGGTTTTTGATTTGGTGCTGAGTCATCTAGGGGGTTGGTGCCTCCTTACAAGTGGGTGTTTGCTAAAGCCTAGTCAAATTAGTGCTTGGCTAGTTGGGGTTAGTGCTCCAAGTGAAGTTGGTGCTTCAATAAATTTTTATTTTTTACATATAATATAGTATTCCATTTAAATAACTTGTGTTTTTTCTTCCCATTTAGGGTTTCCCACTCAAATAAGTGTTGTGTTATGTGTTTATCTCATACTCATAGTTCTTATTGTGTTACTAGTTACTATATCATTTTGATAACTCATGAATGACAAGGCAAAAAGTGTAAATGCTTTTGGAGATTTATTCACATCACCCCATCTCAATAGTTTTGATTCCAATAAATAGCCTATCTCATTTTAATAAATTCAGCATATAGTACATTTGATTTTAGCGCATTAATTGGCTTATTGTAGATTTGATATTCACCTTTATACCCTATTATTTTTATATCTTTAACCCTATCTACCCAAGAAGGATTCCTTAATAAAAATTAGGGTTAAATAAAATTATATTTTGAGTGATTTTGTGTGTGTACTTGATTGCTTCTTTAGCTTGTATTGTTACTATCTAGGCATTACCATAATAATATCATACATCTTAGGACTTGATGTGATCACATTTTTTATGATTTAATAATATATCTATTTAGACATATTAATCCTATATGATACATGGTTCATGCACATATTATAAGTTTATCTTATCCTTTTGAGGTAAGGTAACTACTATTTTATACTTGTCATCACCTTAAAAGGGGGGCATATTAGTAAGGGCATGCCATAGAAGCATGGCTTCCACATTCTTTCCAGATTTAGATTGCAGTGGGGGCATGTTTTCCACACTCATATCAGTTCTTAATTTCAAAAATACAATAGGGGCATGTTATGGAAATATGTTCTCCATACTTACACTAGTTTTTAGTTTCAAATTATAAAGGGGGCATGTTATGGAAACATGTTCTCCACACTTATAAACTGGATAAAATTCACAATTACATGATTCAAATACATAGTTGTGGTAGAATTATATACATTAGTACCATTAGTATACCCAATTTTTAACATGAGACATACATGAGGTGTATATGACATGCAAAAGATCACCTTAAATTGAAAAAATCAAATAAGCTTTCAAATTTCAAACACTTCTACAAACTTTAGCTCACCAGGTTGGACTATTATAGACTGTATTGAGCCAATCTACTATAGTATTTAGTTCACTTTTGGTATGGTTGAGTTGATTAAATCAATCAATTTTTCCAAGTTTATAGGTTGGACTTGATTACATCATCCAACCTCACAAAATTTATAGTGTGAGTTGACTTAGTTAACTCACGCTCACCTTGTAATAAGTATGATTGGGTTGCACAGTTGAGCTAATCTCAGCTACTAGGTGGAAAATCACCTCTTTAAGGTTGGGAGCATGTGTCCTCAAATATTTCTATATTTATACACTTTATAGATTTATATTTGTCATAATCTTAGTTTCAATGGTTTATAATGATATATCTCTCTAAATCAAATTACCAAAAGGAATGATGGTTACATCGATACATAAGTGTACTCCTAAACCTTGATCTTTTTATTTCAATCATTTCAATGCTTTTGATTTTGAATTATATGCACTAATTTTATAATGTAACATGTTATTGATTACAAGTCAGTCACTAGTAAAGCACTCAAGTTGGGCTCACACAAAGGCAACGTGTGTTATACACACATCTAGGTACACATGTAGTTTCTTGTAAACTAGTAATTTAATTATTAGATTAGAGGGGGGTAAATGTAAACATTATTTTTTGATTATATAGAACCTTATTATTTTACACTCGTAAAATATAGACCTTGGTTCTTCCTCTCAATTCTAGACATTTTTTAGCTGTTGAAAGGCTCATAGCTACTATCTCTTTGTGCTGATTACTTATCTCTTAGTCTGACTAATGTTATTTCAATGAATCTAACCTTTTATCATGCTCAAAATGATATAAACATGCTTATCTTCTATTTTTAGAAGTTTTGGAACTGTGTCTATTTTCCAACTGATTGATCACTCGCATCCTAGTCATATGCTTACACCGACGCAAGTGTTCTATCCTAATGCAAGTATCTAGTGCCCTTAAGTCATCCAATTTTCAAATAAAACTTATCCCTATGATTGGCCTAAGTGAATTAATGTGTTATATTCTCTAAAAAGATTGGTATATATGCATGATCAATCCTCATTCATTCCTCACCTAATGTAACCAAAAAACTCACAAGGCAACTTTTCAAAAACATTTAATCAAGCATCCAAGTGAGAAAAGTTTCCATATTTTCCTCTATTTCCATATTAGTCATAGGGAAAATACATCTATAGGTCTGAAGTAATAAAGGAATAACCCATGATCCATATTTTCCAAGTTACAAGCTAGGTCAGTATCATACTTATCATATAATGCATCCTTATGCACCCACAAGCCCACATGTAGGGGAAAACTACATGATTTTGAATCCCTCTTTGAAGTAATGACTATATAGGCATCATCCATTAATATGGGGGTATTTTGGTTTATCTCAACACCATGATCCCACTAACCCATTTTCACATAGTCACTATGAAGATGAAGAACTAGGGATTTGTTATTTGATGAGAAGTGATAGTGCATGATCTATATCTGAGCACACTAGAGAGAAGGTGACATAAAATCCATAACATTCTAGGTGGTCACATCTAAATCTAACATGTATTCCATATTGGACCCCTATGTCCCAGTTAGATAGTAACTCTGATGTAATTTTATGAGGATGATGCAAGTGTCTATGGTCACAAATATCAAATTTTTAGAACATGACAACTAATCCAAAATCCAAATCCAATCTATTTCTAAGAGCCTATCCCATATCAAATCTAAAAGCACAAAGTAATCTAGCTAAGTATTATTATTTTTCCATTTATTTCAATATCAATCATTGGTTATACTTACTATTTTTACCATATCTTAGTATTTAAATTCAAAATATCATTTATCTGAGTTTACAAATTAATTGCCTTGCTATAGAGATAATTTATAACCCTTGTGCCCTAGGCTATCTCTATCCACTTTAACCCTAGATTATTTAATCTATATTTTTGATTTCAATAGATATGTACAAACTAGAGAGAAGGTGACAAAATCCATAACATTCTAGGTGGTCACATCTAAATCTAACATGTATTCCATATTGGACCCCTATGTCCAAGTTAGATAGAAACTCTAATGTAATTGTCTGAGGATGATGCAAGTGTCTATGGTCACAAATATCAAATTTTTGGAACATGACAACTAATCCAAAATCCAAATCCAATCTATTTCTAGCCTATCCCATATCAAATCTGAAAGCACACAGTAATCCAGCTAAGTACTATTATTTTTTCATTTATTTCAATATCAATCATTGGTTATACTTACTATTTTTACCATATCTTAGTATTTAAATTCAAAATATCATTTATCTAAGTTTACAAATTAATTGCCCTGGTATAGAGATAATTTATAACCCTTGTGCCCTAGGCTATCTCTATCCACTTTAACCCTAGATTATTTAATCTATATTTTTGAGTTCAATAGATACATACAAACTAGAGAGAAGGTGACATAAAATCCATAACATTCTAGGTGGTCACATCTAAATCTAACATGTATTCCATATTGGAACCCTATGTCCAAGTTAGATAGAAACTCTAATGTAATTGTCTGAGGATGATGCAAGTGTCTATGGTCACAAATATCAAATTTTTAGAACATGACAACTAATCCAAAATCCAAATCCAATATATTTCTAGCCTATCCCATATCAAATCTGAAAGCACACAGTAATCCAGCTAAGCACTATTATTTTTCCATTCATTTCAATATCAATCATTGGTTATACTTACTATTTTTACCATATATTAGTATTTAAATTCAAAATATCATTTATCTGAGTTTACAAATTAATTGCCCTGGTATAGAGATAATTTATAACCCTTGTGCCCTAGGCTATCTCTATCCACTTTAACCCTAGATTATTTAATCTATATTTTTGATTTCAATAGATATATACAAACTAGAGAGAAGGTGACAAAATCCATAACATTCTAGGTGGTCACATCTAAATCTAACATGTATTCCATATTGGACCCCTATGTCCAAGCTAGATAGAAACTCTGATGTAATTGTCTGAGGATGATGCAAGTGTCTATGGTCACAAATATCAAATTTTTGGAACATGACAACTAATCCAAAATCCAAATCCAATCTATTTCTAGCCTATCCCATATCAAATATGAAAGCACACAGTAATCCAGCTAAGTACTATTATTTTTTCATTTATTTCAATATCAATCATTGGTTATACTTACTATTTTTACCATATCTTAGTATTTAAATTCAAAATATCATTTATCTAAGTTTACAAATTAATTGCCTTGCTATAGAGATAATTTATAACCCTTGTGCCCTAGGATATCTCTATCCACTTTAACCCTAGATTATTTAATCTATATTTTTGAGTTCAATAGATACATACAAACTAGAGAGAAGGTGACATAAAATCCATAACATTCTAGGTGGTCACATCTAAATCTAACATGTATTCCATATTGGAACCCTATGTCCAAGTTAGATAGAAACTCTAATGTAATTGTCTGAGGATGATGCAAGTGTCTATGGTCACAAATATCAAATTTTTAGAACATGACAACTAATCCAAAATCCAAATCCAATATATTTCTAGCCTATCCCATATCAAATCTGAAAGCACACAGTAATCCAACTAAGTACTATTATTTTTCCATTTATTTTAATATCAATCATTGGTTATACTTACTATTTTTACCATATCTTAGTATTTAAATTCAAAATATCATTTATCTGAGTTTACAAATTAATTGCCCTAGTATAGAGATAATTTATAACCCTTGTGCCCTAGGCTATCTCTATCCACTTTAACCCTAGATTATTTAATCTATATTTTTGAGTTCAATAGATATATACAAACTAAATTTGTCAGCATATGCTTAAAAACATATCTCCATTTTTTTTCCTCTTACCAATAGCATCATTAGGTCAAGTGGTTACCAATTGTTAAATGGTGGTACAACATCACCTATCACATGACCACTAAAGTATCCCCTAATAAATCAATCTAAAGACATAATCCACCCTCTTTCCTCTCTTACCTTCTAGGTCATTTTCATGTGCAAGTAAATAACACCACCCTCAATGCATGAGAGAATGTTCATTGAATCATCAAGAAAAGTCTCAACCTTCCTTAAAATTGCATGAAATAGCACATTGATCAATGTTAATTAGAATGTAACTTATAACCATAAAATATATTTTTTCTCATATTATAGCCTTATAAGTAATTCTTGAAAATGAATGGTTTCTAAAAACTAGCTCCAAAGTCATATGGGCCTTATAAGGATACTCAACATATTGGCCCTATAGCCTACAATATGGAACTTCCACCTTTTTCTTCAGTTCATCTTCTTTTTCATGTCTCATATTTGAATAAAGTCTTTGGATAACATGTTATAGCTTAGATAATACTTTTTGATCTTGACACTAAAGGATCTATCACTCTTAAGCTTGAAATTATCTTGGATAAGTGTTCTCACCAACTTCACAAATGGTCCATCACTGAGATTGTGAGCCAGTGGGAAGGGATAAACCCAATAGATATAACTTGGGAATTGTTGATATTTTTGTCCCAAAAATATCATAACATCAGATATCCTAAGGGACACTCCCTAATTTTTTTATAAAATCCCTTGAATTGACCAAAAACTCACATTCCTTTTGTATTATGGAATCTAAAACTCTAGATGCAATTTGTAATTGCAAAATTGCAAATTGCTTCCCAAACTCTAGATATTACAATACATTAACCTTAAATTTTTAGTAGGATCTATAACTCTAACTGTAATTTAAAATTTGAAAAATTTCAAATTATAACTAGAGTTCCAGATCCTACAATCCATTAATTGGCAAAATCTAGAAACCCATTTGCAATTTTAAAAAATTACAAATTACAAGCAAAGTTATAGATCTTAAAAATTGAACAACCCCATGAGATATAGAAATTAAGCTACAATTTACAATTTTTAAAATTGCATCTCGAGTTTGAATCCTATAAAAACATCTCACCTTGAATATGGATTCAGAGAGTAATTTACAAAAATGCAAATTGCAATCTAGGTTTCAGATCTTGCCAACAACCCAAGCCATGAAATCCAAAACTCCAATCATAATTTGCAATTTTTCAAAATCATAAATTGTGTATGGAACTATGCCTTTCTATTTCTAATCAAGTCAAATACATGTAGAATCTGAAGTTTAACATATAATTTGAAAAATTATAAAATTGCATGCAGACTCTAGATTTCTACCACCAACCACCATTAGAGCATTTATTACAAGATTTTTAAGGTATAAATAATGTAATTTGGGAATTTTTTATTCATTGTTTAAATTGATAGTCATGATTTTGAGCTTTGATAGCAACTCCAAGCCATGACCATGCCTCGATCCATGCATCTAAACCACGTCTGCAAGCAAAGTACCACATCATCTTCCCCAATGCATAGTATTCCTACAATATTCTTATGATTTTCACCAATATTTCTTACAATTGAAGCTTGTTAAAATATTTCCTTTCCTAATAAAAGTTTCAATTTCATTTTTTTAGGGTTATCATTATTTTGCTTGGATGTTTAGTGTTAGGGCTTCTTTGTGTTTATATGAGCGTTTATCTAGATTAGGTTTATTTGTGAGTGATTGTTTTCCAAAAATTTTGTAGTTGAAATCTAGGGTTTCTTAGTTTTTTATTTTCCAAAGTTTCATCATAAAAACCCTTAAGATTTTTTCCCAAATTTTTGTATTTGTATTTAGGGTTTCACCATAGCCAGGTGAATATACCATAGTATATTCCCAAATAATCCAAGAATATTCCATATAAGATCCTCCAAGTCCCTACGAACATTGGACTTATTCCAAACACCTCCTATTTCTATAGTTTAGACCTATTTCAAGCACCTAGAATCCCTACAGACATTTGACTTATTCCAAACACTTATCATCCCCATGGGATTCCCACTTATAGTTTACACCTCCCATCCCTGTGGGATTCTAACTTGCTCACAATAGTCCCAAGTTCCACCAGATATTCTTATTGACTAGAACACTTCCTAGTTACATGGAGATCTCACCTGCTAGTTCTATCAAACTTTTTACCTGTTTCAAACACCTAAAAATCCCACTAGATCTTATATATGGTTTTCCATAAGCATTCTCTCTAGATTTCATGTCTCAAAGGGAGATGAAGTTAAAATCAAAAGGCCCTGGGTGACACTCAGCTTAGAGTCCAACATTGTTGAAATAACTAATATAGACTTAGGTCACATTGACCTAAGGGACTTCTGGACCCAAATTAATGTAGAGTTTAAGAATGATTCAATCCAGGGTATTTATGAATCTAGACTTCCATAGGTAGTAACCTTTCCACTGATAGTCTAAAGCCCTAAGTTCATGCAGACACTAGCCCCATATTATGATGCTAATAGAAGAGAGGTTGTGAATGATAAAGGGGAAAAGATTTTGAATCTAGACCCTGATTTCATTAATTTAATGTTTGTAATACCAGAGTTTGAGAGATATCTCAACATAACTCTAGAGACATCCAAATAATTATCTTAATACAATAGAGATGTGTCAAAAATGATTAATAAATAATGGCTTAAGGTCCCCAAGGCTACCTCCACTAGATTGCTAAAGGCAGTGGCAAGAATTAACTTCAAAGATGAGGTGGGGGTATCATAATTTTGTTGCACAAGATTAATGTTAGTCCTAATGCTAAGATATTCTAGGAGTGGATGTACCAGCACATTTGGTCCTCCATTAAAATGCCCAATATATCCACTTAGCTTAGCTTATTAGTGACTCCCTCTATAAGCAATTGATGGAGGTACAAACCACTAGAAAGTTCTTAATGACTTCCTATCTTATATACATACTGGATAAAGGATGAGCCTTCTTAGGGCTCAACATAGTATTTGGTGATATAAGTAGAGTGTAAAACTATTATCCTGACCTCACATTGGAGGCCAGTAAACAACACTTTAGAATAGTCAATGATGCATTCATCTATTGCATCATCATCATGTTGATATAGAGCTTGGGAAAACAAGATTCTTAGATGCAGCAGTTATAAAGATCACCAAATGGGGATCCTACTTCATTTATTTCCCCACCTATTCTTATATTAGGGTAAGCAGATTTAGTGGTTTCCCATACACACTCCCAAGATATGTTAGTGATAAGTGGGCACTAATGGGGCTAGTAAAACAACTTGTGGAGACCCACAAGCTTCTATCCAACAGGCACAAGTTGGGAATTCATTTCCCAATTAGTATTGGTAGATACACATGCCCCTCCCTTCACAAGGCTAAGTGTGATGAGGCAAAAATTTGATAAATGACCCTAAGAACTTTGGAGTCCAAACCATTCTTTGATGTTTATGGAAACATCACTAGCACATTAGGAGTTTCCACATACTTCCATGTTCTATATTTTGAATATTATTAGGAGGATTTAGAGGATGAAGAAGGTCATACTAAAGGAACATTCTAGAATGGCATTGTAATAATTTAAAGATTATGGTTTGGCACCAGTCCCAAATGACTTGGTGGATGATGAATCCCCAATGGACCCAAACTACTACAAACATATCATCACTTAACCCCTTCCACCAGTAAGGTGGTTAGCTCCTAAATATTTCTCTTTGATCGATAAAACAACACATGTGATCAACAAAATGATCAATTAGTTGAGAAGTAAAGGGGTTCAAGTAACAAAAGATACAACAAGTATTAGAGAGAAATTTTTGAAGCTCAAAAAATAAGGTCCTCCACCAGCAGAGGGTCCCAATAGCACAATAAGTGAACAATCAGAAGGGCCATTGAGCTCCCATAAGAAGAATAAATCTAAGGCCAAGAAAGGGAAATCAAATAAAGAGGGGTCAGAAGCTGATCAACATCTTTTTAGAGGACACAGTTGTAGTTTTAATCCCCATATCAGTCATAATGACAACCCCTATTTCTATAGTTCACCCACCACCTATTTATATTGTTCTTAAAGCTCCAACACCTCCTATCTCCACTCCCCCTGCACCTCAGGTTTCCACTCTACCTCTAATTCCTACCACATTACCCAAAATAATAAGCCCACTGCAACTAGTGAAATCAATTCAAATGGACACTCAAGGTCCCCTATCAGTGGATACTCAAGTTTCCACTCCAATTTCCCTTCCTCCAATTTCACTCATTCCTTCCATTCCATTCATAATTCCTTCCATTCCATCCCCATTGATTTCCAACACCACCCATCAATATATAATCATGGACTCAATCATCTTGACTTTAGTTCTACTAGATATCTCAACTCTAGGGATAAGTATTACTTAATCTTTATCCCCTTTCATTTTCTCTACCTTACCAACTCTAAGTGGCCCGACTCATTTAATGCTTTGGCTTCCACCATTCCACTAGTTCCCAAGTTCAGAGTCCCTATGTCTCTTCCCTCAATAGTATCAATTCCATCTTCCACACCCCTAATATACACAATTATTCCCATTATCCCCACCTCTTCCAATTCTAAAGCTTCCCAAACATCTCTAGTGGAGATAAGAGAAACATAAGCTCTTAATGCAAATGTGGACTAACAACCTACTGATGGAGATGGAATTTTAGAGGCATATCTCGAGCAACCAATGGTAGCATCCACATAGGACTCCACACTTTTCATAGTGCCTACTAATGCAATAGCCTTAGTTGTTGATTTTTAGGTGAAAATATCTATGTAGAAATATGTTACCCCTAATTGGCTAGCATAAATAGTGGGAAAGAAGTGAAAGTAAATTATTTCCCCAAGTACATTAGACTTTAGCCTTTCAAATGTGAAGAAGAAGTCCAAGTCTAATCCTTAGACCTTCTCCAAAATTTTGTGTGATGATAAAGGGGAAAGATATGTTGAGATTGTAGTTCCCCCATCAAACAAACCAAAGGAAGATCTAGTGGTGGGGGACTATCAGATTTCAAAGATTCACCTTAGACAACAAATAAGGGAGGGGCTAAAACATGATGTTCAATCTAGCATCAACTCCCTCTTCAAGAGAATAAATAGTGACAAGGTCACTAAAGATGAAATGAAAAACAAGTTTGATTAGCTCATAGCTACACTAAACAAATTCATAGAGCCTAGTGGTTCATCGGTACAACCTAAGTCAGCACAACCAGTCAACTAGATCCTAGATCAGTAATAATTGATGTGGTGACTAAAATTTCAAGTATGGGAAGGGATACAAAATAATGGTCAAAGTAACTCATTTCCAAGTGCAATAATATTATTTCTATGATAATGGACCATTATACATTTTTTAGGGAAAGAAGTATTACCTTGAGAGAATTGGTCAATAAGTGTGATGGAAAAATACATAATTTGAATCTCTATTATCCCAAATTGATAATTGTAGACTTTATTGATATAGACATCCTCCTTGCTGAAAGGATACTAAAAATGATGGAAAATAGGAGGAATTGGATAGAGCTACATAATTCAAAATTAATTTTTTGACAGAAGTTGCACATGAAACCAACATTGCCCATGATATCTCCATTGACATGTTGTATGACATTGAAGAAATGTTAATTAAATTTTCATGCAGGCTAGTAGATGATGAAGATAACCTATTTCTAGTATAAGAGGTTTAGAGAAAATTTAAATAATTAGTTGAAAATGAATCTATAAAAGATACAATCTTTACCTTAAGTTCTATCCACTGCTTCATCAGGTATCAGAATGCATTGGATAAGATGGGTAAAAAAATGCAAGAAATCAAGGCTTTGAGGTGAGAACTTTTTGACACTAATAGATTGCAAGATCACCAACCTTTACCCCTTTGGTGCATATGAGGATAGAATATAGGAGATATTCAAGGCTTTTGACATATATGTCCAGAAACTGTAGGCTGAGAAAGACAAGAAGGCAAAAGAAGTTTTGGAAATTCATTAATTATTTCTATTGAAACATTTCCATATATTATATTTTTAGCATTGAAAAAACATTTTAAAGTTGCATATCTTGTAATTTGTAATTAGAACTATCTTTTATAGCTCTTTTTGATAAAGAAACAAGTGTATTTTACACTTTATATTTTGATAGGTTGGAAACTATAAAAAGTAAGCTTGCAAATTACACTTTTCATTTTGACAAGTTATAATTGCTTTAAGTTGTAAATGCACATATTGAAAATTATGAATTCAGTTTTGACAAAGTGACATGACTTGCAAGTTGTAAAAGTCTCACTTGTAATTTTTAATTTAGGGTTTTTCAAAAAGTAACTTGAGATATTTCTAAGTTATCTTTTATTTAAACATTGAGTTCCATTTTGGGTACTACCCATTTATATGAAGAGTTTTGCAGCTACATGGAGAAGACCCAAGATGTTACATGAATATTTTTACAATTGCATCCACACCACATCAAGTTGAAGATCATGCCCATCTATTGCATGCATTCTTATAAACCATTTTACAAAGATAAAGGATGCCACAAATAAGAGATCACACCTCTTTTGCATGAAGTTTTAAATTTGCATGATTTCTTCTACTGGGCATTGAAGTTTTGATAACTACATCTCATCTATGATATATTTTGTATAAATATGGGTAAACCATGTAGCCCAATATATATTTTTGATGTTAGTAATACTATTATGCATTTTGAATGTATTTCTACAAGATGTAACCTAGAGAATGAAATAAATTGAAGATTTTGTCTTTTTTATCTGAGAAACCCCTATGTATGCGAGTTATTTAAATATTTTTGGAAGTTTTAAATTTTTATTTCAGTCACAAAATTTTATTTTTGGTATTTTCTACCCTTCTAAAATATTATTTGATAAAATAAAGAATCTTTTCCCTTCTATGAAAAATAAAAAAAATATTGCCTTTGATTTCCCATTTGCATGAGTTTATGCTTAAACAAATTTAAATCTATTTTATATTATATTGTGTTAATTTAATAAATTACTAAGATAAATTACAAATATTTGGTGCAATCACCATTTTTAGTTTTACAAATTTCATACTTAGCTCTTTTCCTAGTCAAAACCTAGCTTAGGAGCAAGAACACTAAAGGAGCAAAATTTCTATAAAATTGATATGTTTTTAGTTGCATCAGATTTAGTGAAAGGAATAAACCTTATCTATAGGTTAACCTAAATTTTCCAAATTCGCATAGCTTGGAGGTTTTCTCATTGTATCATTACATATTTTCACAGTGAGCTACCACATCAATGAATGGCTGCAAAATTTGTGATAAATTTTTGGCACACTTGATAGGACCCAAAAGTTACAAAGAGATTGGTGGTTATATTCTCAAAAAAAACATTTTGAAAGCTTTGTACACATTCCTAAAGCACCTGACAACTCCACTAATTCACGAATTCAGAATTTCAAGGATTACATATGCCAAGTAGACAAACAAGGTCAACTACTAAAGGTAAGATAGTTGATTTTTTAGAGTTATCATTTTCATCTAAAAAGAGATTGAATTATTTGTATCTCATCCTAAATTATATCCTATAAATTTATTTGAATCTTCTACAAGTACTACTTGTATCAGTTTCATACCTCTCATAATGGACAAAAATTTAAATTGTATAGCTTGTATCAGTTTCTTCCAATTAGCTCAATATGATGATATACCCACATCATCTTTAAAAAGCCTTTCATATTTTACTAAAAAAACTTTCACCACCCCTATGGAATACATAAAGATATTTTTAATCTTTGTTCAGTCCACAACATGGTGCAAGATAATATTACAATTAGACTTCAATTTAGCTATATTAATAATGTAGCTGAGTATGAATCTTTGATTTAAGGACTGCAGTTGGCCAAGGAGAGTAGAATATAATTATTACAAATATTTGGTGACATTGAGTTGATTGTTCACCAAGTAAGGTCTAGAAACATAATTAATAACAATCTACTAAGATCTTATAAACACGGGGTTTAGGACCTATTAGAAGACTTCACACTTTGAACATTCAAGTGGTACTACGAGCATAGAACAAAATTGTTGATCGTATGACCTTCATAGGATTCCAATATAACCTATCAAAAGGAATGAAGAGGAAGAACAATCAACATGTAAGGTTGATAATAAGACCATCTATTCATGATAATGTAACTAATTGGTAAGTCTTTGATAGTGATTAGTAGATTGTCAACTTTTTGAGAGAAGTTAAATTCTCAGATAGGAACTAGCCAAGACTCCAAGATCAATATGGAGATCAAATCATATAGTTGAAGATAAAAAAACTACCTATGGGTCTTATTACACTAAATAACATCTTCAATTTAGATGATCAACTAAAAGGCAAGAAGAAGAACATCATGGTGAATGAAGAAAACTATGAGCTAGTGATCATCTTAGAAGGAAAATCATTGAAGATAGTAAAGAGTATGTACTGATTCTAAAAAGCAATATTTTGTTGAATTGTGTCAAGAGTTTGATGATAACTTCACTTGGAGTTATCATGATCTAAGGGCATTTGACCCCAGCTTAGCCCAACATACAATAGAATTGGATCTAAATACCAAGCCTATTAGATATAAGTGAAGACCTATTAATCTAAAAATAGAACCCCAGATGAAGAGTGAGATATGTAAACTAATAGAGGTTAATATTATTTTTCCTATCAAACACTCATCTTGGGTTGAAAATTTGGTCCCTGTAATAAATAAAAATGATGAAATTAGGCTGTGTGTAGATTTTAGGGATCTGAATAAAGCATTTCTAAAGGATAATTATCCTCTTCCCCCTATGGAACAAATTTTGCAAACTGTATTAGGATTTGAAATTTTTTCTCTTCTAGATGGTTATTTTGAATATAATCAAATCCTAGTGCAAAAATTAGACCAATACAAAATTACCTTCTCCATAAAATGGGGCATGTATGCATACAAAAATATGTCATTTGGTCTGACTGATGCTGGTATAACATTCCAAATAGCCATGGTTATAGATTTTAAGGGATTGATAAATGAAATGAGCGTAGTATATCTAGATGATATCATTGTCTACTCAAAGCATGTTGATGCACACCTAGATCACCTTCGAATTTTTTTTGAAAGGTGCAAAGTATTTGGCTTTTCCATTAATTCCAAGAAATGTATTTTTTTAGTTCATTAAGGGAGGCTACTAGGACACATTATGTTAAAAGAGGGTATTTCTATAGACCTAGAAAGAATTAGTGCTATATATACATTAGCACTACCTACCCATAAGAAAGGATTACAAAGATTTCTTAGAAAAATCAATTTTTTGAGAATATTTGTCCCAAATTTTACCTCCATGGCAAAACCCCTTACTGCAATGCTAAAGAAGGGTATCATCTTCAACTAGACACAAGAGGGAAAAGATAGATTTGAAGCCATCAAACAAGCTATCTATTAGGATCCTACCCTATTCAACCCCAACTACAATAAAGATTTTATTCTTTATGCTTTTGGAGGGGAAGGCAACATCTTGGCTATTCTAACCCAGCAGAATAAAGAATAATTGGAACAACCAATTTTTTTTAGTCAATCCTTGAAGGGATATGAAGAAAATTATAATTTCATGGAGAAGTAAGTATATGTCATAATTAAGGATCTCAATAAATTCAATCATATGCTCTCTAACAATAAAATTCATTTGATGGTGAGTCATCAAAGTGTCAAAGAGTTCCTGCTGAGTCGGGAGATAAACCAAAAAAGAGAAGGATGGATCACCAAGGTCATGGAGTATGATGTAGACATCAAAGTTACCAATCTGGTGAGAAGAAAGGGCTTATTCAAACAACTGAATTCATGTATCAAGGCTACTAAAATAGTATATACTCAAAATGCACCTCATTCAGCCAACCCACCTATTTTCAATAGCTAGATCCGTGACATGACCAACTTCCTGTAGACTGGTGAGTACCTGTATGATTTTTAACAGTCTAAAAAAAGGTATTACAGACTCCATTCTATCCCTTATGTATTTTTTTATGGAATATTATTTAGAAAGGATATGAACAGAGTCATTCTAAGATGTATTAAGCATGATCAAGTCCCCAAGGTACTCAAGGAATTTTATGATGGTCTGTCAGGAGGACATTTATTTGCAAGAACCATGGACATCAAGATAATGAGGGGGGGTTATTATTGGCATAAATTATTTTAATATGCCCATAAGTGGGTAAGAAACTATGAAAAGTGTGATTATTTTAGGGGCAATAAAAGATTAGCAACACTCCCTCTCAGACCAATTCAAGGAAATCAACCATTCACTCAATGGGGATTATATTTCATTTGTATGATCAATCTACCATTGAGTGTAGGCCACAAATGGGTTCTCATAGAAACATATTATTTCACATGATGGACTAAAGTATTTGTACTAAAAGATGCCATGAAAGCATCCATTATGGACTTCATGAAAGACATAGTCTCAAGGTTTGGTGTTTCTTACCCCATTATCTCAGATAATTCTAAAGCATTTATGGGAACCCAAGTGAGTGAATGGGATGAAAAGGATAATGTATACCTGAGTACTTCCAATTATTACACTTAGGGTAATGGCTTGGCTAAGTCAACTAATAAAAACCTTATAAGAATTATCTAAAGAACCATAGAGGATAACCAAATGACAAGGCACATAAAGTTGAAATTAGCATTGTGGGTTTTTAGGATCACTACTAAGAGAGCCATCAGTAATTCCCCCTTTGTGTTGGTATATGGAATAGAAGCTTGAGTCCCATTGTCAATTGAGTTACCATCTCTAGAGCTCAACCACTAATTGGATTTGATTGACAATGATGGAATGACAGTAAGATTGGTTGAGCTCATAGAACTAGAAGAAATCAAGAACTAATCAATGAAATTACTGGAAGAAAATTAGGCTCAAACAAAGAGGTATTTCAACAAAAAGGCATATGATAAGAGATTTAATGAAGGAGACATGGTTCTCAAATGTGATGAAGACAAGGCTAAGCTAGGCAATCACACCTACTTTGATTCAATATGGAATGGTCCATACATCATAACTCAGTACAAAGGAGTTAATGCATAGAATATACCTCAAAGCTTTCTTTTGAGGTACGAATTCATTCTAAAAAATAAAAATTTGTATATAATAGGGTTAGTTGTGTTTTTCAAAATAAGTGCTTCTGCACAGGTCAACTCATCAAGAGTTTTTATTTCCTTAGTTTTTTCTATGTTTCCCTATTATGTTCTTGTTTAAGAAAATTTCTAGTTTGTTCTTCACCAAGTTATAGTGTGTTATGTTTGAAATGACTCTATGCTTAATGAACTAGAAGGCTACTAGATAGAAATTGATTACTAGGAAATCATCTCATAGAGGTTACCAAAAATATCATAACATTAGATACCTTAAGGGAAACCCCTAATTTCTTGATAAAATCCCTTAAATTGACCAAAAACTCACTTTCCCTTTGTATTGTAGAATCCAGAACTCTAGATGCATTTTGTAATTGTAAAATTGCAAATTGCTTCTTGAGCTTCAGATCATGTAATACACTAACCTTCCATTTCCAATGGAATTTAGAACTCTGACTACAATTTTCAATTTACAATTTACAAAATTGCAAATTATATTCAAAGTTATGGATTATATAATCCATTAGTCGATGGAATTTGGAAACCCATTTTCAATTTGCAATTTTGCAAAATTGTAAATTATAAACAGAGTTTTAGATCCCACAAACTGAACACCCCTATAGGATCTGGAACTTAAACTATAATTTGCAATTTTTCAAATTACATCCTGAGTTTTGCTTTTCATGAAACATCTCACCTAGAATCCAAAGCTTAGAGAGCAATTTGCAATTTACAAAATTATAAATTGCAATCCAGGTTCTAGACCCCACCAATAACCCAAGTTGTGGAATCCAAATCTCTAAATGCAATTTGCAATTTTACAAAATTAAAAATTGCATGTGGAGTTCTATCTTCCTATTTTTAAGTAAGTCAACTACCCATGGAATCTAGAGGTTAACATGCAATTTGAAAAATTGCAAAATTACATGCAAACTTTGGATTTCTGCCACCAACCACCATTAGAGCATTTATTAAAATATTTTTAAGGTATAAATAATGCAATTTGGGAATTTTGTATTCACTATTTAAACTGATAATCATGATTTTCAAGTTTTGATAGCAACTCCAAGCCACAACCATACATCCAAGCCATGTCTGCAAGCAAAGTGCCACATCATTTTCCCCAATGCATAGTATTCCTGCAATCTTCTTATGATTTTTGCCATTATTTCCTACAGTTGAAGCTCGTTAAAATATTTCCTTTCCTGAGAAAAGTTTCAATTTTGTTTCCTTAGGGTTATCATTATTTTGCTTGGATTCTTAGTATTAGGGCTTCTCTATGTTTATATGAGCATTTATCTAGATTAGGTTTGTCTACGAGTGATTGTTTTCCAAAATTTATATAGTTGAAATCTAGGGTTTTTTATTTTCTAAAGTTTCATCATAAAAAACCTTAAAATTTTCTCCAAAGTTTCTATATTTAGATCTAGAGTTTCACCATAGCTAGGCAAATATACCATAGTATATATTCAAATGATCCAAAAATATTCCCTTTGAGATCCTCCAAGTCCCTACTTACATTGGACCTATTTCAAATACCTCCCATTTCCATGGAATTTGGCCCTGTTTCAAGCACCTAGAATCCCTGTAAGAAGCTCCAAGTCCCTATGAACATTGGACTATTTCCAAACACTTCTCATCCCTAAAAGATTCCCACTTGTAATTTACACCTCCCATCCCCATGGTATTCCAACCTATTCACAAAATTCCCAAGTTTTGTTGGGCATTCCTATTAACTAGAACACATCCTAGTTCCATAGAGTTCTCATCTGCTTTGAACACTTACTAGTTCCTTTAGACTTTTTACCTATTTAAAGAACCTATAAATCTCATTGGTTCTTGTAGTTGGTTTTCCACAAGCATTCTCTCTAGATTCCATGTCTCAGAAGGAAATTAAATTCAAATCAAAAGGCCATAGGGTGACTCTCATCTTAGAGTCCAACACTATTGAATTAACTGATATAGATTTAGGTCACATTGACCTAGGGGACTTATATACCTAAATTATTGTAGAGTTTAAGAATGATTAGATATAGGGTATTTATGACTCTATAATTACATAGGTAGCATCATTTCCACTGATGGTTCAAATCCCTGAATTGGTGCTGACACTAACCCAAAATTACGATGCTGACAGAAGAGAGGTTGTGAATGACAAAGGGGAAAAGTTTTTAAATATAGACCCCGATTTCATTAATTCAATGTTTATAATAATAGATTTGAGATCTATCTCGACATAACTCTAGAGACATCCCAGTAATTCTTGTAAGACAATAGATATGGGTGTCAAACAATGATTAACAAACAATGGCTTAAGGCCCCCAAGACTGCCTCCACCAAATTACCAAAAGCATTAGTAAGAATTGACTTCAAAGATGAGGTAGGGAATATTATAACTTTATTACACAAGATTACTAGTAATCCTAATGATAAGAGCTTTTAGAAGTGTATGTTGGTTCATCCATCAGAATGCCCAATACATCCACTGGGCTCAACTTATTAGTGACTCCCTCCATAAGTAATTGATGGAGGTGCAAACCACTGAAAAGTTCTTTATGACTTCTTATCTTGTATACATACTAGATAAAGGATGAGCCTTCCTAGGCCTCAACATAGTATCTGGTGTAATAAGTAGGGTGTATAACTATTATCTTGACCTCGCATTGGAGGCTAATAGATAACACTTCAGAAGAGTCAATGATACATTCATCTATTGCATCATCATCATGTTTGATAAAGAGCTTGGGAGAACAAGATTCTCAAATGTAGCAATTACAAAGATCACCAAATGGGGCTCCTACTTCATTTAGCTCCCCACCTATTATTATATTAGGGCAAGTGGATTCAATGGTTGCCCATACACACTCCCAAGATATGCTAGTGATAAGTGGGCACTAATGGAGCTAGTAAGGAAAATTGTGGAGACCCACAAGCTTTTATCCAATAGGCACAAGTCAAGAATTTATTTCCTAATTAGTATTTGTAGATACACATGCCCTTCACTTTTTAAGGCCAAGTGTGCCAAGGTATAAATTTGCTAAATGACCCTAATAACTTTGGAGTCCAGACCATTCTTTGATGTTTATGGAAATATCACCAGCACACTGGGAGTTTTTGCATACTTTTATGTTCCATATTTTGAATATTATTGGGAGGACTTAGAGGATGAAGAGAAGGTTAGATTGAAGGACCATTCTAGAATGACCTTGTAATAGGTCAAATATTATGGTTTAGCACCAATCCCAAATGACTTGGTTAATGATGAATCCCTAGTGGGCCCAAACTACTACAAACATATCATCACTCAACCCCTTCCACCAGTAAGGTGGTCAGTTCCTAAATATTTTTCTTTGATTGATAGAATAACACATGTGATCAATAAAATAATCAATTAGTTGAGAATTAAAGGGGTTAAAGTAACAAAAGATATAATGGGTATCAGAGAGAAATTGTTGAAGCTCAAGGAACAGGGTCCTTTATTAGCAGAGGGTCCCAGTGGCATAGTAGGTGAACAATCAGAAGGGCCAGTGACTTCTCATAACAAGAAGAAGAAGAAATCTAAGGCCAAAAAAGGGCAATCAAGCAAAGACAGATCAACAGTCGATTAACTAATCAACATCTCATCAGAGGACATAGATGCAACTTCAATCCCCATATCAGTCATAGTGATAACCCTTATTTCTATAGTTTACCCACCACTTGTTTATATTATTATTGAAGCTCCAACACCTCCACCTCCTATCTCCACTCCCCCTGCACCTCAGGTTTCCACTCCACCTCTCATTCCTACCACATTACCTGCAATAATAAGCCTATTATAACCAATGCAATCAATTCAAGTGGATGCTTAAGGTCTCTCGTCAATGAATATTCAAGTTTCCACTCTACTTTCCCTTCCTCCAATTTCACTCCCTCCTTCCATTCCATTCATAATTCCTTCTATTACATCCCCATTGATTTTCAGCACCACTCAATAATATATAGTCATGGACTCATTCATCTTGACTTTAATTCCACTAGCCATCCTAACTCTGGGGATATGTATTACTTCATCTTTATCCCCTTTCATTTTCCCTACCTTACCAACTCTAAGTGGCCTGACTCATTTAATTGATTCATTTAATGCTTTGGCTTCCACCTTTCCAAAATTTCCTAGGTTTAGAGTCCCTATGTCTATTCCCTTAATAGTATCAATTCCATATTCCACACCCCTAATAGACATAGTTATTCCCATTGTCCCCGCCTTTTCCACTTACACAGTTTCCAAAACACCATCAGTAGAGATAGGATAAACACAAGTTCTTGATGAAAATGTGGATTTGTAACCTACTGATGGAGATGGAATTCCATAGGCATCTCTTGAGAAATCAATGGCAACATCCACATAGGACTCCACACTTATCACAATGCCTACTAGTGCAACAACCTCAGTTGTTGATTCTTAGGTGAAAGTATCTATGCAACAAGATGATACCCCTAGTTGGCTAGCACAAACAATGGGAATGAAGTGAAAGAAAATGATTTCCCCAAGTACACTAGACATTAGCCTTTCAAATGTGAAGAAAAGTCCAAGTCTACTCCCTAGACCTTCTCCAGAATTTTATGTGATGATAAAGGGGAAAGATATGTTGAGATTGCAGTTCCCCCACTGGATAAACCAAAAGAAGATCTAGTGATGGGGGACTATCAGATTTTAAACATTCACCATGGATGACTAATAAGGGAGGGGATAAAACATGATTTTCAATCTAGCATCAACTCTCTCTTTGAGAGAATAGATAGTGACAAGGTCACTAAAGATGAATTGAAAAACAAGGTTGATCAACTCATAGTTGTACTAAAATCCTAAATCAGGAAATAATTGATGTGATGACTAAATTTGTAATCATGGAAAGGGATACTAAATAATGGTCAGAGGAACTCATTTCCAAGGGAAATAAGATTATTGCTATGATAATGGACCATTATATAGTTATGAGGGAAAGAAGGATACCTTAAGAGAACTAGTCAATAAGTATGAGGGAGAAATATAAAGTTTGAATCTATATTATCCTAAATTGGTAGCTATAGACTCTATCAATATAGATATCCTCCTTGTCAAAGGGATATTGAAAAATGATGGATAATAGGAGGAATTGGACATAACTACACAATTTAGAATTAAGTTGATGATAGAAACTACACATAAGGCCAAGGTTGCCTATGATAAAGCCATTGACATGTTGTGTGACATTGAATAAATGTTAAGTAAATTGTCATGAAAGCTAGCAGATGATGAACATAACCTCTTTCCAATAGAAGAGGTTCAGATAAAATTCAAGGAAGTAGTTGAAAAGGAATCTACAAAAGATACAATCTTTACCTTAAGTTTTATCCACCACTACATCAGGTGTTAGAATGCATTGGATAAGATGGGTAAAGAAATGTAGGAAATTAAGGCTTTGAGGTGGGACATTTTAACACATCAACAGATTGCAAGATAACCAACCTTTACTCCTTTGGTGTAGATGAGGATTTAATAAAGGAGATATTCAAGGCTTTTGACATATATGTCTAGAAGCTATAAGCTGAGAAAGACAAGAAGGTAGAAGAAGTTTTGGAAATTGATTAATTATTTTTGTTGAAATATTTCCATATATTATATTTTTAACATTGAAAAAACATTGTAAAGTTGCATATCTTATAATTTGTAATTGCAACTATCTTTTATATCTCTTTTTTATAAGTAGACAAGTGTATTTTACAATTTATATTTTAACAGGTTGGAAACTATAAAAAGCAAGCTTGCAAATTACACTTCATTTTGACAAGTTATAATTGCTTCAAATTGTAAAAGCACATATTGAAAATATAAAATTCAATTTTGACAAAGTGACATGACTTGTAAGATGTAAAATTCTCATTTATAATTTTCAAGTTAGGGTTTTTCAAAAATTAACTTGAGATATTTTTAAGTTATCTTTTGTTTAAACGTTGAGTTCCATTTTGGGCATCGCCCATTTGCATGAAGAGTTTTGCAGCTGCATGGAGAAGACCCAAGGCATTGCATGAAGATTTTTCCAATTTCATCTACACTACATCAAGTTGAAGATCATGCCCAACTCTTTTATGCATTCTTCCAAACCATTTTACAAAGACAAAGGATGCCACAAATAAAAGATCGCACCTTTTTTGCATGAAGTTCTAGATTTGCATGATTTCTTCTACTGGGCACTGAAGTTTTGATAACTACATCTCATCTATGAGATATTTTGTATAAATATGGGAATACCCCATAGCCTAATATATATTTTTGTTGTTAGGAATATTATTCTGTATTTTGAATGTATTTTCTACAAGCTATAACCCAGAGAATGAAATAAATTAAAGATTTTGCATTTCTTGTCTGAGAAACCCCTATGTATGTGAGTTATTTGAATATTTGTGAAAGTTTTAAATTCTTATTTCAGCCACAGAATTTCATTTGTGGTATTTTCTACCCTTCTAAAAATTTGTTTGATAAAATTAAAAAAAAAATCCCTTCTATGAAAATTAACAAAATATTGCCTCTAATTTCTCATTTGCATGAGTTTATGCTCAAATAAATTTCAATCTATTTTATATTCTAATGTGTTCATTCAATCAAGTATTAAGATCCACTAAAAATATTTGGTGTAATCACCATTTTTAGTTTTACAAATTTCATTCTTAACTCTTTTCCTAGTCAAAACCTAGTTTAGGAGTAAGAACCCTAAAGGAGTGGAATTTTTATAAAACTGATATTTTATCAGTTACACTGGATTTAATGAAAGGAAGTTGGCCTTATCTGGAGGCTAACCTCAATTTTCCAAAGTCCCATAGCTTGGAAGTTTTCCCATTATATCATTAGATTTTTGCACAACGAGCTACCACATCAATGAACAGGGGCAAAATCTATGTGATAATAGGAACATCCTCTCTAATTTCAGTAGTAGTTTCCTAATCTTCAGTTTTGAGGGTAAAGCTTTTTAAAGGGAAGGAAATGTTATGACTCACTCATCTTGACTTTTTTATTTTTAATCATTGTTATTAATAAAAAAACTATACATGCATATGCTTTGTAAGTCATCCCTTAATTTTTTTAGAATAATCCCACATGCATGGGAAGTAGTATTTGGATAGTATTGAATTAGTATAAATTAAGAGCATAGACTAATGTAAAGACATTCATGAATTATATTGTATTTGTTATGAACCTGTGATATTTCTTCTCTTTACTTTGTTAGTATAGTAGTTGATATGGATGCATATGCTTTGTAAGTCATTCTGTGAGCATTTTGTTTTATCCCACATTTATGAAAATTACTAGTTACTTAGATTAAAATTAGTATATAAGTGTTGAGGCCAATGAAGGCATCTACAAAATCATTGTATTGAGCTTGTTCAAAGGAGGTTGTCCCCTCGAAATGGCATAAGATCAATTCAATCTTTTCAAGTGTTCTATCAGATTTAATTCATGATGTTAATTCCTATTATTTTGTGCATTTTTATTAATTATTGTAGGAGTATCCTCTCATTTGGTATCAGAGCACTTTCCATGGCAATTTTTTTCTTCAGAAAGTGTTAACTTTGTTCTATTGCATACTTCATTTTAGTAATTTGTCAGAAAATATTAACTCTATTTTACTGAATAACTCAATTCAATAATTTTCTATAATCTATTTTGGATTAGGGTAAAAACCTAACCACATAATTATGAGAAGTGCTTGATTGAAAGCTCTAAAACTCATCGTGAGGAGTACCACAAGAACCCCAAAGTAGTTGGCCCATTGAGAGGACCTGCTAGCAAAATGAGTAATGGCCCCTTCCTGATTGAGTAGTTCTCATCTGTGAAGAAAACCAAGAGTTGTCACATGGAGGTAAACCCGTGCCCAAAAAAAATCTAGAGAGCGGTACTCGCTTAGACAATATTGGTGGCTAGAGTGATATTTTTAAAACCCTTAAGTAGCTATTGAAACTTGGAACTCATTTCTATCAGTTTTAGAATATTTCTAGTAGACTCAAAAAAATCAATCAATAAAGTATCCACATACTATTTGAGGACTTGCAGGTAGATATTTGATAGAACCCAGAATCTACAAACCATCTGCAGAGTATCAATAGACTCTTAGAGAACTTAACAAAAAATAGAAACCAAAAATTAAAAAAATAAAATTAAAAAATTTCATTTTTTTGTAATATCTCTCCATCTATACCCCGTTGATCCTCAAACTTTATCTAAACACCTAAAATTTCATTCCCTATATTTTCTTCCTTGAGGTCCCATATCCTAATTCCACTCCTAATTCTCACAAATTTCAATTTTCCCTTTTTTTGGGTTTTGCCATAACTTCTATTTTTGTCTGTTTACCCCAAAAAAATTCACAGTGTTCATCGTCCCTTTCTACTCCTTTGTCCCTCTTTGACAAATTTTCCATTTTTTTCATTTTCACTCCTAAAAGTGCCCTCACCTTCATCAATCATACTCCCACTATGCAAAAAAATATTAAATTCCCCTTTGCCCCTTCCATTTTCGCCTAAATTCAAAAAATTCCTTACTAAATGTGTCTTAACTCTAGTTTTCCTATCCATTTAAAAAAAAACTATTATTTGGGTCATGGTAGTAACCTAAACAGGAGTAAAAAAATGGAGGATGAAATTGCCACCCTCAAGACCCACATCAAAGATCTTGATGAAAAAATTCTCGGCCTCAATCTTCAACATACCACCATGAACAAAAGATGACATCCAGAGTCTTCTTCAAACACTAAGTTTTTTTTCTAGCAATTATCATGGGTCAAAGCTTAATTTTCCTTGATTCAATTATGCAAATCCAACTGGATGGATCTATCAAGCATAATAATATTTTAGTTTGCATAATACTTTTGATGCCAACAAGGTCCCGCTTGCATCCTTTCATTTGGAACTTGAATCCCTTCAATGGTATCATTGGTATACTAAGGCTCCTGATGAACCCATATAGACCAATTTTTGCACCCTCATTTTGCAATGGTTTGGCCCTACTACTTTTGATGAATTCACTAGAGCACTCACTAAACTTTGACAAACAAGAACCGTGAGAGAATATCAAATAGAAATTAAAAAACTAGCCAATCACACTAAGGGATTATCTGATAAATTCTTTAGGAGTTTCTTTATCAGTGGACTAAAGGATGCAATTTGATCTAAGGTCAAAGTGTTCTAGCCCAACATGATGATGGAAGCCTTAGGGTTGGCTAAGTTAGCAGAAGACAAGATCATAGCTCAATAGTGATTCAAATCCAATTTTTGCTTGATTCAAAAATATAGCTCCACATCGATCTCAAACAACACCAACCCCAAGAACCACTCCTATCAAGCGTTTGACTAAAGTAGAGATGCAAGCCTATAGAAAAAAAGGATTATGTTATAACTGTGATGATAAATTCACTCAGGGACATCGATGTGTTGAGTAAAAACTCTACCTATTGGATGTGGACTCTCCCCCCAACACTAAAGATTGGGAAGATGTTTAGGATATAATAGAGGATCTGGAAGAAGCTCAACTGATTATGGAACCTGCTTCTCAAGAAGACCAACCAAAGATCTCTCTCCATGTTTTAGCAAGAGTCACTACTCCATAAACCATGCAGGTCAGGGGTTACTTTAAGAAGCCCCTTTGATAATACTCATTGATTTGGGTAGCACTCATAACTTCATTGACCCTAGGATCACCAAATAGGCTAATTGTTTTATCCATCCTTGCTCCAACTTTGAAGTCATGATTGCCAATGGGGGCACATTACCTTGCAAAGGGAAGTGTCACAATGTGGCTATCTCTATTAGAGATAATAACTTGCACTCCAACATGTTTGCCTTGCCCTTAAATGAATGTGATGTTATTATGGGAGCCCAGTAGTTATGCACACTTGGACCCATCTTATGGGATTTTGCTGAACTTTGGATGCAGTTTTTAGCCAATGGGTAAAAACACACATTGAAAGGTTTACAACTAGGATCTCTCAGCATCATAAATTCACATCACATGGAAAAGCTTCTTTAGAATAATTCACATAACATCATTGCCCATCTTCATTCTATTCAAATACAACCATCAATAGTCTCCACTACTCCTTCTGATCTACAAACCATTCTGTAGAGGTATGCAGGTGTCTTTGTTAAACCATTGGGATTGCCACCTTCACAACTAGAGGACCACCATATTCAAATCCTTCCTAGAATTGTTCCTCCCAACATTAGGCCTTATCACTCCCCATTTCAGTAAAAGATCGAGATCGAGATGCTCATATGAGACTTACTGAAGCAAGGCATTATTCACCCCAGGACCAGCCCATATTATTCCCTAGTTCTCCTTGTCTAAAAAAAAGATGGGTTATGGCACCTCTACATTGATTTTTGTGTACTTAATCACCTCATTATCAAAGATAAGTTCCTGATCCCTATTATTGATGAGCTTCATAGCGCTCATTTTTTCTCCAAGTTGGATCTTTGCTCTGGATATCACCAAATCTAGCTTCATGAGGATGATAACCTTAAGACAACATTTTTCACGCATGATGGCCACTATGAGTTTTTGGTCATGCCCTTTGGCCTCACTAATACTCCTTCAACGTTATAGGCATTGATGAATAAAATATTCTGATCCTACCTACGAAAATTCATTCTAGTCTTCTTTGATGATATCCTCATCTATAATAAAACGCGGTCTAAGCATCTCCAACATCTGGAGCTTGTACTAAAACTTCTCTCTAACCATCATCTTTGTACAAAATAGTCTAAATGTACTTTTGGCCAGGATGAAGTAGTTTATCTCAAGCATATTGTTTCATCCCAAGGGGTTCAGGTGGATCCTAAAAAAATAATTACCATGACAAATTGGCCTCATCCTTAGACATTCAAGAGCCTCTGTGGTTTTTTGGGGTTGACTAGATACTATCACAAGTTTGTCAAGAATTATGAGAAGATTGTAGCTTCACTGATAGATATTTTGAAAAAGGATGATTTTACTTGGACACAAGTTGTTGAGTGTGCATTTGAAGAATTAAAACAAGTTATGTGTACTACACCTATTCTAGTTATGTCAGATTTTGCCAAGACCTTCACTATCAAGAGTGATGCTTGTGACAATGGACTTGGTGTTGTTCTTGTCCAAGAAGGATGCCCCATTGCATTCACTAGCAAAGCCCTTTCTAGCAAGAATTTAGTTCTCTCTACTTATGAGAAGGAAATGATGGTCATTTTGCATGCAATACAGAAGTGGTGGCCATACCTACTAGAGAATCCTTTTTGCATCAAAACTTATCACTAGAGTCTGAAATATTTCTTAGAACAACAGGTCTCTACCCCCATCACAACAGAAATGGGATAGTAAACTCATGGGTTATGATTATGAGAGCATTTACAAGAAGGGTAAGGACAATATTGTGGTTGATGCTCTATCTCACACATTTACAGACCAAGCTTCCCTTTCAACTATTTCCATGCCTATTCTGAATTGGTTAGATGATGTACAATAGGGGTATGTCAATGACTCCTCATTATCTCAAATCATTCAATATTTGGTCATTAACCCCTTGGCTATACCGCATTATTCCTAGGATGGTGCTTTTCTACGATACAAGGGTCATCTGGTGCTTCCATAAAACATAGATCTTTAGTAGGTTGTATTCTATGAACTCCATACTTCTCCATCCACAGGGCACTTAGGGTTTTTCAAAACTTATGAGCGGGCATGATGCAACTTCTTTTGGAAGTTAATGAAAAGGTAATTCAACAAATGGTGGTTTAATGTGATACATACCAATGCAACAAGGGTGAAATAAGACTCATCCCTAGGTTACTCAAACCCTTGCCCATCCCTACTAGGGTTTGGATAGATATTTCTATGGATTTTATTGAGGGGCTCCCTAAATATAAAGGAAAAATGGTGATCTTAGTTGTGGTTGATCATCTCTCCAAATATAGTCATTTTTGTGCCCTCAGCCATCCCTATACCACCTCCACAGTTGCACAAATTTTCTTGGACCAGATTTTCCATCTTTATGGCATTCCTTCATCTATTGTCTCAGATTGTGATGCAACCTTCACCAATGATTTTTGGATAGAACTATTTCGATGCATCGGTACCCAACTGAAGATGAGTTTTGATTATCATCCACAAACGGATGGCCAAACTAAAATTGTCAACAAATGCTTGAAAACTTTCCTTCATTACTTCACCTCAGAATAACAACATCAATAGGCAAAGTGGCTCCCTCTTGTCGAATGGTGGTATAATACCTCCTACCACACTTCAACAAAAATAACTCTATATGAAGCAATTTATGATCAAACACCACCAGTGCTCCTTCTGTACACCCCCAATAGCTTCTCAGTTCAAGTGATCGACATGATTCTCTAAACCCAAGATTAGATCCTCAGTATCCTGCAGGATAATCTTCATATGGCATAAAATTGAATGAAACAACATACAGATCAACACCATTTTAAGCGCACTTTTCAAGTAGATGATATGGTTTTTCTTTGCCTACATCCCTACAAGTAATTCTCCCTAAAACTCAAATCACATCATAAACTAGCTCCCAAGTTCTATGGGCCCCATAAGATTCTTCAAAAGATTGGGTTGGTTGCTTATAAGTTAGAGCTCTCACCTTCTTCTCGAGTTCACCCAATATTTCATGTCTCTTGTCTGAAGAAAGTTCTTGGCACAAACATTAGAGTGTAGACTATTTTACCAGAACTTGATAATGAAGGATCCATTCTTCTTGAGTCAAAGGCAATCCTAGACAGATGCACACACTAACTTCTCTCTTGCTCCATCAATGAGGTTTTAATTCAATGACATGGAATGCAACCAGAGGATGCACCATGGGAACCACTATTTTAGATTCAACACTAATTCTCACATTTGAGATTTGAGGATAAAGTTTTTTCTAAGAGGGAGGGGATGTTATGAACCCATGATATCTCTTCTCTTTACTTTGTTAGTATAGTAGTTGTTATGGATGCATATGCTTTGTAAGTCATTATATGAGCATTTTCTTTTATCCCACATTCATGGGAAGTAATAGTTGCTTATATTAGAATTTGTATAAGTAAGTGGTGAGGCCAATGAAGGCATCCACAAAATTATTGTATTGAGCTTTCTCAAAGGAGGTTGCCCCCTTGAAGTGCCCTGCGATCAATTCAATATTTTCAAGTGTTCTATCAGATTTAATTCATGCTACTAATTTTTGTTATTTTGTGCAATTTTATTAATTATTGTAGGAAGATCCTCTCAGTATTGAGCTTGTCAAAGGAGATTGATCTCTTCAAGAGGCCAATGATATTTTAATACAATTATACTTTTCAATAGTTATATTTTATTTTACAATTATTATTTTCAATGCAATATAGTTATCTTTTGTTTTACAATTATTATTTTCAATGCAATATAGTTATCTTTTGTTTTACAATTATTTTTTTCAATGCAATATAGTTATCTTCTGTTTCATTTGCAATATAATTTCTTTGTATTTTGGTATTAGTTTGCTTTGTTTTTAGGAAGGGTCATATCATTAAATACTAGATACATATGTATTATAATATTTTGTTTCTAAATGTATTTTCTATAGCTCACGCAAATTTTTACCTTTCATCTCATATGGCCTTAAAAAAAACTCACTGTATTTTACAATTAAAAAATTTAACACCTTCATATGACCATCGAATTTAACATTAGGCTATATTATCTTATTTATATTCATCTTCAATCAATTTCAATAAATATTAAACTTTTATATTTTTTTTGAGATGCTCAAAATTATAATTCTTACCGATGAGATGTGGGTGAGTTGGTAAAGTGACTTGGTTGCTTCAAGCAACACCTGGGTTCAAATCTCAATTTGATATCAGAGGTTGGTTGTGGCCGATCATTGGTATTCTTGGGCCGATTGTGACCGATTGTTGGTATTTTTGGGCTAATTGTGGCCGTTGGTGGTGTTCTCGGACCTTTTAGGGCCATTCGTTGGTATTCTCAGGTCGATTATGGCTGTTGCTGGTAATTCTAGTACTTGTGATAAATGATCACTTGGAGATCTACACCCTCGATTGTGTCCCAGACCGGTTGGAGCTCTGGTCAAAAGCGAATAGGGTAAGGGTCCCACCAAAATCAGTATATATATATATATATATATATATATATATATATATATATATATATATATATATATATATATAATTCTTAAAAAAATGAAAAATAACTTAATCAATGCCACTAAATGTAACGACAATCATGAAATGAATATTATTTGGTCATTGTCTATCATGCCGATTAATGGGTGTACTTTCAAGGTTCTATCAATTACTTATCACAATACACTGTACTCACATGTCAAGGTTCTATCAATTACTTATCACAATAAACTGTACTCACATATCATTCGATACAAATAAGTTAAGTAACAAATATTTTTAATTTTACAATAATTTGATTTGAATATTTCAAAAATACAATCAATTATCAAAAATTCTATCATATAAAATTTCGATAATAACTATTTATTCAACATTATTATTCAAATATTAAGAGAGTTCTCACACACATATATAAAAAGATAAAATTGCTTTTAAAAAACAATTTACAATTTTTTATATATATTATGAAAATAATTTTTCACTTCACATTTCATATTGGCCATTTGATTAAAATTTAACTTTGCTCCCTTGTTTACATCATATTAGCCATGACATAGCACTTGTTAGGTGAAATTGCTGAAGAATCCCAATTAGAATGTGAATGGCAATCTCATAAAAATCTCAATTTGAATCATTGGATTTTGATTTGGTAATCTTAAGACTCAAACAATGCTTCCCACTAGATAGTATTGTATGTATGGGAATGCCATATACAGAACGAGGTGACACTGGGTTATTCATCACACACCAACTCCTCTCCTCTGTAAGTGGACCAGGGCCCACTCTCTATTGACAAAACATACAACCATTTCCCCTAGTGGGGACTACAATACAATAAACTCATTCCCCATCAATTTCCAATGAGGACAACGATTCCCATGCCCCTCTTTTCTATGCTCCCTTCCAAACATTATAACCATATTCAAAACTCGCTTTAGAGCGACATACAACACATTTCGAAAGCTGCCCACACTTTAAGACATTTGTTTTATGTTTTACAAAAACAAGGAAGGAATGTGCAAATTCCGATTAACTAATAAAATATGTAAAAAAACTAATTTTCCGATATTTGTGTATACCGTACGCATGTCCTTACAAGAATCTCATATACATACGAAAGTACGCTTTCGTATATTCACAGAGTTTTCAGTGTGTTCTTGAAGTTTTTTATTTATTCAAGCCAGCAGAAAATAAAGCGAATGGATTCATGCTTTTCTGGGCTTGAGAATTCATGAAATTTCGAGCTGCGTTGGGTTTTGGAGGTCAATTTGCCGTTTAAGCTGCATTAATTTGTTGCGGATTGGTGACGGGAAAAAAACTAAAAACCGTGTGGAAAGGCTTCAGTCAATGGTCGGTCAAGTCAGCCAAAAAGGCCTTTAACGCTTAAAAGGGGAAAAAAACACTTCGAAAAGATCGGTGCAGGGTAACTCGTGTTGGGTGTGGAGTGTTAGTCTTACCAGGCGCCCAAACAAATATAAAATATAGATTTTTTGTACAAATTTACAATTTTTTTTTTTTTGAAGTGAGAGTGGCCGTTCTGTATACATTTGGTGAAAATAGCGCTTGCAACAGAGGGCTGTAGATTTTTAGAGGAGAATATTGCGGAGAGTTAAATTTGGGGGTAAATTTGTGTTCTGTAGCATTAAAAGCCGGGGGAAAAGCTGAATTTTGAGGTTTCTGGTGCGCCAAATTTGACGTGCCGTGTCCAAATTTGTTAGTGAATTTTTTTTTTGGGTGGTTTTGCTTTTAGCAAAAATTGGCACCCATTAAGGAAAAATGATCTCCCAATAAGGAAAAACGATCCGTGGCTGATAAAATCAGACATGGGTGTTTGTGAAACCCAGGCGAAGTTGGGTATTGTCTGGAGGAATCGGGCTTTGACACTGTAGAGCTCCGCTAAATTGTAGGAAAAAATTGTGGGATAGGAGGAGGCGTCAAATTTGAGAAGAATAAGTTGGTTAGGGAAGAAGAATTTGGTGGCGATTCTACAGTAATTCCGCTAAATTTAGCTGTTTACTGGGAAAATTACATGGAGCCGATATGATGGAGGTTTTGGCCAATTTGATTGCATAGAGGAGAAGGGAAAAAAAACTATTTGTGTGCAAGAATTTGAAGTGGGTGCCCTTTTAAGAAAGATAAATTTTGCATGTGAATAATGAAAAGCTTGGGTGTTGTGTTATGAAAGAGATTTGGTGGTTGTGCAGGCATGGAAAACATGGTGAAAGTGGGCAGAGATAAGATTGGGGAAATGAGCAAAACCCTAGTAGAATGGTCCAAGGCGCTACGGGTAAGAGAAGATTTTGGAGGAAGTTTAGTGGGGATTATAAAAATCAAGGACTTTGGAATCTGCGATTGAGAATTGATTTTGAACTCTGCAACAGCTCAAAGAGATTTGGAGCAGACAGTTTTTCTGATTGTTTTTTTCACCAAGCTTTTCTGGGGTTGTTTTATAGGCAATAATGCGTGCAGGGCTGAGCACAGTGCAGCAGACATTAACCCCAGAGGCGGCAAGCATATTAAATCATGCCATAGCAGAAGCTTGCCGCCGAGGCCATGGGCAAACGACCCCTCTTCATGTTGCTGCAACGCTTCTGGGAGCACCTGCTAGTCATCTTCGCCAAGCATGCATTCGATCTCATCCTAATTCATCTCATCCCCTCCAATGCCGGGCATTGGAGCTTTGCTTCAGTGTGGCTCTGGATCGATTGCAAGCAGCACAGGGCCTTGTTCCTGGCAGCGAACCCCCAATTTCGAATGCTCTCATGGCCGCCCTTAAGCGAGCCCAGGCACATCAGAGGAGAGGATGCCCTGAACAGCAGCAGCAACCTCTTTTGGCAGTTAAGGTAGAATTAGAACAACTTATTGTATCAATTCTTGATGATCCCAGTGTCAGCAGGGTGATGAGGGAGGCTAGTTTTTCTAGCCCTGCCGTAAAGGCCACTATTGAGCAGTCTATCAATATGGCAAGCTCTCATTCATCGATCTCCCTTTCGTCTAGTGCCATGGATCGTGTGAGCTTCAGATTGGGGACTGCACCTTCAATTTTGGGAAACTTGGGCAGAAACCAGCATTTTGAGACAATCACTAGAAACTTAGACGAAGTAAATTCTCGCCCAATCTTACAGAGAAATCCCTACTTGAACCCTCGGCAACAGACCGCAGTGGGTGCCTCTGAATTGACTAGCAATCGAAATGAGGAGATTAGGAAACTTATGGAAATCCTTTTGAGGGTCAAGAAGAGAAACCCAATTCTGGTAGGAGAGAAAGAACCTGAAGCTGTAATAAAAGAACTAGTGCAGAGAATAGAAAAGGGCGAAACTCCAGAGCAGCTTCGTGGTGTGCAGATCCTTGAAACTGAGATATCATCTTTCTGTTCTGGAAATAAGGATAAAGAACACATTGCTTCCAAGTTCAGGGACTTGGACCGAGCAGTTGAAAGTAGTTTGAATAGTGGTGTGATTCTTAACGTGGGTGATTTAAGGTGGCTTGTAGAGCAGCCTAGGGCAGGCGGAGGAGCAACAATAGGGGTGCCAGTCTCATCTTCTGTGCAGCAAGTGGTGTTGAAATTGGGGCATTTGTTAGCTCGGCATGGAGGGTCTGGTCGGATATGGCTCATTGGAATTGCAACCTGTGAAACATTTCTACGGTGTCAAGTATATCATCCTTCTGTGGAGAGTGATTGGGAGCTGCAGCCTGTACCTATGGCTGGTAGACCAGCTCCAGGATTGTTTCAGAGGTTCTTACCTGTTCCTTTGCTCTTTATTTGTGGTATGTGTTAATATGAAATATTAGTTTGCTCAGCAAGCATACCAGAATATGTGTTTTGAGATACATCAAATGTTCCATTTTCAGGGATTTTGGGGTCATAATCAGTCTCCATTTTTTTTTTAAATTTATCATCTGGTTAGAAATTGAAGGAGTCCTTTGCGTACCCAAATCTTTCCCATTCATATCCTATTGAAAGATCTGAGATTTTGAGTTGTCGTCTTCAAAATTGATCAGAGGGTTGGATGGTGGTCCTGGTCCAATATGTACATTTATTATATTTTTCCTGGTGTCTAAGCTGCTGATTATGGTCATCTGGCATTCAAGCTAGTTACAAATTTGTGAGTGTTTTCTGATTGCTCTACATAGCATTGTTTTCTTCTGGCAATTTTTTTCAATACTCATAGCAATGTAACGGTTTTATCTGATACTGGTTTTCTGTTCATTTTATAAGTCTGGAATATTAGTTTATTCTGTTTCTTGTAGGATCTAAGGTCTAGCCAAGTGGTTGCTTCAATAAAAGTGTATCTCCGTGTTTGTTACCTGTTTAGTGGTTCAAGTTTTTGCCTTAGGCTTTTCATAATGGTTTATGCCTTTAAGAGTAAAGATACACGCAACTTAGTGCACAAAATTTTTACCCATATGTATACCTCACCCATTAGTGATAAATATTTGACTAGGATATATTATCTTAATTTTATCATCCCTGGTAGTAGATCATTTACAAACTTCACCATTTACAAGTATAAATCTTGATAGTTTAGTGGTACTCTTGACAGACTTAACTACTATTTTTAATTGTCACCCATACTGAACATGTTTTTAATAGTATTGTTCAATATCTTATAACTCCGAGTATTTTTAAAGGTGTCTGTTATCCTCCTTTCCCCGATTCTTCATAGCTTTAGATGACTGCATACTGAAGTTTTGATATGTGAAAATAGTTTGGTGGGGATCTTGTAACTACAGTAAAGAATTTCCTTGGAAATATCTCAAGAGATAAGTTTTATCAGTCTATTATTGCCAGCAGTTTCTTACATGTGGTTGGGATCTTATTCTCCCGGCATATTTCCTAGGTTCATGTGCATGGTCGTTCATGCTTCTTGGAGGTCAAGAGGCTAATTCATGCATATTGCCCATTTTGCTTGTTTTTCCTTTCTAACTTACAATTGAATGGAAGAGGATTCAAAGATATCATTTATTGGCTTGGGGGTTGTTGCAAAACTTTTAATCTTCATGTAATAATTCTGTCCGTGATTAATGGACAAGGAAATTAAAAATCAATCTGCATCCATTCTTTTTCTTGGAGAAGTTGGATTATGGATAGGGGACATCAGTTTTTGGTAAATGTCTGAGTTTTCTATCACTACTAATTAGTTAATCATTGTACAGATATATTGGTAGCAATCCAATGGAGACACATATTCCCCTTAAGGCATTTCCAACAATGGCACCACCATCAAAGAAGTCTGCAGACGGTAACGACTCGATTCAGAGAATCAATTTCTGCTCCCATTGTAGGGCTAACTATGAGCAAGAACTCAGCAAAATGGAGGAGGAGAAGAAGGCTAGTGTGCTTACTGCATCTCCACGGTCTACATCAGCATATCAGACATCACAGTCATTGCCTCCTTGGCTTCAAATTGCAAAAACAGCTAGCGGTGTCAAAGGGTCAGATATTTTGCAGGTGAGCTTTTGCGATATTGACATACCATCCTTGTCACTATTGTATGTGCGTCGGAAAAAAAAATGACCCTCATATTCCGTAAACATTCTCTTTTTGTTAAAAGAAACTTTCTTTATGATCAATTTGTTATCAGTTTAAGGTGAAATTTATTTGCCCTTATTTACACTGCAGGCAAAAGATAAGGATCTTGCGTGGAATCAAAAAGTGGAGGAAATTCAAAAGAAATGGAGCAATACCTGTCGTTCTTTGCATCCTCATTTTCATGTATTTCGACCAGTTATATCAGTTGGCCAATCTCAGGAGTCACTGAGGACATCCATTCAAGCAATGGATACAAATGAAAAAAGACAAATTGAGCGTGGTGTTGAAAATTCAGGAATTCAAGATCCAAGTAGAGGCAGCAGGGTGTTCCCTACACCACTTGAGTCTTTATGGCGCCCACCTTCTCTGTCCAAGTGTGTAACACCTATTATGACACCAAGTAACGGCACAATAATTGAAGGGCCTTCATGTCAGCCCTCATTTAGCATGCCACCATCTTGTCATACATCTTCTATTCCTATCTCAGTTACGACAGATCTGGCATTAGGAAGGTCTAGTTTGCTTTTGCATCCGTCTTGCAATGTAAGCGGCATACGAGAAGGGAACCTTGTGGAGCAGTCCCACAAAGAACGTGTGAAAGACTTGCCAGGTTGTCTGCCAGCAAACTGTAATAAACCTCGCCAATCTTCTCCCAAAGTTTCAACTCCATTGACTGATGCAAACCCACTAGGATCAATACGATCTTTGCCTGATCAGAAAAATAGTAAAGATTATGGCTTCCATCAGCCTATAGATGCAGACGCATTTAAGAAAGTCTACAAGGGTCTTGAAGAAAAAGTTGGGTGGCAGTATGAGGCAGTTTCGTCTGTGACAAAGGCAGTTATGCAACGTAGATCAGAGAATGGTAAGCGTCGCGGTGTGGGTCTTAAAGGAGATATGTGGTTGCTTTTCGTGGGCCCTGATCGAGTGGGAAAATGGAAGATGGCTGCAGCTCTCTCTGAGCTTATATTTGGGAGCGAAAAAAATCTTTTTTGCTTGAAATTAAGCTCAAATGATAGTGTGATGTCTTCAAGTTGGAACCAAGGCACGCATGAGCATGGTGAATATGGTGTCAACTTTAGGGGGAAGACAGCTTTAGATAGGATTACTGAAACAGTGAGGAAGAATCCATTGTCTGTGGTGCTTTTGGAAGATGTAGATCAAGCTGATTCTTTGATTCATGGAAAATTGATTCAGGCAATACAGAAAGGGAGGTTATCAGATTCATATGGAAGAGAAGTTAGTGTCGGCAATGTAATTTTTATTATGACAAGTTCAAGGATGGAGAAAGATCAGGAGATAGCAACGCAAGATGTACGTTTTTCTGAAGAACAACTTGCAATGGCTTCTGGATGGCCAATGCAGCTGTTAGTTGAGAGTGCCCGATTTGAAGTTCTTATCAGCAAATGTAAGAGAGTTTCTGTTACCAATTCCCTCCAAGATTCAGAAAATAAGAATAATGAACCTCTTTCCTTAGGCTTGAGGTTGGGACACAAACGGAAAGCTGATTGGATGAAAAATGAACCAGTTCAAAAAGATTCTGTAGAAAATACCAAGAAGATGGTTAAAGAGCCTTTGGTATCCTTGGACTTGAACCTCTCTGTAGAGGAGAATGATGCTGCGGACTTTTCTGTTAGTCAAGGACCCACTGAAGCCTGCCAAGGATCTCGAGACTCAAGTGACCTGACAGTTGAGCAGGGAGTTAAATGTACCAGTGAACTTTTCAAGGAGCTTTCTGATTTAGTGGACGAGAGAGTTGTATTTAAGCCTTATGATTTTGAGAGTCTCTCAAATAAAATTGTTGAGTCCATTAGCTCAAAGTTCTTCAGTATAATTGGATCTGAAGGATTAATGGAGATAGATGTAAAAGCTCTGGAGCAGGTCCTTGCTTTTGTTTGGTTCACCTCCGATGGAATGAAGATGTTTGAGAATTGGGTTGAACAGGTGCTGGTACGTAGTTTAACAGAAGTAAGTACATCATACACTGTTTCTGCTGACACAGTTATTAAACTTGTTGTTGAGAAGGATTGTATTTCTGGAGAAAGATTACCTGGAGTATGCCTCCCTAACATTATCTCGGTAAACAGACGAACTAAGCCCTGCCAAAATGCTGGTGCTATCTAAATCTTGCTGCCATTCTCAATGAAACAAGTCGAGCCTGCTTTGCAAAACCCAATAAAATTGGGGGTTTTCTCATATTTATTCATTTTTTTTATAAATCAGCGGCATAAAATTTCTGTTTAGATTGGAGGCAAGCCTGGCAACTACATTGTACTTTAGGTTATTCGAGGTTAATAGCTAACTAGATCTGTAAAACTTAATGTAGAGTGTATAATAGTTTCAATCCTGCATTCATTTTATCCTTATTACTGAATCCAGAGCGTTTGTGGGTTCATTTGATGCTCTTACCTTTTACGACCAAGAGAGATTTTCCATTTATAATGGCAATATATTCAAGTAGTTTCCTGCTCTCCACTATTTCATATATTGTTAAGAAGAGCTAGTTTACAGAGAAGCATGTTGTATGCGTTTTCATTTGTATTGTGGATTGTTTGTTCTGCAAGCTTCATTCCATTTTTCTATATTTTTATTGGCTTGTTTCAAGTAAAAAGGATTTTGATTTTGTTTGTATCCACCATACTAGGTTTGTTGTTAGTTTACTCCATTTGGACCCTTTTTTTAATCTCGACGTAGTGCTTAATTCATTTACTCGAAGTTTCTTTTTGGCGGAGAAGTGAATTCTTTTACCGAATTTAGTTTGTTTCTTTGGACCCTTGTCAATGCCTGCAACTAAGGGTTTGTCATGGCATGTAAATTTAAATTTCATATCAGATGTGAGCTCAAACGATTGACTGTTGAGACAAATCAGGTTATAGTAATACTAATAATATTCAATAAAATGATAACAACCGAGAAAAAGGATGGATGGCCAAGAGTTGATCTCGAAATATGCTTGTTTCATAAGAAACTCCTGGTAGTGTGTCTGGTGTAGATATCAGGTATAAACTTCATGGGTTTCGTTCCTTAGATCATTTTACCTTTTAGACTTGCAAACAATTAAGCAGGTTCAGTAGTAGTCATGCATTAAGATGCAGGACATGAAATATTTAGAACTGGGCAAGGTTACCCTGTGGCATAAAGATGTTACTCTGGTTGATTTCTAGATTAAACTTTGGAGCTTTATTTGAGAAAAAACATTTGTTGGAGATCAGTGTTAATGCTTCTTACCACAGTTCACAAGTGAAAAATCTTTCGTGGCCTAGTCTGGGGGTTTGCAATGCAAAACCACAAGAAAGCAAATTACTGGGACCAAGCACCTTTGCAATGCAGAAACACAAGAAAGCAATTTACTGGGATCAAATAAGGAAGCAATTTACTAGGAGCAAGCAAATGCAAGGTTTGCAATGTAGAACCACAAGAAAGCAATTTACTGGGACCAAGAAAGTGCATCGAAAATTATTGAGTTTCAGATTTGGAAGATGCAATTGAATTGTATTGGTTTATCTTCATACATTATGCTCCAATAGGAATGACCAGCATCATTTGCAATGATGACAAGAAAACGTTTGTATTGTTGCCGACGTTACACCTGAACATTTGTTTGAGGATAGTCTTATAATTTCTCTACAGAACAATATCATGGTTTTGGTATCTCTCTCTAAACATTCTTATAGGATGGACCTGCTCAACAATAATGTTAGATATAGAAGATAGAGCAGAGTTCAGTCTTCTGCCATGGTTGAGTATATAACATGGTCTGTGAGGTTTCCTATACTGTAGACATGCGCATGTATTGGAGCACACAAAAGATGATCTCTTTTCTATGGATGAGGTCAAATTCAAGCTTAAAAGCCACATAGAATTGGAACCACGTTACTGGATTCACTAATCGAACCTGTTATGGGACTGATACTGATTCTGCATGGACACAGTTTGGGTTCTTCAGAATCATTGGGTCCTTGGAATCTCTGGACGACATTTACCAGACATTTCTAAGGCGGACCTGGCATTTTTGGGATGAATCCATGGCAGGGGTTTGTTACCCCCCCAAAAAAAAAAAAAAAAACCGAATTAATTCAAATCATAAATTATTTTTTATAAATCTACAATATTATAGATTTATAAAGAATTATATATCTATCCAAGTCATAAAATTATTCTTAAAAAATTTACAATGTTATAGATTTGTAAAGAATAATTTATAATTTGGATATATATTATATATATAATGTTGATTATGCACACAGCATTGATATTATGATTATTTTTAAAATTCTAGGCACAAATATTTTCATGATGAACTTTACTTTGTTTCCTAATAAAATTGGTGTTTCTCATAATGGTACATGAGGTGCATTATGCTATAGATGGAACACAAAAAAGAGCTATAATTTGATTTGAAAGAAAGGACACACAAATATAAATCAGGGATTGTTGTGTGAAAAACCTTAAAAGTGAAAAGCATGGATCATGTTTATTCTATAATGTCCAGAGACACTCCCTTATATTAAGCAAGCTTTATCATTGTAATATTCTAAGGTAGTGCCTTACGTTGTTAATTTTGCCAATGGGCCCAATTTTGTAAATGTCAGGGCATATAATATTTCAATGTAATAGTTCTTAAGTTCTACTATCGATTTCAATGCCAAATAATCTAATGGTTGACAGAAGCTCAATAAATGAAATAAGACTAAATTAAGATTGTCGCCCCTGCATCGTGGATTAAGAGCTAAGTTGGCAAGATGAGCCAATCACGAAACTTGAGGATTGACAATGGCCTAGCAACACCAAGGTATTCTCCCTATTTGATCTGGTCTAACAGTGCAATGCGGATTAAAGCTAATATCCACAATAGCATTATCGACCTTAATAAAGGTGATAGCCTTTTATTAAAGTTATTGGTGGGGACCACTTCATGAAAAGTAAAGCATAAACGTTGGGCATTGCATTGACAATGGGAATATAAGGTGGGAGAAGCAATGAATGACAACATCTTTCACTGATAACAACCTATCACAATGAAGTCTTCCCTGCAGAGTTGATTAATCCTAAATAAATGGTGTAGAATTAGTCGAGTGACACTTAGACATAATGAGGCGAAACCCTGTGAAAGAATAGTATTGTGGGGAGCCACTTCTTTGGAAAGGGAATGGAACCTAGAGACCATGTGGATCACTCATGGCTACCCGAAAGCATAAAGAATGGATCACATCTTCAAGATCCTATTGTCGTTGACCTTACCACCTCAGATGATCTAATGACCCAAACGTCGTAATGCATAAAAAAATCAAGGTCGTTGATTGGAGAATCAAAACCACTACCAACAATGATCAAAAGATTCCCAAGAAGTTCAAGGACAAGATATTGATTTATCTTTTTAGGGTTTAACTATGTAAATCCTATGTTTGGTTAAAGGGTTGAGATGTCTAAATCAGTTAAATAATATGCAATAATTAAGCACTTTGTTATGGATTTTTACCTTCTTTGACTTTCTTAAAAATAGTAATAAATATGCTTAAATAGAGACTTATTTGGAAAGTGATTGTCGTGGATGATCTAGGTTTTGAACACTAGGTTGTAGATAGTTCTAAGTGTCGTCAATGGGTCTTGAGATCTATTTATTCACTGGATAATAGCGTCCCACTTGGACAATAGCGCCATACTGCTATAGTGTCCTCAAAGTGGCGCTAGTGTCATCTTTGCAGGATTGTTCTTATTTTCTGGAAGCACTTGCCCTTGTGTTTCTGGGTTATGTTCCCACACGCACGAAATCTAAAACTCTGTTTTGTGCCTGGAAACCATGATTTAGTGTGCAAACCCTAATCCTCCCTACAAGTATGGGCAATAAATGTGTTTTTGCTAGTAAGATAGGCTAGACATTCTCAACACCCTGCCATGAGGAGAGTTTCCCTACATACCAATAACCTGAGGAGGGATCAACCCTGATGTAATTCTCCCACTTAGTGCTTGGTGCAAGTGTAAGTGAATGCTAGAATGAGAGTGGTCTTGAATGCCTTGAGTGTGCTTGAGCTTTGAAATCTCTGAAATCTAGGTTAGCGTTGTTGTAGATGGTAGTATGCAGAAGTAGGGCAAAATAAGGATCAAATACCTTGATTTTGCTCATCTTGTTTTTTGTTTGAATAGGCTTTTGCATATATTTTCTATCTAGTGAATAGAGGTCAAATAGACTTGTATTTATAGAGATATATAACTTGTGCAGATAAGAAAATGTATTTAGGCCAACCTTAAGAGGGGCACACGTTTGGAAAAGTATCCATTCAGGAGAGTTAGGGCAAAAGACAATAGTGCCCAGTTGAGAACACTAGTGTCATGTGGTTGTAGTGTCCTAAATGTGGTGCTAATGTCCCCTTGGTAGACTACTGGGAAAATTGGGTTGGGATCTAGGAAAACTATCCTAGGACTTTGTTTGAACTGGTTGTCATTGTCTGTGGGCTACACAATCACTGAAAAAATGTGGCAAAGGCTCCAGTATAGATCTAAGGTTAAGCTAAGAATATGTTAACTCAAGCAACACTCTTAACATCCAAATACCCCTTTTAGGTGATTACAAATATTGATCAACAGAGAATGTTGATGCAACTATTTAGATGATTGGACATGGATTCCTTTTGGGAATTCAGTGTTTTATGTCCTTTGTCAAAGAGCAGAACCCTATGCAATCTCAATGATCAAAAGTGTCAGGAATCTAGAACAACAAACATGCTCTGATCCCACTTGTCAGGATGCGAAACCGAAAGCATACAATTGATTACCAAACTTCAAGCAACTTAATATGCGGAAATAAACCAGATTCACCAAGTAACTAGAATTCAGAATAACACAGCATATGAGAGACAATACACAACTTGTATTAACACTTTATACAGAAAAGAATACAATAAAGAAGATGCCACTTCTTCTCCACCACCTTACAGAGGTTTCCCACACCTCAAGTGAACAGTACTTCTTCTCCCCAAAGCTCTCCCTCTCACAGGTCACAACACCCAACTCAAATACAGAGTTGGTGTTCACCTCCCATGCTCCACGCATAACACAAGTGCTCCACGCACTCCACAAGCACTCCACGTGCTCCACAAGTACTCAAGGTACTTCAAGTAGATCTCCCATGAATCTGCAACAACCTGCAATTCAACAGACCATACTTATGGAAGGAACTTCCTTGCCTTCCTCTTGCTCTATCCGAGTACACACCTGTACTCCAAGTAGATCCTGCCTGATACTGCTCCCTGTTGTGTTGCTGTCTGTATGACCTTGCACACCTGCAAATCAAACAATGGTTCTGCTCACCTGTGAACCTCGACCTTGCACACACATACACCTGCAGATCAACGATCTTACTTACCATGTAGATCTCCTATATAGGCCATGCAACAGTGACCAAGATCCTACACTCCTGAAGAACCCAGCTGGCTCTCCAATCCAGCACCAACACACCTGGTACTGTGGCACTAGGAGGAACGCACCATTGCTCTACCTCACACACAGAAGGAGCTTATAATTATGCTCTCTTACTCCCTAGCACACTTTTCCAATACAACCATGAGTCTATTATATAGATCTCATCCAAACAATAATTAGACATCTAATTACAATAATTAGATCCGCAGCTCTCAGTCTAAAATTAGATCTCTTCATGCAAACACTTGGTTCGTTAGCTAACTGCCCGTAAATAGCTCGCAGTCGAACCACACAAACGACCGACGTCGGTCCCTGTCTGCCTGGAGGTGACCGACGTCGGCCGATATATGACCGACGTCGGTTGCTTCCCTTTGCTGTCCTGCCGACGTCGGCTGATCAGACCGACCCCAACTTCTCTGCAATCTTCAGCAACCTCCTCTCCTGTTTGCATCAGTGAAGCTTTTAGCTCCACAATCCTAACAAAAAGGGTTACATTTTTGGCCCAAGGTCTTTGAGAAACTAGTATATAATCATTTAAGCTCTCACGAGCATGTATCTTTTGGCCTATAATTTTTCATTCATTTATGTAGAGATTTCAATTAGAATTGTAGCCTTTTTTGTAATCTGAACGTTAATATTTGTTTAGCCTTTGAAGTAAATCATAATTGTGTATCTGTTGAAACGCTCAATAAAGAAGTTGTGAGTATATTTTGTTCTTCATCTAAAATTGTATATGGATTAGTTAGTCTAAAAGTTTTTGCATGCAGTGGTGAATCTCTTGTTTTTTTATACCTTCTTAATTGTTTTGATAAAACGTTAGGTTAAATATTATGAATAGTTTTGGGCTTATTTCTTGTTGAATAAGGTGTAAAAGATTACTCTCTTCAAGCATTGTTTTTTTGGGTTTTATGTAGTTCATTTCTTTCTTGCACTCTTTTCAACACTAACTAGAGTAGTAGGATAGTAAGTAGCATGGCTATAGGATAGAGAGGAAGTCAACGTTCTATAGAGGTTTTCTTGATCTAAAATCTATTAGTGTATCCCATATGATTGTTGAACTGTAGATGCATATGTTAACATAGGAAGTTCGAAATGATCAAAACTTCCCACTATAAATGATTTATTTTGAAAATAGAAAAACCAATAATATATCTAACACATAATTTTAAATTAATTCATCCCTGATTATAAATGTTTATTTTTCAAATACAAAATCTAAAGAATAAGTAAATTATAATATATACTTAAAAAATTACATTAATTTTACACTATAATATGATTATTTATATTAGCATGACAACCCATAGTCGAATTGTTATTTATAATTTTCATATAACTCCTCAATGAGCTTAAGAAATAATGATGAACCGGTTACTATGTAAAAATACTTTGACGTACGTATTTTGCAATATTTGTTTATAAAAGTCAACTAATCTCCACTTTTGACATCATAATTTCGATCCTTTCAACTATTAAAGAATTGTTTTTCAAACCACGCCAAGGAATTATTTCTAGAGCCACGATCTTTCCAACTCTAATGCAATAACTGAATTATTTTCTTATTAATCATCATAATACATATAAAATATTTAAAAAAATAATGTTTATTTAATATTTTTAAATTAATCAGTTAAGTAATTATATAAGATTAATAAGTGTATCTTGAATAAATTGATATTATAGATTTCTTCATAGGTTTGTTGAAAATGTATTGTTAGATTTATTAATACTTTCGTTTAATAATAATCTCGTCTAAAAAGTTAGATGTATTGTTGAGTGTTGATGGTGTTTTTGACAGGGTCAGAAGTATCGACGACATTTTTGATAGGTAATTGTTTACTGAAAATTAACTTGACAATTGTGTTTTTTGCTTTTATTTTTTTGTTTTCTTGCTCGTGATCATGTACTATGACCTATGATATTTGATATTATTGGAGACTTACGTTAGAGTTAGTGATTAGTGGAAACTAACTAGTCATCTACTTGTCAAGGCCTTTAGTAATAATAAGATGTCAATAATTGAAAATTGAATAAATATAAATAACTTCAACAAGGACTCTAGTAGTATCCCACAATAAAATGATAGGTCAAACAATGATAATTTTTCTAATGATTACTTAATTGTTCTTATGTCTACTTATGCTTTATTTATGTATGCTAGAAAGTACTTGATAATGCTTGCTCCCTCTCCAAATGAACATAACGACTTATATATTTATAGACAATTGCATTCAAATCAAAACATTATTGGTGCACAAACCAACTTTTAATGTCTAGAAGATAAAAAGATGAGAGAAAAGGATGGTGCCCTTGACTAAGCGAAGATTGACAAAAGCAGTCAAGAGTGTTGCAATGCTTTTGACATGTGTTGGGAGCGTTGAGGGTGCTCCTACCATATAAATCAATAAACATGGGAAACAAAAGAAACATCTAAGAAAATATATATATATATATATATATATATATATATATATATATATATATATATATATATATATATATATATATATATATATATATATAAGCAAAGATTAAACACACAAAAAATGTTCAATTTAGACCAATAATTAATAAAGAAACAAGCTTACTAAAATTATATAGAATAACACTAAATATTAAATGCTAGATGAATTTTTTAGATATCTACAATAACTATTAAAATGTATTGTTTTTCAATTATAATATTTTTTTAATAATAATTTTTTACAGTCAAGAGTGTTGCAATGCTTTTGACATGTGTTGGGAGCGTTGAGGGTGCTCCTACCATATAAATCAATAAACATGGGAAACAAAAGAAACATCTAAGAAAATATATATATATATATATATATATATATATATATATATATATATATATAAGCAAAGATTAAACACACAAAAAATGTTCAATTTAGACCAATAATTAATAAAGAAACAAGCTTACTAAAATTATATAGAATAACACTAAATATTAAATGCTAGATGAATTTTTTAGATATCTACAATAACTATTAAAATGTATTGTTTTTCAATTATAATATTTTTTTAATAATAATTTTTTATATATACTTAAAATATATATATATATATATATATACTTAAAAAACAAATATTATAAATAAAAATTTATTAAAATGAATTTAATATATTTTTTAATCTAAAATAATATATCAAATTTTTATTAAAATAATATTTTTACATAAACTTTATAAAAATTAAATTAATGTAAATAATTATATTTTAATTATTTTTCTTGTTTTCACACTAACAAAATTTAGTGGAGAAAATTATTTAAAACCTATTTACCATGATTTATATATCAAATCAACTTAAAATTAAAATTAACGATTTTTTCTTAACTTTTAAAAAACCTAAAATTATAAGTACAATATATTAAATTAATGAAAAAATATTAAATAAATTTTATTATATTATAAATATATTTTAAAAATTTAAAATATAAAAAATGTTTAATATATATATTATTGATACAGTTATTTAATATTTTTAAATTACATAAATTTAATAAAAAAGACCAAACATATTTTCATTGAATTTGTATATTATATAAATATACTAGTTACAAATAATAATTATTATTTATATATATTTTTAAGTCATAAATTATTTAAAGATACTAATTATGATTAAATATTTGCATTTATGGAAATGGTATTAGTGTTTGATTTGTTTAATTATAAAATTTTAAAAAATAAATTTATTTCAAATTTAAAATTGTTATTTATGAATGAGTTATTGTAAAATTTAAAATTATTTTAAATAAATTAATTATAATATTTAAATAAAATAATTTTTATTTTTTAAAAATTTATATAAATATTTTTTAAAAATATTTAAAAGAAGCTAAATGCACAATTAATAACTTTCATTATTTATATTATTATATTTCTATTTTATAGAGAAGACATTATTCTCTTTTCTAAATTTTTTTTGGGTAACAATACTAATTTAATTATAATTATTAATAAAAATTAAAATCATAATTATTAAATTTAAAAATTTTAATTTATTATACGATGTTTTTTAATAAACATATTCTTGAGATGGTTCACAATTATATAATTTAAAAAAATTAAATGATCAAATTTTAATTATTAATAAAAACTAAATCTAGAATTATCAAATTTAATTTATTATATAATATTTTTTAATAATCACCCTCTTAAAGTAATTTATAATTATAAATATTTTAATATTAATTTTGATCATAACTAAAACAGAGTATAAATATTGATTTTTTTTTAAATTTTATTATTTGGAAAACTATTGTAACCATAAGTTTATGATGAAAATATATCTTTTAAAAAAACCAAAACAAAACATAAATATTAATTTTTTTTTAATTTTATTATTTAAAAAACCATTGTAACCATCAAATTTGTGATGGAAACATATCTTTAAAAAAATTGAAACAAAATTAAAAAAATCCAAAAATATTTCATTATTTATAATTAAAATTAAAATTAATAAATACTTTACCCTATCCTCTTCATAAAAAGTTTGTATATGTTTCTCATTGACCATATACCTTTAAAACGGTATATATTATATAAGCACAAGCAAAAACAATGTAGACTTAATTTCATTGCTCAATATTTATTGGTAACACATCTTTATATAAATAAAGGTTGAAAACGAATTTGATCAATGGTATAATTTTTTTTGGACATTTATGATGTAATGATTTTTCAAGTGATGTATATTTATTTTTTTATTTTTTCTTAAAATATTGTATTTAAATTTTTTGAAATGATAAAAATATTAAAAATAAAAATAAATTTGTTTTATCATAAATTCATAAAAGTATTATCAAATCTTAAATTTGAAGATATCTTATATTTATATAAAATTATTTTTACAAAATTAAAAATTAATTCATATAAATTATTACATTGATAGGTGTTCTCTACAATGGGATTGGGAGAATGGGTAAGAGACAACAAGTGAAAAAGTGTAATAGCGTGAGTGGATTGACAATTAATTATTTGGGAGCCAACTTAATATAAAAAGAAACTAACATGAAAAAATGTTGAAGAGTGTAATTAATAATTAATTACAAGCCAACTTTTTAGAGAATATGAATCAATCATACCATTCAAAAAAATGATATATATATATATATATATATATATATATATATATATCAAAGTGCAAGGCAGAGTAGAGTACAACAAAAAAAGAATAAAAAAAAAATTGTGAGTTTTTAATTCAATTTTTTTAGTATATATACAAAAATTATATATTTTTTAGCTGTTATTATTGTACAAAATTTACTTATTTCAATTTTCATTACTATAATTAAAAATAAAAATATCAGAAAAAATTGCTCTAAATATCTCTTTATCTTCCACCACATAGCTGTATGAATTGATTCAAAATTATTTAAAATGAAATGATTGGCCCCTCGGTACATAATATGTCGTTCTCCATCCATCCGCCACAGGGAAATTGAATGTTGTCATCTAATTAAAAAATAACAAATACATTTCGTTGCTATCTAAAAAAAAATCGTATTATCATCTGATCTGGGGAGAAGATTGATTTCTCTTTATAAGCTTTGTTGGCTTCTTTAAAAAAAAAAACCCAACCCTGATATAGCAAAAAATTCTGTCAAATATCTACGGATAAACACAAAAGTTCTTGAAATTCATTTTAATTGTATTTAACTTGACCTGCGAATGTGAATCGCATATGTAAGCCTTGGTGGCTGGAATCAGTGAGATCGTTGTGATATTCTTGGAATGTGAAACTTTAATCTCACAGTTGCTTGTTGGCTTATCTACTGTTGGTTGTTTGAATGTGCTTTTATTTCAATGAGACTTAAATAAGAGAAGGAAAAAATATAATAACTGGGCCGCCACAATTATAAGATTCCATTTTCAATCTTGAAGTTCACAATTCTAAAAGCATTCACACATATTTAGTTTCTGAAATGATAATATTCTAAGGGTTGGGGTAGTATAAATTTTATCCATAAGCATTCATTTTCAATCATAATTACGCAGACAATTATCCTAAATGACATTGGTTGACGGAAACTCTACAGCGAAGAAGGGACATAGAGATGTCCTCACTAAGCATAATATTTCAGATTTAATTATCTCATTTTTGGTTATAAATGGAGCACAAATTATTCCCTGATTGGATGTATGTTTGCATACATAAGACAAACGAAGAAAGGTCGGAAATGTGTAGCATGCAAATGGTAAACCTCCTTTATATTAAAATTAACATATGAATCCTTCTGCCCATGATCGATTCTATTCTTAAATAATCCCCTAGGAGCGTAAATTTTATCTTATATAAAAAAGGTAATTTATTGATTTCACTGAAGATAAAACTATCCATCACTTGTGTTTTAATCCTTTAGATTCTCCTATTCTCTTTACCACCTATGCGAGGGAGTTGAATCGAATATAGCATAACAATTAATACCTATTAAGCCCACATAAATAAGATAATAAATATCATATCAATTTAATATACTTTATTTTAATTGGGGTTTTTGGATTTCTACCCAAATGTGTCTTTTTCCACATAAATTATAATTAAAAATGAAAAGTTTATTTGATATTTATATAATTTTATGCATGATAGTTAATGTTAGTTTTGTTTTTTTAAATATAATATTTAAATATTTAATTAATTTTATATAAGGTTATAAGTTTTATATCATTTTATAAAGTGTTTTTCCACCGAAAGTTTCATTTACATTGATATAATTTTATGTATTATTATTAATTTTGGTTTTGTTTTTTAAAATATGATATTTAAATATTTGATTAATTTTATATTAGGGTTATAACTTTTATATCATTTTATGTTTTTTACATCACTTTAAGATTAATTAGTTATTTTATATATATATATATATACAAATTTATTATAATATCATTATAGTTATATGACTAATAGAAAAATTATTTAATAAATATGTAGGGAATATGGCTCGACAAAAAATGCGGTTTGAAAATGAACATCAGAAAAAAAATGAAAAACAGAAGAGAGAACGTCGAAGAGAATACTCTCAAGAAAACCAAAGACAAAAATGAAAATTACTGATGACAAATGAGGATAGAATAAATAAAAATGAATATGATAGACAACGACGCAAAAAATGTAGAACCGAATTGCCAATCGAAGAGCTAGAAGGACAAATGAGAGAACATGCAGAATAGATAGCACATCATACAAAAACTTATCAACAAGACCAAGTCGTATTACGAAGAAGATTACAAAGATCAATATGTGCAAATAAAATGATTGATGCAGAAAGAGAACTACTATAATAATGAAATCGAGACAAAGTACAAAGACATCATCTTGCAAATAATAATGTTGATGTGGATGGTAATGATGAAATTTCAATGGAAAAAGAAGCAGAACATATGATGGATTTGTTGAAAGCCCTATTCATGAAAGTGAAAGTTGATCAGAGTGTGTACCATAAACCCTACAAGAAATATTGATAGAGCTATTAGAATTCAATTTTGCTAATATTGATGATGATATACAAGGGCCTATGAAGAATCAAACATAAGTAACCACTGTCAAAAGAAGAAATAAGAAAAATAATTTTAAAAGTAGTGAACAAACATGGCCAAGCGAAATGCAAGGATCACAAAAAAATTGAGAAAAAATAAACATTAATATAACCAAAACTGTTGGTATAGATTTCAAGACTATACAATTGTTGTTTGGACGTGAGTTAGATAAACTTGCTTCGCCACATATGTGTTATATTTGTCAAGAGATTTACCCTGTTATGATTATTCGTCGAGCTCCTAAAGACCCTATTTGTAGTAGATGTCGTCAAGATAAAGACGTGCACCAATTTTTTGAAGCAAATAACATAGATCTTGGGCCCCAACCACCTGAATTGGTAAACTTGACCCAAGTGGAAGAGATGTTGATAACCTGTGTGAATCCAATTCTTTAGGTGACCCATGCAATAGGAGGGAAATAAAAATACAAAGGGCATAGTAGTTGTTTTCCACAAGAAGTTAAGAAAATTGCTAAAAAATTACCACATCATATTTCAGATCTTCCAATTATCATAGTGCGAAGAAAGAAATAATGTGGAACTATATACAACTTTACTATGAATAAAGATTGCGTTTATAATGCACTTAAATATAATATTGAACACGATGAGTTTTATAAAGATGCCAAGATCGATGAAACAACACTAAAGGATCTCCCAACCAATAAGTCTACAAATGTATTTGAAAAATTGAATGCAATTAACATGGAATTGCAATGAATATGTTTTTCTAGGTCCTATGCTTGAGACAGATGAAGGTAGTATTATAGATCACACGTCATCAATGGCAACCAAACCACCCAATACCCTGAGATAGATGGAAGTGATTCGAGCTTGGGTAAATAATTCAAATGTTGATCCATGTGAACTAATAGCTTGGCCACAAATTGGTACATCTCCATTGAATGAATATGTGATAGAAGGTTTATTAGACATGACTTTCCCAACTCTATTCCCTGATAGAAGGTGTGATTGTTTATAACTATTACTAAGACATGTACATCTGCATGAATATATGAAACATTTGATTTGATATCGAGATAATTATTTTGGGATACACCCTTGATTTAGGTTTATTGCCATGAATAGGATAATGTGAAATCCAACCATTAACGACTGGTAGGTTGATGACTAGAATGGATGCTTCACTGGAAACAACTGAAAAAGAGGATTTTAATGAACACATGCATTTATTTGTAAAAAATGAGAATGTGCGTCAACATAATAAGATAAAATTATATGCATTGAATCAACCTATTGCTTGAAGCATTGCAACTAGAGGACAAAGCAATATTGTTGGATGTTGAACAATTGGAAGTTGAATTATTGATTGTTATTGGTGTGAGGGTGATGCTCACCACAAATTTACGGACAAAAGCAGGTCTTGTCTATGGTGCAGTTGGATATATTTGAAGCATTGTATACAAACCAGGGCTAACACCCCTTGAACCACCTACATATGTTATGGTTCAATTGGATAACTACATAGGGATTCCTTTTGTTGATGAATCTCCAACTACAATTCATATCAGTCCAATACAAAGGGGTCAGGTGAGTCAGCTACCTTTGAAATTGGTATGGGGATTGACAATCCATAAATCATAGGGCTTAATACTTGACAACGTTGTAATTGATATAGGACTTACAAAAAGACAAGGTTTGACATTTGTGACAATATCACGTGTAAAGTCATTAAATAGATTAAGGATCGCACTGCCTTTCACATATGATAGGTTTGATAAATTGAAAAATGGAAAAGGGGCACATAAAAGAAAAGAGGAAGAAGAAAGATTTCAATTGTTAGAGGATCTCATGTACACAAATGAAATTTCTTAAACTTATTAATATTATACTGCTTATATATATCATATATGTGTTGATCTTTATCTCTCATTATAATGTCAAATGTATACAGTTTGAATTTCATAAAATTATTGTTATATTTCATATATGTCATATTAGTATTTTTCTCTACTTTTCATATTCTCTAAATTATAATTGTATTACATATATGTCATATTTGTACAGTTTTGATCTCTCTCTCTCTCTCTCTCTCTATATATATATATATATATTCATTAAATATTTATATTAAATATAATTTTATTAAAAAAATATTTAATAGATATCAAAGTATTTACAATTCAAAACGATATAGATATCTTGAAAATAATATATATCACTGTATTTTACATAAATTTATCTAAAATATATATTAATATATTAAAATTATTAGATAGATATTCTTGAAAAAAAATTAATTAAACAAAATTTATAAATTATATAAATCAAATAAAATTAAAAATGAAACTATTTTTCTTAACTACCCATTATATAATGATATAAGATATAATTATACAATCATAACTTGGTGGATATAAACTCCTAAATTAAATTAAATCATGAAAATAAAACATAATAATTTTATTTTAAATCTTAATTTTAATTAAATTAAACATCTACAAAATTTGACATAAGAAATTAAACTAAAAATTATAATTTTTCTACATATTTAATATATTAAATCGTAAAAATCAAAATCTATGAATTAAAAAGACTTCTTAATAATTTTTATTTAAAAAAGAAACACTGTAAAAACAAGTAAATAATACAAACCAATATTAAGTAAATAATTTATTTAATTTATTAAATTTTGAAAATCAGGGAAACAAATTAATAACAAAACAATAGTTGTTTGTTTGTTTTTAATTCACTTCCCACTATTTTAACTTAGGTTTTTATAGTTTTTAGATTGGTTTTTATTTAAAAAGTTTTAATTTTTTAATTTTTAAATCAATTTATTTTTTATTATGACAATAAAAAATATATGGTTAAATAATTTAATATAGAGTTTATTTTAAAGAGTTGTTAGTCAATTTTTTATTTCATGATTTATTTTTAATTTATTTTTTAAAATTTTAATTTTAGAGATGTAAATGATATATTATTTCATTTATTAATTAGGGGAAGAAAGATCTAAACAATTAAACTCTTGTATTTTATGTTTTATATTTTTTTTTGCTACAATTTTTGTAGAATGCAATTTTTACATTTTTATATTGTATTTATTTAATTGAGGCATGCTCCAAGTAATCATGGGTTGTAATGTAGTGAGTGTGTTCAGTTTTGTTTTTAATTTAGTATTTTAATTTTTTTTTAAATAAAAAATTGTAATATAGGGAATTTGAAGTCCCACTTTTTCTTCTTCACAACTTGACATATTAGTGTAATTAAAATAACACAATTTATCATTAATAAATAAAAATTATTTGTAAAAATCTAAGATCAAAATCTTAATTAAAATAAAATATATATAATTAGATAATTTTTTAATATATATAATTTTTAAAAAGTTGTATTGAGTTTTACTTTTGTTTTAATATTTTTTGAATAAAAAATAAATAAAAATCAACTAATTGAAAAATTGTAATACATAATAAAATTATAAATAATTATAATATAGAAAAATTTCAAGATTTTTATCTTGAATCCTCCTTTTATATATATATATATATGAATTTATAAATTTTCAATTTCAAATAAAAATTTAATACATTGATTAAGTGGAATAGTTTTTTATTAGTTCAGAAGGGAAAAAAGGTCTTGAGCCCTATACAAAGTAGCCTCTAAGGCAAAAAAATAAAAAGGCCACCCACTGGCTAGAAACAACGCAGTGACAGCAGTTGGGCAGTAAAGCCAAAATGGCTAAGTAACCAAAAGGCAATAATGCTGCAAGGAACAACAAGCTATACAATAACAGAACTTGACCTAGTAGGTCAAACACCCTTGGCTTGAAAGTGGGTCTAAAAAATGTGCTTAGGAAGACCTCACTTCCTCTTTTAGACAACAGTCCAATAAGCATCAAAATCTTCATTCATAGAAATAAGAGATGAAGGAGGTGAAAAACTCACCAAGGCCTCAGAAGGGGGTGGATCCTGGAGAGCAGACACAACAGCATTAGCCCCCAACAACAAACTATGTACCTACAAAAATAGTCCTTGACTTAGAAGCAACAACAATTGAGATCCCTGTGATAGTCTCAACAATAACAACAATAATAGGGGAGATAGCAGGGGAAGTCTTTGTTACAGTTTTAGTAGTAGAAAAACCAAAGCAAATCTGATGGTACCACAACAATAATAGTAGAGGAGATCCCAATAGCAGTCCCAACAACAATAGTAGTAGGGGAAGTCCGAACAACAGTCTCAGAAGCAGTAGCAAAAGCAAGGGAGGTCCTTGCAGCAATCCCAACAGCAGAAGAGTTATGTAGTGGGGGAAGAGAATCCTTCCCATCATCAAAAGAAGGCTCAAAAGCTTCTGAGCCCGAACCATCATCGTCAACATCTACTGCAAGGTGTTCATGTAGAGCATCCTTCCACCAAGATGAAGACTAAAAAACTTTCAAATGGGGGTATTCAAATCCCAAATGACCCGTTATAAAGCACTTTTGACAATGAAATGGGATACCTTCGTAATCTAAGCCCTGACACCAAGAGCGATCAACAACTTATAAAACAAATTTTGTTAGAAGAGGTATAGACAAATCCAAATCCACTAAAATACGAGCATAAGTGGTGTGAGAGAACTGAGTAGTGGCATGATCCACCATGATAAAACAACCCATGAGTTGCCAGTGCCTTTATAGCAAGATTCACACTAAAAATGAAGAAGCAGACTTGGTAGACGAATCCAAACTTGTAGCCTATTGAAAGATTCAGTGAGAGGGTTAAAGGTAGGAACCCAAGGCTTTAATAACAATGCATGTTGTTCTCAAAACCAAGATCGACCGTCAAAAATAACATTTCGATCAGGGAGAGAATTAAAAACAACTACAAAGAATCCTTTAACACATGGGTAAATTTCTATTTCTCCTTTGTAAGGGGACGCCACTGCTCAAAGATCTAAGTGTTTAGATCTTGGAGCCATGGTCATAATCTATCAAATCTACAAAAACTCTTCTGAGAAAAGTATTTCTCATTTTTTAACACTTCATCCCCTAAAATCATAACAGGAGGGGGTAGTGCTGAAAGTTTCACCTTACCCCCAGTCACCGAAGAAGAACAAACAACAATTTTTTTTCGAGGAGATGAGGCTCCAACACGAACTACATTAGCAAAAGGCACTGTAACAACAAACCATTTGTGCTGAATGTGTGTGTGTGTGTGTGTGTGTGTGTGTGTGTGTGTGTGTGTGTGTGTGTGTGTGTGTGTGTGTGTGTGTGTGTGTGTGTGTGTAATTAGAGTGGGCATAAGATCAATTTTTTAAAGTCAAGGTTTTGATATTGGACTTACAAAAAGACAAGGTTTGACATTTGTGGCAATATCCTGTGTAAAATCATTAAATGGATTAAGGATCACACTGCGTTTCACATATGACAGGTTTGAGAAATTGAAGAATGGAAAAGGAGTACATAAAAGAAAAGAGGAAGAAGAAAGACTTCAATTGTTAGAGGATCTCATGTACACAGATATAATTTCTTAAACTTATTAATATTATACTGCTTGTATATGTCATATATGTGTTGATCTTTATCTCTCATTGTAATATCAAATGTATAAAAAAATATTTAATCTTACACGACGGTGAGTGCTACTAACATACACATCTTAGATAAATATATATAAAATACACCTATAGATATCATTCTCAAGGTACTCACAATTCAATACGATATAGGTGCCTCAAAAATGATATCTATTAATATATTTTACATAGATTTATTTAAAATATATATGTTAGTATATTAAAATTATTAAGACAAATATTTTTGAAAAAAAAAAATTAAACAAAATTTATAAATTATATAAATCAAATAAAATTGAAGATGAAACTATTTTTTCTTAACTACCCATTATATAATGATATACAATATGTTTATATAAGTAATCAAAATTGACATAAGAAATGAAATTAAAAATTATATTTTTTCTACACATTTAATATATTAAAGTGTAAAAATCAAAATCTATGAATTAAAAAGACTATTTAATATTTTTTATTTAAAAAAGAAAGATTGTAAAAACAAGTAAATAATACAAACCAATATTAAGTAAATAATTTATTTAATTTTGAAAATCAGCTAAACAAATTAATAACAAAACAAGAGTTGTTTGTTTTTAATTCACTTCTTACTATTTCAACTTAGATTTTTATAGCTTTTAGATTGGTTTTTATTTTAAAATTTTTAATTTTTTTAATATTTAAATCAATTTATTTTTTATTATGATAATAAAAAAATGTGTGGTTAAATAATTTAATATAGAATTTATTTTTAAAGAGTTGTTAGTTCAATTTTTATTTCATGATTTAATTTCATTTTTTTTTTTCCAATTTTAATTTTAGAGATGTAAACGATATATTGTTTCACTTATTAATTAAAGGAAGAAAGATCTCAACAATTTTTATGTTTTATATATATTTTTTTCCTGCAATTTTTATATATAAATTAACCCCTGCGATGTAATTGGAGCGGGCATAAGATCAATTTTTTAATAATAAATAAATTTATTGTGGATAAGTAAAATTGGGCGTTTCAGTAAAATTTCGGTTTTGCTGTCAGCGGACGGTAAATCAAACTCAAATTGTCATTACACATCCTCGTTATTTGGTAACCCGTGCCATATTATGTCCGTCATAGAAACAGCTTTTGGCATTAAACGCTCCCTGTCAGAACCGAGGAATCTGTCATTTGACACATTCATCGTCGTCGTCATAATTACCTTCCCTCAAAAGGTTAAAAACCTGTCAGTTTTAACTGACGGTAACCTCAGCCAAGGAAAAAGAGAAATGGCATCAGGTACCATTTGCCAGCTCACACGTGGCACCTCCTTAGCCCTTTTTTACGCATGGGAAAAAGTTTGTTCTTTTGGGCATACAGGTTAAAAATAAGTCGACGAAAGCTACGGTCCAAACTTCGTTCACGCTCCAAAACTAAATATAACTTTTCGTATTTATGAATTATTGTATACTGCACACGTGGCATACCTTTTAGGGCATTAAACTAGTGCCGAAAAAGGAATATCGTCCCAGAAAGATAATTGTGGGCCCCGGGGTGGGATTAAATAAAATATTATGCCGAGTTTAGATGTGTGACACATGGGATGTCATAAACAAATTTGTTAAAAACGGAGAGACACGATGAGTACTTCCCTAGTCCTTACCTTTGTGCTATTATTCTTTTGGTGCGGTTTGTTCAAATTCCATAGCTTTCTTTAATTTTAGTGTTTCATGATGCTATTGGGGATCCACTTTTGATCCCTATTTTTGGGTGTTTCCTATCCACTTGGTTGAGTTGCATCATTATAAAGGTGCATGTCCTACAAAATTGAAAATAAAAAAGGTGATATGGACCAAAAAGGTGAGGGATTTTGGCCTCCTCTGGTTGGACTAGGGAGAAGATGAAGGACCAGGGGCCAGGTGCTAGGGGCCAAGGGCCATCTCTTGAGTGTTTGTGGTCACTTTTGGTTGGTTTGGAGGAGATAAAACACATTATCTGTATAATCATGACACTGAATGAGTAGTCTTTGACCTAAGCTACCATTCACAAAGTTTAGGAACTGGTTGCATTATAAAAAATGGGTCATGGACTCATGGGTGTTTGCCTTTTTGGGCTATAGGTGCTAAAAAGTCTTCAAAACTTTTTAAAATGCAATCACTCATCCTAATCACATATCTAATGATGGAGATATTTGATTTGGAAATATGTTTATTTATTATTTTTTCACTTTATTTAAGTAAAAAGTTATATTATTAAAATTTTACAATGAAATATATTTGGATTAGAGTAATATTTAGTTGAGTTTTGGTATTGTATTTCAATATTAGTGTATTGAATCGTGTGAAGCTTTACAATTAAACATGTTTTGGGTTGGAACAATATTAAAATAGATCATTTTATAGAAGTCTCGTTGTTACATAATTTTAAAATTAAAGGAAATAAAATTAAATTGATAAAAAATACTCACCTAATTTTTTTTTAATTTAATTAAATAAAAAGAGTTGATTTTATAGGGATTCAACAATCCCAAAGTTATAATAAAACAAAATAAACGTAAAGTCAAGAAGCAAAAGCTACATGGGCTACAAAATTAAGGACTTCAGTGAACCATTCGAAAAAAAAAATATAGTAATAAAGACCCTATACGAAATAAACTGAAGTACTATTTAAGATAGAATTAAATAGATTTAGAAAGCTCTTCGGAGCCTACATGGTCCTTTCGGTTAGTTTTTTTCAGTTCCTCAACTTTGTCTTTCCGCAAGTCTATCGTCGCTCTACCCCGAGTTCGTTTAAGGGTTAAAGTAATATTTAGTTGAGTTTTGATATTGCATTTCAATATTAGTGTATTGAATTCTGTCAAAACCCTATAATTAAATGTGTTTTGGGTCAAAATAATATTAAGACAAATGATCTTGTATAAAAGTCTCGATGTTGCACCCTTTTAAAACTAAAGGAAATGAGGTTAGATTGATAAAAAAAAGTACTTACCTAATTTTTTTTATTTGATTAGGCAAAAAGAGTTGGTTTTATAGGGATCCATCGACCTCAAAGTTATAACAAAACAAAGTAGATCCAAAGTCAAGAGACAAAAACCATACGAGCTACAAAACTAAGGACTTCAAATAACCATTAGACAAAAAACCATAGTAATAAAGACCTTATATGAAATAAACTAAATAACTATTTAAGAGAACATTGAACGGATTCAAAAAGCTCTTTGAAGCATGCAGGTTCCTTTGGGGTAGCTAGTCCCAGTTTCTCAGCCTTGTTCTTCAACAAGTTTATCTCCACTTTGCCTCTAGTTCGTTTACTTGGGCCTTCTGTCAGACCCTTCATGGTTTTCTTTTGCGAAGTTTTAGTTTCCCTCGTCTTTGAAAATTACCTACGTGTCATCAATAATTTTTAGATCAATTTCGACACTTGCAATGTTTTTTTTTAGGGAGTTTTCTTCCTCCTTTTTAGTGGTGAAATTCAACTTGAACTTGTCTCTTTCGACCTTCATGTCATACTGTTCTTTTATGAGACCTACCATAACTCTATGCATTTCCATCAACTTCTTCTCAAATATGTGAAGCTTCCTTCTACATTCCCAGTTCAAATCTTTCAGATCACAAATTTCCTTCTCTTTGTTGTCATCCTTTTCCTCTTTAAAAATGATGATTGATTTGAGTTTTTTACCCCAAGATCAATGGTGTTGACGACTATGCATTTCTCAAGTTTAGTGTTGGAGGGAAACTTGAAATGGTAAGTTGACATAGGTGGAAATGGGTTGTAAATATTCAAGAATCTTAAACAAAAAAGTTGATTATTTATGCATATGATAGGATACAAATTAATTTGTTCTCCAATAATAACAGTAATAAAATGGTCGATAATGATAGTATTAAGCTTTACGAAACATGGAGTACATTCATAAGCTACATGTCATATTTTAATTGAAAGTTTGACTATAAGCCAACTTTTATGGGGCCACTCATGATTCTCTAGCGTTAAAAGCAATGAAAGATCATGATAAGCTAGTGCTTTGTCTTGCTGACTTTGAATGCCTGTTTGCAAGCAAAAGGCACCCACTCACTCTAAAATTGAGAGGATTTTTCATTTTTTAAATAATTTTTAGGGCACGGCATTGGGTCAACTTTAGGAGTTATGATGATTTCTTTAATTGCAATATACAATGGGCTTTTTAGTCTCCTCAAGACAATGATGTCAGTGGGGTGATGAAGCCCAAATAAGTATCATTTTCGTTTTGAGACAAATGGATTTGCCATGCACATTCTCCCTTTTTAAATACTGAAAAGCTGAAAATCATGATAGTCATGATAATCAAGTATAATTATATAAAAAGTAGATGATGTACACTATTCACTTAATTAAATTGATTAATTTTTTAAATCTCGTTCCTTAGCAATGATTAATTCCATCAAATCTAACATTCATGATAACTTTTATTCGTTTTAAAGTTGATCTCGAGTTGTTGAAAAGTTGTTTTATCTTAAATAAGACAAAGAATAATTGATGCCTTCACATGGGAAGGGCTCCACATTCCACTTTGTATAAAATATACTAATGACATCCTAGTGTTGTTGTGACATGCACGTCAATAATCATAGCAATTTTATAATTAAACATATGAAAGTTTAGGAGAAAAACAATTTAATTAGCGAAAACATTCAACAATCATGCCAATTTAATAAACATATGGGAGTCTTAAGGGAAAATAAATTTAATTAAGCCATAAAAGGTAGGAAAAATAACAAACACTAAGTACAAACAATTGAGATAATCATGTGCAGTCAAGTACACAAAAGTTTTTTAAAAAGCTCAACTTTTAATGTATAAATAACAAATTTTATTGAAGATATCAAATCAATGAGGAGAGGGTGCACTTCTAAATGTATAGCTAAGTAACATATAAATTTATTTTTAATTAGAATGTATCCTTCTTTTATGTGCAGAGATGAGATTTGACGTTAGTTTTGTTTATTTTTAATGATTTTGAATATATTTGACATATTTTGTATAAATTTGATATATCGTGTATAAATTTTACTGTTTCAACAACTTTTATTAATTTTTAAAAATTGTTAAAGTTATTTATATTTAATAATATTATTCATGATGAATTTTATATTGGTCTCTTTTTTAATGGTCATAATCTTTGATGGTCCCAAGTTTTAATCAATTCTAATTTACAAATGCATGCCAAGCATAAAAGTTCTTCGATTTTTTAGAAAAGGCATTTGCAATGTTTGGGATTCAATTTTCTCTTGTGACACTCTTTAAAAGCTAAATATAAGCTTCTTAATTCAGAGTTAACTTCTAATCTATGTATTCAAGAATTGATGCCCAATGCCATGCTGTGTAAGATGGGTTTGCAATCTCCACTTCCTTGGTGGAAGGATTGGTAGTGGAATTGTAATATCGCCTTCAAAACTTACTCTCTTGGTCTCCTCTACCGAATCATGAGTGTGTTTTCTTTAAATTTATGTGAACACAAACGGAGATGAAATTTGAATTCCTCATGCTGAAGGTGGCTTACCTAGCTCAATAAGATTTGGAATGCCAAGTTCAAGCCCAAACTTACTCATTTTCCCTAGTGTTTGGCTTATCAAGTGGAAGCTCTTAAGGAGCATCTCATGCACATTGGGATTTTTAACTCCAAGTGCCCAGCTTCCTTCCATCCTAAAACCTTAAAACATCTTTTTTGGACATGTTTGAGAGCTAAGATTGCCTGGTAATAGATTCATAGTCTATTCCAACCTTCCCACTCAGATCCAATAAATTGATGCATGGATTTTTTAGGGGACAAAGCTTAGTGGCCTCTATTTATTGCTTTCTTATGGATTTTCTATAGAGCCATCATTTTGTTTTAACTATAGAAGTCTAGAAATTCAACTATTTTTATTAATGAAGATCTTTCTCTGTAATTTTTTGTTAATGATAAAGTGTTTGTGATTTCTTTGATTTTTCTACATATTCCAATTTACGCTGCCAAAGTGGTACTTGAGTTTCAATGCTTACATGAGTTCTTCAACCACTAGGGAGTGCTCCCTACATAATGAGTTGTGGTCCTCTCAACCAACTCTTGCATGACACTGTTTCACCATCAACTAGAGATTGGTAGAACCATTCTCACAATTGGAACCACTTCTCCTCTCATCCACTTCAATAGAGAGGATGGAGTTTGCCGCCATGTGGAAAGCCTTATGCTAGCCCATCTTAATGAAATTCGTTTGCACAGTGTGGTAAACTAGTAGGGACTTATGCACCCTGCCCTCTCGGTTTAGGTATTACAGTTTCTCTGGCTCTTTCAAAAGTCATTTATGATGGGTGGGTGGTGCTTAATCCTCCTTCACGTGAACCTTATTTTTGGAGTGCTCAATCTTGTATGGATGATTCACATCCACGACTTTATGATGCTGCAGCCTATACCTAGTACTCTTGTTTTATGATGCTTTGATGTTACTTTTAAATCAGGTACCATATATAATCAACGGTTTTTATTGTTTTAAACTGTATTTTTTTTACTGATAAAGAATTTGAACTGTGAATACCAAGCAAACACCTTGTTATTATAATTATCCATATATTATTTTTTTCAAAAATTAATTAATATATCAATAAATTCTAACAAAATAACATTTCAATAATATCTAATTAAAAATATAAATTATTTAAAAAATATTAGGTAAATGGATCGTATCATTAGCTTAAATTTATAATATACCTTCTAGATGCATACAATTCCACTAGATCAAATTTAACCATCATCAATTTTTGACAACTTTAGAAGTATTACAATTTTGACTCCTATAACTAATTGAGATAATTTTAGTTCCCGGCCTACCCCACTATAGTAGTGTATGCATAGTACTATTTGACTTTAACTGAAAATTTAAACCGACTTGTGTCCCACTCATGAGAGCACTAGCGGTTATAGTTGAAATTCTTATGAAGTAATTATAATATTGGAGAAAATACAAATTAATCTTGTATAATCGTTGTGATCTCCACGTAAGCCTTCCCAATTACACCTAATTGTGTTTCTCACTGTTAATTTGGTGACGTTTTCATTATGAGTGGGAGAGCACATTGATTAAGAATGTATTGGCCATTTTGTTTCCTAATAGAAAACCAAACCTAAACATTCCTCTTAATGGGATACAACACAATAAAAAGTGAATAAATTTTGATTCCCTGGCTAAATGATTAAGTTGCACAAATGAGTGCCTCATATTAAGAGGATTTTCATGGAGATACGCAAAAGATTTGTGTTTGCCTAATGCTATGAATTATGTAGTTAGTGGTGGGCCATACTTATGCCATGTGAAGTTTCCCAAACACAATGCAATAAAGATGAACATTTCTTTGATGTTTGTAGCTTGCTTCCCAAATAGAGGACCCAATAGGTTAGGGTCATAAAACCAATCACAAGTTGTTTTATAGGTTGTATTAATTTATTTTTTAACAAATTATTTTATAATTTATGTTTTCTATCAATTAATTGTAAAAAATAAAAATGGGAGTGTGCATATTAAAATATGGTATTAGATACTTGTTAATATTAATTTTGACTTACTTTCATCTTACATGATTTATACGTATAATATGACTCTAATTCACCATTTTATCCCATCTAAATGTTACTTATGGTTCTCATCTTTCTAAATTATTGTCAGTTACATACAAGAATTCCTCCAGTATGTGCCAAATTAGTAAACTATCATACTCAAACTTCTCCATATCATTAGATTAATATTTATGTCTCCTAAACATTAACATTAGACTTAGAACATGCCGTCTGACAGTTTCATCCTTCACCCATAAATAATCATATTTTAAAATCAAATCATTCTTATGGGTCAACCCATCCACCTAGCATGTTAATGGTTTGAGAAATTACTCAAAGAGTCTCATATTAATACAAAATAGGTTTAGGCTTATTGATCATCTAGCACTTATTTGGCTTACATCTATACACTACTGCACATTCAAAGGGACTACTCTATTCTTCCCAATTTTTAAATTAATCACAAAGAGCAAGTTTTAGCCAAGTATGAAAAACCTCAAAGCTAATACAAAGTTACCATTTTCTAAGTGTTAAAAACTAGATCTTATGTTACATACATTCAAGGAGTACTAATTACACACATTCACCTAATGGAGAGAACTACATCCGGTTTGACTTCTTACTTTGGAGTATTAAATATGTAGGCAACACTTAATCATTTAATGAGAAGTGGTTGGGGTCAGCTCAACCCAACTTTCTTCCCATTTTTCAGGCCTAATTCTACCATTGCAAGTGGACCTAGGGGTTTACGTGATGGAAACAAATTTGTTGGTATTACGCACATAGTCAAACTTTGGGATGACATACATAGTCATAACTTAAGTAGCCGCACCATCTTGTACTTGAATAAAAGTACGATATTCATGTAGATAAAACCCTCAAATTTGAAACATAGCAACCGATGACAATGATTTGAACCTAACAGTACTGTATGAGCTTAAAACTTGAGACCCTAATCTGAATGACTAGATCAACTTGGTTCCCTTATTAGCTGCCTATAATCTTAATCCTCTGTAGAGCAGTTAAATGCTAAGTCTATTATCCTTGTATTATACTTTCTATAGTTAAAGAGTCAGATCAATTACAAGCCTTTAAATTCAGATTCGTACGTATTTTTTTAATTGAGAATTAATGATTTTTATAGGAGTTATTAACTGACTTTGGGGCACAAACAGGGTTCCTAGTTCCCAAAAAGCCTATACCACAAAAACTAAAAAGATGACCAATCAAAAACTGTTGGCACAAAAAGAATACCCCAACCACAGGAGAAACATCCAAATAAAAGGAGATGAAAATAAGTGTTGAAATAACGTCACTTCCTAATAGACAAAGAGAAATTGAAAGACAATAAACTTACTAAAATCAAAAGATAAGACTAAGGAGATTGTCATCCTGTAAATGACTAGAGCACCCAAAGCAAATGAATAAAAAAGTTAACCACATGTAATAACTAGTCTTCTCCCTTGCCAAGATCGAAGGTCCCCCATCATTCATTGAGAGTCATCTTTCATTATTTCTTCTACTTCTAATCTAAACCTTTATACCTCTGATATTCATCCTTTCCTTTTAGTCATCAACCCGAAATTAGCTTTTGGTCTCACATTTTTAAGTTGAGAAGGAGTGGAGACTTTCTCAATAAGCTAGAGAAAATTCAGAGCTGCATTGGGAACAAACACCTCCTTTTAAGTATCCACTTGTCGAGGGGAGATGAAAATATCTCTAGGCAAGGAATAAGGTGGGGTGGAAACAGAGTGTTGGATGAAATTTAAATGATTAAGCAAAAAAATTCCTGATCAGGGTACCCATCCTTCTTCCTCCAAACCAACTGAAAATGAGATAAGGTGGGCTATTGAACCTTAGAAGAGTACCCAGTTTCATGATACCCAAGGAGATTAAAATGAAAGTATCTAAAAGGAAGACATTCATAGTTAAGATATTGAATCCATGTGCCCTAGGAAGAGATCATTGACTAAATGAAAGAGAGGTTTGGAGAGATATAGAATAGCGCATACTCTCACAAATATACTTCCCATAGAATTTTAATCAATTTTCACAAAAGATCCCACTCTATTAACCAAAATTTTGATATGCTCCTCTTTTCTCATGATAGGCAAAATATTTTACAATTTTATCTAAAGAGAAGTCGATGTTTTCATCTTTGCTAAGTAAAAAGGGCAACCAAGGATAGAAAAAGAACCCATAGTTACCAAAAAACCATGGCACTGATGACCAAAAAAATCCCCTATTATAAGAGCATTAGAAGACTACTTGGAAGAATCCAAATATGAGCATAGAAAAGTAAGGTGTAGCAATGGAATTCCAAATAGTCGAGGCCTTGTTGGATAGATTTGCTGACAAAAGATGTGTGACCACACATTTTCTAAACAAAGATTTACTGCCAAAATCAAGATCCATTTCAAGAATAAAAGGGTCAGAGATTTCCATCTTCAGAGTCTCCTTTGATAAAATCATGTGAACATCCCCAAGTAGGAGAGTAGGAGGGTGAGATATCATAGAAGGTGTGGAAATAATAGGGACACCATCTCTCTTAGAAACATGTGAGTCTTATAAATACTAGATGTGTAGACCAGGGTGGGAGGAACAACATTAATAAAAAATGAGAGCAAGGACTTACAAAATCCTCAAATTCATGGTAAGGGTTCCCAAAATTCTTGTAATAAGCTACAATCCATTACTTTTTAGATAAATTTGCCTCTAAGTCACTAGGAAAGGAATTAACGCAAAAATCACAAGGTTGAGGTTGAGACAAAATGAAAGCATTGTATCTGCTACAAGGAGTAACATATTGCTCTACTCCTGTAATGATTGCCAAAGAACCCATTTTTTCTTTTTGAATCCTTCTCCATTGGTAGTAACACTGCATACCCTCTAAATATCATCAGAAGACACCAAACAACCAACCAACTAAGGAGGGATAACATGGTTTTTGGTTGAGAGGCATTTATTATAATGGTGTTTGCCTTTAAAGCTATAGTAAGGCTGTCACCCTTTTCAGATGCCTTATTCTTTACAGAGTTCAAAAAATCTCTCTACAACCATATCTCACTACCTACAAGAATCTTATAAGTTGTCTCCAATTTGTTGTAATCAGTTTTGGGAAATATCCCCAGAATAGAAGCTTCCTCCTCATGATTATAGACTTGAGCATCTAAATCATTAACCTCTTCAAAATATTCTAGATTTGAACTGAATTCAGAAGGCAAATATCCAAAGAAATAGTGCATGTGACTGTTGGGATTCAAACAAGCCAATATTTTTATTTGGAATTTTGTTTTCCCTATCATCTTTCATTTCATATGCATATTTTTCTCAATTGATTACAAATTTTAAGTACTTAATTATTACTATGGAGATATGTACTTATTTATTACACATTAAAATATAAATTATTACAATAATTTCTATCTTATTTAGGGTTAACATTAATCCAAAATATGTAGAACATATTTGTGAATGTGATTATTACTTGAACATTTCTAAACCCTAGGTTTCTATTAGGGTTTCATCTTTCTTTCTAAAATTTTGATATTTTGTAGAGTTTCATTTTCAAACCTAATTTCTAATTTTACCCTAATATTACAAATTATGCATGGTTTCTATTTTTTGATGAAAGCTATGGTTGTAGTCATTACATGTTGTTTTCTTATACTATGAAAAATCTATATTAACTAAAAAATGTCATGGATCAAATCTTTGTATACTAATAAGGTTAAAAAATAATAATGAATAATTTTTATTCCCCTATAGTCCATTTATTGTGACATCTAATCTGAGTTGATTCCTCTTACCAATTAACACCTATGAGAAGACATGATTCCCTTTATTCCTCATACTCCCATTATAAACCCTAAGGTTATCAAGGATTCCACAATACATACTATACATCCTATTGATGGACTTATTATGAATATTGAATTTAATAATGCTCATAAACATGAAATGAGTATCTAAGATAAATTTGATGACATTGATGAAAGTTAATTAATACAATATATTGTCATGAATTGAAATTGTATGATGCAATGTTGTATGTAGCAAAATACGAACATGGAAAAATTATGCAATTTAGTCAATATGAATAAAAATATGATCCCTTCTTTGATATTTATCATTATTTTGGAGGTACCAATTTACCACCATAGGGATTCAAATCACTATTGTAGCTATTATTCCTATGTCTACACCTCTAGTTACATATGTGATACCTACCCAAGGTGTGGGGGAAACATAAGGATTTTATCATATTTACATGCCCATTCCTATGGATTCAACCTATGCCAATCCTAAAATTATTATGCATATCACATCATCAACTTCACCTATTTCATGTTCCCTTAGGTAGACTATTTAAGCTTTACATGCTAAGGTATTACAATTAGAGCAAGTTGCTTCTATAGCTAGTCATTCAAAAAATTCACATTCTTGGATTAATAATATATTAGACCTTGAAATTTCATCTTATCCCTTATGTATAGGTTTTTTAATTTCTTAAGATTCTATTATATAATGATAAAGGTGATCTTGAGTAACACCTTCGATCCTTCAATGAAACATACTTAAATCATGCATCCAATGACATATTATTAACAAGGCTATTCCCATAAATTCTCAAATACCACACTTTACAATGGTTTATGAACTCCATTTCCAATTATTTAGAGCATTCAACTCTTTGGTAGATTAATTTATAGCACATTTCTCCATCAATATTGATGAAAACTTATCTTATGTGAAAATTTCCAAACTCAAGCAAGGATCCAACCAGACAATCATTGATTATGTATTTTGATATAAGACCATGGTAGCTTTGATGATCAACCTCATATCATAAAATGAGCTGCAATACATCTTTAACCAAATTTTTCTCTGCGAGTCCATATTATTCAATAAATTCAAGTTTTTTGATGAGCTATGCCATATAGTGAGAGATCGAGAAGTCTAGCTCATAGCTTTGAACAAACTTAGGTATGCACCTACTAAAAACACTCCAAAAAAGTTTTAAACCAAACCAAACTACATGATTAAATCTAATGAGGCCAAAAATGAGGTAAAGACAACATTTAATGTAATATCACAACCTAAAAATTGACTGCTCTTATCCTGCTCCATAAAGGGGGTAGTTTTCAAGATTACCCAAACCCTTCTCAAATATTTTTAAATAAGTTACTCAAGTGAAAACCCTATCTCTCTCCCTGCACCACAAGAGGTTGATATAAATAATCCAAAACCTAAAGGATACGACAGTTGCATATTGTTATTATCATCAATCTATGGGTCATTCTAAAAACACATGATTGAAGCTAAGACACAAGATATTATTGATGATAACATTATCGATGTTAACACACCTATAGATGATTCTATACCACAACCAAATACATTTTATTTGATCCATTACCATTGAGACTAAGGATATTTATGAAGTGAAATATATATAAAATGCACATCTTCATTATATGACATATGATCACCCATTAGATGATATCATTGGCAAACTTATAGGCACATTAACATAGTGACCTAAGATTACATTTGATGACATTGAGATTGTTGAGGACTATTCATATCTCCATGCATTATTCATACTAGCCTACATAAATCTACACCCTATACATAGTGTCATGGTTGACAAAGGTTGAAGTTGAAAAATTTATACAATGACATTCCTCAATACTCTTAGATAAATGTAAAAGGATTTACAAGATACATCAACAATAGTTACAATATTAAATGGATAAATATAGGATATCTTGGGTGCATTGTTGTATCTTTTTAGGTGGGTTATGTTATAATGGCTACTCTATTTCTTATTTTTTTTAGTATTGGGGTATTTGAAATGTTGTTAGGATTCCCTTGGATACAAAAGCTATATGCAGTGCCATATATAGTGCATCGATGTATCAATTATAAACACTAAAATAAGGTAGTCACAGTTTCAGGTATACAATATGAGTACCCTCTTTGGCCAATGGTATCTCTTCTGACACCCCCACCACCACTATACTCAGTTGTTTATTATATAGAGGTAATTGTTACACCTATGTAGGATCATTATAGAGAGATGTATCTCTATATATACCCAGTTCAAAAGAGAGTTGGTGACTCTCCTATATATTTTCTTCTTCAATCCATCATATCAAAGAGTCATGTAGGATTAATAGTGGATTTTTTCTTTTAACACACACCAAGCTAATTCTATGGACTGTTCAACATGTTTCATAATGAACATAAGTATTTGTATGTTTTCCTCCTATATAGCAGACCCATAGAATCTTAGGTTTCATATTATTACCCATCATACACATGATCCAATGAGTAATGATGATGATAACTACATTATCACACATAATTCCTTATCAAATTTTGATACACCTACATCTGACACTTTTTGCTCATGAAAGGTGACCCTTGTAACGTACAATATAAGAACTTCCCATGAAATTGATGGGATAATTGGTAAGCACATTTTATACTTACAAATCAATATGATTAAAAATTACAAAAAATAAATAAATAATAATTCCAATATTCAAAAATAAAAAATTGGGACCTAAGCATGACATAATTGCTAGTTACAATATTTGCATATGTTATTTATCACATGCTTGTTATATGGCGTATTATTAATCACACACACATTTCACATTATATGAATGTGATGACGAATATACATATTATACATGGATACATATATGTTGGAATTTCCTATGCCTAGGAGCCATGCCAATGCTAAATACATCTTATTCAATAGGTCACATTATCACATGTTATATCTTTCTATAACCTTTTAGCATATTGAGCTACATATATTTCTTACACATGTCTTGATAGTTACTCATATATTACACAATGTTACATAGACATGTTATTTTTACTATGCAATGATTTTTACATACATGGATAGTGTAAACAATTTTTCACTTATTATATGCTTCATTGATGATGTTTCCTTTGATTATATGCTAGTCATTGCTTTTATATTGTATATAACCCTTGGTCTTGTGTGTATGACATTTATTTGTCCTTTATTTTTGGAATATTCATGTCTCTTATTTTATGCCATTGGCCTTAGTTTTTTCAAAATATTCATGTCCTTTGTTTGTGGCCGTTGGCCTTGCTTTTTTATGACATATTCATGTCCCTTGTTTGTGGTTCATGTATTTATTTGTTGTGACATTTTAATTTCTATTTGTGTGTGGTGCCATGACTCACATCATGCACCTCTCTTAATGCATAGTCTTATTTAGTGCATATATCAATGATGGTTATTAATGCATGATAATTGATATATTTATCTTAACATGACACTTATATGCCTTGAATTACATACATTTCATACATGCCTTAAAGGCATATATATTACTATGATGACATATTATCCACATGTTTCCATGATTCTAAATGACTACATCTTCATACATGATATAATTTTTTTTTGAGAAGAGTGACTTGAAGGATACATCCATCACCTCCAAAGGGGGCATATTAGTGGTTTTGTCATAGATACCTAAGCCTCCATGAATAAAACATTTAGATTGTGGGATGGAATACAAGTTTCATAGATTTTAAAGTGGCATTCAGATATCAAATTAATTCATATATGGGACATATATTTACACATTGATATGGATTATTGAGGCATATGCACTACCTTTATAGAGACATAAGTTACAAAGTACAGATTCAAATACACTTAGATGTATATGTAATGCATATATGTATATAGTTTTACATGAAAAACGGTTAAATGTTTTCATATATAAATACATTTGAGATACAAGTTCTCAAACTTATCATATATATGCATAACATTCTATATCAGTTGGCACCAATTCATGGGGCATGATACTTGTTCATGCACATATACAATATGACAATTTATAGATGGCATTGGTTCATTAGGAATGATACTTTTTCATGGACATGCATTAATTTTTTTTTATAAACACATTCATTAGTACATCATTGTGAGAAACATTGAATCTATAAGTCATTATACATCAGTTGATTCATGTTTGTTGAGGTAATTTTAGTTAAATTTTAATGACACTCAATAACCTTGGCTTTACACATAATGAGACCAATATGTGGCTCTCACCTTTCATCTTGGGGTTATAATATTAGTACATGATTGGTTACATGAGTTAGTGAAATTGAGATTAAATGATGATCAATGGCCTTGGTTATTGGAATCAAAGTCACTGAGGGTGGGGGGGGTGAATCAGTCTTTAAAACATTTACACTCTTTACCTTGTCATTCATGAGTTATCAAAATAATATAGAAAACTAGCAACATACTACGACCCATGAGCATGAGAGAAACATGTAAGACAAAACACTTATTTGAGTGGGAAACCATCAAGGGGAATAAAACCCACTAAAAAATAGTTTGGAAAATTTGTCCTATAAGACCATGAATCAAGTTTAGCTGAGCACCAACCCAAAAAGGAGCACCTACCCTTAAATTTATCAAGCACCAACTTGACTTTAGCAAGCACTAAATTTTTAGGAGGCTACAACCCCCTTGTTGATTAATAACCCACTCAATCAACACATTAAAATAGTAAACCTTTCTCTTTTTTCCCTCTCAAAATTTATTATGGTCTTATTTTTATCTATCACACTCAAATCTGATTTTTAGACAAGCACAAGCTGTCCTTTATCTTCTTCACTCAATTAGCCCTCTTCTTGACTATGTTAGGTCATATGACCTTGATAATAAAATTTGGTAACCTTTTAAAATATTCATGATGATTTATATGTACCCTCTTGATGGTATACAAGACCTCCTTCAATATCTTCAAGGTTCTATCACATTCGCTTCAACTCACTCATACTCAACCTAGACAATTAGGCCTATTAGGCCTTGTTCTTATACTAGGCTCTTACTCATACACCACTTGGTTATAATAACACACTTAACCACTTATTTTATAAATTTAATGGGCCTTAAGACATGTAACAAAAATTAACCAATAATTATAATAGGTTGGTCATATAATATAGGACCAAAACCCCTTTTAGGCCTTCATTAGCACACGTTACTTCTTGAATATATTGGAACACTTTAAAGATTATAAAATGGTAGGAAAACATCATATTTCACTTTAATATACCAATAATAATATAATATTGTGTCCATGATAACTTTTATCTCCAATCAACACTTGAACCACGCCATTAGCACTATTCATGATTAGGCCTGTGTATAGCCTAAAAGTTTATCTTGAACAACTAAACCAAAAACACAAAATTTACAAATAATAATGGAAATAAATCATATAAAAATAATAATAATAACATAAAATTCATCACTATGTGAATTATATCTCACAACTCAAAGTAAAAGTACTCAAACCCTTCTCTGCAAGTAGTCCACTTAGAACCGCCAATAAGCTTCAAAACATAGTCATGGAAACAATGATTTAGAAAACCTATAAAATCAATTTAATGAAATTAATTTGGGTTTATATGTTCCTATAAAATTATCATATCAACTTAAAACATATATATTATAATATTAAATATCAATATTGGTCTTACCGACCAATCACATGGCTTCACTGTATACAAACGTCATTGAGTTAGACAAGTCAATTTGAAAGCAAATTTTTGATTTATACAATCATATACAAATATTATATCCAATATGGATATGTGTTATAGGTATTTATAAATAAACCCATGCATTTTTATTCATCCCTAGTCCATGACAACATATCCCTAATCTCATTCCCACTTCTGCCTGGTTTTTCTCAATGTCTGCCTCACTAGGCCTTTTTAACGATAGGTAAAATTCCATGACCAGTTTAGCATATTCAAGGTTTGTAACCTGATCATGAAACATAATGGTAATAATATATAAGTCTTAATTTTCAACCTTAATCCACTTCATAATTTTTACTTGGTCAACTTTGCCTGCTCTAACAAATTTCTAAGAAACATGGCTTTTCTTATAGGATCCACTCACTCATTTGACAGACCAATGCCACATGGAGGTACTTAAGAGAGTAAAATGCATGTTAAAATAATAAAAATATGTCTTCCAATCCATTCTAAGTGATTTCTATCAATATTTTTCATATCAGGTCAAAGTTAGGTTTTCAGAGAGGTTTAAACTACCTTATAATCTTAATAATCAATCATAAAGATTAGGCATTTAAACCAAAAACCAATGATTGAAAATTTAAAATATTAACTTTAAAATATAAAATTAATGGATTAGGTTCTCATTTAGAGGTTACACATGCCAATGAACACATGAAAGTTCTTCTCAGGTTGAGAACCCTTCATTCTATGTACATAGGAAACCTCAAAACCACACTTCATGCTTTTCCTTGCAAAATTTGACCTTAGACTTGGTGAATACACCTAAAATAACATGAAAAAACTATATAAATAATAATTTTTACATTATTACCTTGGAAACTGATCTTAATACCTCATTAGGCCACCATTTCTCTCTTTGCTCTTTAGGCTTTTGATCTACAGGTCACATTAGGCCTATAAATAGATTTTCTAGCTATTGTTCTTGTACTCTCCACCTCACTCACATGATTAAGAAACATATCACATGATATAAAACTAATTTTAATCCTTCATAGATTTTGAAAACACCTCATGACCCCTCATTAGGTCAAACAGAGTCTAAGACTAGTCTAGTTGTATGATAGGTCTTACCTTTGTAGGCACACTTTGAAGCTTACTTGAGTAATTTAATGCTTCATATACATGATCAAGTGTATTAAGACATCCTCTTATTCCTATGTGCATTCATCTCACTAAGATACCATGATCTTATTTCACTAGACTAGGTTTCCTATACACAAGCCTTCTCAAGAACCCTCGTGAACAACCTTTAACATCAATGACAACATCAATGCCAAGTCTAAAAACTAAAAAAAATGATCAAAAATATCCCCCTTTGTCATTGATGGAAAACCATACTGAACATTGATCATCCTTATCTCCTCATTTTTTTCTTTCTCCCCCTTTGAAATAAATGACAAAGTGATGTTTTCAATTCCTTAGATCACATTCCTTACAAACAAGATACTTAACACAAAGAATAATGAGTTTATGAAACATAAAACAAACATTCTCCCCCTATCTCCATGCATACATTCTTAGAAAAAATAACCTATTTTTGGATCTAATGAGCATGATTATATCCCCCTAAATACTTGGCTTCTTTAATGATAGCTAAGGGTAGGAATTATACCCAATTCCTATCTTAGGTGTTCAAAAGTTACCTTTGGAAGTGGTTTGGTCAAGATGTCTGCAATCTAATCCTTTATAGACACATATTCAATTTTGATACTTTGATCACTTAACTTCTCTCTTAGATAATGATACCTGATGGGAATGTGTTTGGTCCTTGAGTGCATGATAGGATTCTTTGAGATGCTTATAACATTTATGGGCTAGGATCATCATAATCCACCTTATAGTATTTTAGATTTTGTCTCATCCTTAAAAAATTAATGCAACATGAAGCTACTACAATGTACTTAGCCTCACACATAGACAAAACTACTGATAGTTATTGTTTGCTAATCTATGACACTAGGCATCCACCTAGGAAGAAGGCTCCTCCACTAGTACTCTTCCTATCATCTATAATCCCTACCCAATCTACATTTGTGTAAGCTATCAAGTTGAACTCCTTGCTTCTTGGATACTACAATCCATACTCCATAGTCCCCTTGAGATATATGAGTATCCTTTTGATTGCTTGTAGATGATTATCTTTTGGATTTTATTGAAACCTGCCCCCAAGACCTGCTACTTTCATGATTTAAGGTCTAGAGGTAGTGGTAAATAACAAACTTCCAATCATTGACCTATAAGATGTTTGATTAACCTTTGAAGACTCATCTTATTTTATCAACTTAAATCCTATGATCATGGGTGTGCTAACTGCCTTCCAATCCTCCATCTCAAATTTCTTTAACATCTCTCTTATGTACTTGAATTATGAGATGAATATACCTCTTTTAGATTAAGTGACTTACAGCCCAAAAAAGAATGATAGTTCTCCTAGCATGGACATTTCAAACTCTTTCTTCATCACCTCTACAAAGGCCTTTGTCATGTTCTCATTATTTCCACCAAAGATGATGTCAAACACATAGATAACTATAATTAGTTGATGGTCATATTCTATCTTGATGTACAGATTACTATTTGTAACTCCTCTTTTGAATCCTTGATCCAACAAATACTTATCCAACCTAGCATACCAATCTTTAGGAGCTTGATTTAGACCATATATAGTTTTCTTCAATTTTCAAACATAATCTTTGTCATCTGATAGTGAGATTCCTTTAGGTTTCTCAGTGTACACTTCTTCTAAATTCCCATTTAATAAGGTAGATTTGACATTCATTTGGTATACCTTGAATCCTTTGAATCCTTTATAAGCTAAAAATAACCAGATGGCCTTCAATTTTGATACTGGTGTAAAGGTTTCCTCAAAAGCTATCGCTTAAACTTGTGCATATCCCTTGTATACCAATCTAGCCTTATTCCTAGTGACTTATCCATCTTCAATAAACTTGTTTTTGAACACCCATTTTGTACCAATGACATTCTTATCTTTAGGCCTAGGAACTAATTCCCAAGTTTAATTCTTCTCTATTTAGTCCATCTCCTCATTCATAACGCCTATCTAAAAAGTTTATTTTATTTCTTCCATAAGAATTTTGGGTTCAATCTTGGATAATAAAACATTCTCTTGTTTTATATTACTTACTAGTCTTCTCCTAGTTTGTATACCTGCATTTTTGTTGCCAATGATTTGAGATTCAGGGTGGTCTCTTTGAATTTGCCTTGAGGGACCTTTTGAGTCCTATCTCTCTTAAACTTCTTATTCTTCATCATTAAACTCTATAGTCTATTCTTAATTCTTGAGGGGATTATTGATCATCTAGTACTTATCTGGATTACATATATAAACTACCACACATTCAAAGTTAATACTCCATTCTTCCCAATTTATAAATTAGTCATAGGGAGCAGGTTTTAGCCAAGTACGAAGAAGCTCAAAGCCCATAAATTGTTTTCATTTTCTAAATATTAGAAAACTAGATAATAGGTTGTATACATTCAAAGATAACTAATTGCACACATTCACCTAATGGGGAGAACTACATCCAGTTTGACTTACCACTTCAGAGCATTGAATATGTAGGCAACATTTAACCATTCAATAAGGAGTGTTGGGGTTAGATCAAACCACATTTCTTCCCATTTTTTAGGTCTAATTCTATCATTTCAAGTAGACCTATGGATTTACATGAAGGAAACAAATTTATGGGTATTATGTGTACAATCATATTTCAAGATCACCCATAGTCATATAATAAATAGTTACACTAGTCTATACTCAAATAAAAGTGTGATATTTATGCAAACATAACCCCTAGACTCAAAACATAACAACCAATGATAATGATTTGAAAATGAAAATATTGTATGAGCCCAAAACTTGAGACCCTAATATGAACAATTTTCAGATCAACTTTGTTTTTGCCTTATCACCTACTTATAGTCATAGTCCTCTATAGAGTAGTTAAATGCTAAGTCTATTATCCTTGTATTGTATTTTCTATAGTTAAAGATTTATATCAATTATAATCCTTTACATTCAGATTCATACTTAATTTTACTTTGTTGAGGATAAATGATTTTGACCAGAGCTATGAATTGGCTTTAGGGCACAAACAGGGGGCTTAGTTCCCAAAAAAGCCTAAACCACCAAAAATAAAAAAGAGGGCCAATCAAAAACTATTATCACAAAAAGAATACCCCAACCATAGGATAAACACCCAAACAAAAGGAGATAAAAATAATAATTAAAATAAGATTATTACCTAATAGCCAAAGAAACTAAAAGATAAAAAACTTACCAAAACCCAAAGATAAGACTAAGAAGATTGCCATCTCACCAATGATTAAAGTGCCCAAAGCAAAGGAAAAAAAAAATTAACATGGATAGTAACCAATCTTCTCCCTCATTGGGATGGGAGGTCTACCATCATCAATTGAGTGTCATCTTTCACCAGTTCCTTTACTTTTGATCTCAATCATTCTGCCTATGATCTTCACTCTTTTATTTTAGCCATTAAACCCAAATTAGCTTTTGGTCTTACATATTTAAGTTGAGAAGGGGCGGAGACTGTATACACATAATATTTTTAAAATTTTATTGATTACTAAAACTTTGTATGTTGTAGGAACGTATCGAATCTAAATCTCTTTGAGTGCATGACTTAAGGGGTACACCAGGAAAGGGGTGGATAGACCATCAATGATTTGTAATATTGTTGTCCCTTTTACCACTTTCCATATACACACTTGTCTCCTAAAATCATTTACCCTAAGCTTATTCTTCTTAGTCCGACCTTCTCTAATCTTTTTTCTCTTTCCATTCCTCCTTTTCTTGCCTTAAACTCCTTTGTGACTATCAATTGTAATGGGTCGACCCAGTACAGTTTAGGAGTATTCTTTACTTTCTTGGTTTGTTAGTCTTTTGACCAACCTATCATAGACCTAGTAAATTATCCTCAAAAACACACTAGGTTGACTAGGTCAACCTCGTATAATTGACATTCCCAAAAGGATGTAGGGTAAGATCCACCTATATATAAAAGGTCATTTCCCACCATTTCATAAGAGAAGAATTATTAGTGAAGATGTGTGAGTGAACATTTGATTATTGACCGTTCTAATTGAGGAATAAAGCTTAGGGTTCCATAATTTCTTTGGAGATATGGATCTTGTCTTGTGATAAGTCTTTTGGATGCTTAGATAGGTTTTGTAACCTAGAGCTAATTTATCTTGGTTATCCTTACATACCACAACAATCTCTTGCAAAGCACCTTGGTGAAGGGAGAGATTGAGGCTCAGTGGGTTCATCTTCAAAGGTAAATATTCTTAATTTTATTTCTCCTTTGTAAGAGTAGATAGATAATGCATTTTTATTCTTCTCTCCATGTATTTATAATACATGTTTAGTTTAGTTATTTATTTTATTACTTCTAACCCCCACATTGTTCCACAAGCTTTGGTGTGCACTAGATTAGATTTTTATTTCTTATTATTAATATAAAGTGAACATTTTAAACCTTAGGACTCCATTAGGGTTATTATGTGATTGTGTTAGACCGTAGGCTTTGGAACCCTTCTAGTGATACACGTGATCCCCTAATTAGGTCTAGAAGATCCCCATATTGTTCATGCTCATGCTTAACAAGTGTATCCCAATCATAAGTGTAGGTGTGATATATCTTATCCGATCTAGTATTAATCCATAGACATGATACAATTTTTTATTACATATAGAGACTTTCTCAACAAGTTGGAGAAAATTCAGAGTCACATAAGGAATAAACACCTTTTTTATGGATCCACATATTAAGGGGAGACTAAAAGATCCCTAGGCAAAGAATGAGGCAGAATGGAAATAGAGTGTTATATGGAAATTACATGATTACACAAAAAAATCCTAATCAAAGTACCCATCCTTCTTCCTCCAAACCAACTAAAAATGAGATGAGGTGGGCAATTAAACCTTAGAAGAATACCCAGTTGCATGATGCCCAAGGATATTACAATGAAAACATCTAAAATAAAAACATTCATATTCAAGATACCATGTCCATGTGTTATGGGAAGAGATCATATTGATCAAATGAAAAATAGGTTTGGAGAGATATAGAATAGTGCATACTCTCACAAATTTGATTCCCATATAAATTTCATTAATTTTCAATAAATATCCCACTCTACTAACTAAAATTTTGATATGCTCCTATTTTCTCATGATAGGCAAAAAATTGTACAATTTTAACCAAATAATATAGAATATCATCTTTGTTGAGTAAAAAAATGGAAATCAAGGATAGAAAAAGAACCTATAGTTAACAAAAAACCATGGTCCTAATGACCAAAAAAAGCCATAGTAATAAGATCATTAGAAGACCACTTGAAAGAATCCAAAGCTGAGCATAGAAAAGTAAAGTGTATTGATGGAACACTAAATAGTCAAGGCCTAGTTGGATAGATCTACTGATGAAATGGGTAAGTGCACTGAGTTGGGGGGCCAAAACTGATCACATTTTTAATTCAAAATGATTTTAAAGTTATTGCATATGTGATTAAAAAAAATGTGTACGTGGTCTTAGCACATAGGCTCGATAATTATCAAGCCAAGATTGTGTACATGGTTTTAGTCTTTAAAAATACATATGTAATTTTAGTCTTTAGAACCGTGTACATGGTATTATTGTTATAAAATCATGTACACATAATAGTTTACTATTACATTGACATGCATAGTATATGAATAAAATAAAAATTTAAGTATAATTTTACATTTAGATATGGACATATAGTTCATTATAATTTAAGTTATATTTTATTTATATACTTTCAAGATGTTTGAGAGTGGTTTCAAACCTCTAGGATCTATAATGCAAATTTTAGGTTTTGGAAGATCATATGATATTTTAGACTTAGTCAGATTTTAGGGATTCAAGGTTTTAGAATTAGCCATATTTTAGGGTTTTAGGATTTCAAGGAGACATCATAGGAGGTATGAAGGTTTCATGAAGGTATTTAGGTATGAAAGCATCTCTCACAAAGTTCCACGAGTTGATCCTAACCCATTCCTTGTGTACCCCTTAAGGCATACACTCTGGAAGAAATGCATTGGCAATCCCCTAATGTATTAAAGAAAAATATAATGCACAAAATCATAAAAAAATGGTTTAAAATTTTGGGATACATTTATAAGATCAATCCCATGGATAAAACACACACCTCACTTATTTCATTTAATGTATCATGGATATTTATGCCATGTTTTGATAAATTTAAACATTTTTATTTTATCAGTTATTTTCAGGTAATCTACCACCCATGTCAATTAATATTCAGTTAAAAGAATCTTTTCCATTATGATTTGAGCCTATAACCTAAACCCTAAACCCTATACCTTAAATTCTACACCTTAAACCTTAAATGCTAAATCATAAACCTTGAACCCTGAACTAATCAATAGAACCCAAATTAACATCCTTTAGAGTAAGAATAGGTTCACAAGGCTCAATTTGGACAAAATCACATCAGTGATAACCGTAATTGACTAATTAGCTTAATCTGTGATGACACTGGGGCTAATTAAGCCCAAAATCATAGTCATGATTTAACCTTATACCCTTAAACCTGTACTTTATACCCTATACCCTAAGCACTAAATCATACCCAAACCCTAAATCAATTGATTTATCCCTAATTAACATAATTTAGAGTAATAATTATTTTCATAGGGCTTAACTCAGCCCAAATTGCATCACTTCTTGCCCTAATTGACTAATTGGCTCAACCTATGATGACATTGGGGCTAATTGTGCCAAAAATCACAATCTATAGTCACAAGTAGGTTCAACGAGATAAAATAGATAGGAGTAACTTGTATTAGTTTTAAGTGGTGGTAAAAGGGCCAATAATATTACAAATCACCAAAGGTCTACCAACCCCTTTCTCAATGCACCCTTTAAGACATGCGCTCAGAGAGATTAAGATTTGATGGGTTTTTGTAAAATAGAAAGCATTAATAATTCATAAAGTTTATATATATTATGTATACATATGCACAACTTGAAGCTCATCACATGCCATGGAGTTGTAACATGGGATGATGCTTCGAAAAAAGAACATAGCAACCCACAACATTGAGATAATATATTTTAGTATTAATTATAAAAGTAATTGAAAGGAAACTATTAAAAAATACATACCTTTACTTACCTTGATATTATATAAGAGAAGTCATCTGAGAGGAAATAAAGAGGTGTCCAATGTAGGGGACATTAGGTGGACCTACAAAATAAGATAAAATTCAAAATTTTTACAAGAAAATGTGTTATATGTAGAAAAAATCTCTATAATATAAGGATTCCATAGTATCTTTTAGTTTGGAAAAAGAGCTAGTAAAAACATATTTATGAACAAAAATCAAAATTTGTTCGAAAATAATTGATAGTTAAAGAATTTGAAATATAGAATATAATTAAGATTTTAAAACTATTCATTTGTAGTTTTGCTATTTGTGAGAAAAGCATAGCTCTGAGAGACCCAAGAGAGTGAATAGATATACTAAGGCCTAGAGACGATGAATGTGAGCTGAGGGATGCATAGGGTGGTGGATAGTACAACTTAGGTAAGTGATGCTTTAACTTCTGAATTTTTTCAAGTTTTTATTGGAAAATATGGTAAATTAAAAAATTAGGTGTTGGACCAAATCAATATGACAAAATTTTCCCCAAGAATTTTTAGGGTAGAGTAGATAATAAGATGGTCAATTGGTAAGTACCATAATTAGTCATTAATGCCTAATGTATGCAAAGGGAAATGCAACTGATCTAAAAAATAATCTTAGCTCAGAGAAGATAAATCCTACTTACACTTTTGATTGTTGATACACTAGATATTTGAGGTCATGACCAAGATAGATCTCTAGACCTAGCCAAGGGATATATTACCATAATAAAATCACTAAGAAGGGTTATAAATCCTCCAATCAAGCAAAACTATGCAATAACCCTAACTAGGTCCTATATTTTCATATTCACTAAGTATAAATTACAAAAGCAAAGTAAATCTAATATAGTGCTCACCAAAGCTTATGGCACAAAGTAGGGGTAATAAACATAAAAATTAAACATGCATAGAATACATATACTCATGTTAATGTATATGGAATACAAATACATGGGAAAGAAGTACAAATGCAAATCTATCTACTCTTACAAATGAAGAACATAATTAAGAATACTTACCTTTGAAGATGAACCCACCAAGCCTCAATCTCTCCCTTGGACAAGGTGTTTTACAAGAGTTTGTTACGGTATATAAAGATGAAAAGGATAAATTATCTCTAGGCTACACAACCTATCTATGTATCCCAAAGACTTATCCACAAGACAAGATCCATATTTCCAAAGAAAATATTGGAACTCTAAGTTATGATTCTCAAGTAGAATGGTGGATAAGTAGATGCAGAAGATATATATTTTATTCTTCTCTTCTCTTTTTAAATGACAAAATGAGTGTGTTTATATAGTTGAATCTAACCCTAGTCCTTTCTAAAATTTTAGCCGATAGGGTTAGCCCAATTGATTCTATATTATTATTGATAAAAACAAATTAGGTCTTGGTTTAAGTTGAGTAGGGGTTGACCTAGACCCTAATGAGTTTTGTCAATTAGAGTATAGGGTCGATGGGGTCGATAATTTATTGTAAACCATCAAAAAGGATTTTAGGTTAGAGAAGGGCTAATGAAGGCAAAAAATTACTAGAGTAGGGTGCAAAAGAAGAGGCAAATCTTAGGGGAATGTTTTTAGGATATGGTTATGTAGATAGAAAGTGGTAGTAAAGGGATAAAAATGTTTGGAAGCACTAATGGTCTACCCATCCCTCCATTGGTACAATCCTTAAGGCATGTACTTAGAGATATTTAGACTTGACGGGTTTGTACAAGACAAAAAGCATTAGTAATTGATGAAGTTTGAAAATATTATGTATACATATGCCCCAATTGAAGCTCATCATATATCACTTAGGTGCAACATGAGATGGTGTTTTGGGAAAAGAATATATCAACACATAATGTTGAAGCTAAATAAATTATATTAAGGAGAAAATAAGATAAATGAAAGGATAAAATTAAAAAACACATACCTTTACTTACTTTAGTACTGTAGATAAAAAAAGGAGATGCAAGAAGTGTGAAGGTGTCCAATGTCAGGAACATTAGGTGAATCTATAGAAATTAACATGAAAATAGCAAAAAATTGAAATTTTTACAACATATACATATAATAGGTGAAAATATTCTCTATGATGTCAGGATTCTAAGACAATTTATGGTTAAAAAAATAGCTAGTACAAACAAAGATATGGTCAAAAGACTAAATCTAACAATAAATATTTGAAAAGTAAATAATTTTATAATAGTAAATATAAATAGGGTGAAAAATAATTCATTTTTATTTTTAATATTTTAAGAAAATAGAGCTCTAAGAGATGTAGTTGGAGACCAGAGATCCATCCTGATGAGGAGATGACAACTAAGATGAGGAGGATATAGCCACAACAAGTGGAACATAGGTAAGCAATTAAAAATTCTAAATTTTTGAATATTTTTATTTGAAATTGAGGTAAAAATAGAAAACTAATTGGTATGAAAAATCTAGGCACTAGAATGAACCCTAGGAGACTTTTAGGTAATTTAGGGGTATAATGGGGTATTGGGTAGGAAGAAGTTAGACCAATAAATACCTAAAGCATTTATGGTAAATGTTCAAAAAGTCATCACTATGGAAGAATAGAATAGAGTCGACTTGGTTGACTTAGTCCATAAGGCAAGTCATAAAGATAGGGCCGACTATGTAACAGTAGGCTGATTTATTATGCTAATGGGTAGTCAACTACGTATCAAGAGGACAACTTAATTGGTAATGGGAACAAGGTGACAACTTATAATAATGCTGACATATTTTATTAGAGAGGGTCAATGTAATATTTCAAGGGAAGGCTGACTATGTATAATAGGGTCAATATAGTATTGTAAGGTAAGAAGATGGTTGATTTAGTATTGATGTGGCTGATTTAATTGAAAAAGGAAGGGGCCAATTTAGTATCATAAATTAAATATAGGGTTGATTTAGTATTAAAGGGGTCAATTCTATAGAAAATTAAGAAACTAAATCAAACAAGCTAATTTAAGTGATTAATTTATGAAATTTTAAGAATGTATTTTAATTATTTATGACATGGAGATATGATACATAATTTATTATTTAATATTTTATAGAGACGCTGGAGGTATTAGCACTCGATAGATGCATCATGGCCTCCAAACTTATTGGATCGATTGACTGACATGGATAGAGCATAATTGGTCACATTGGGCTTCATAAGTATCATGAAGATGAGACACATCTCGCTTAATTTTGATTTCATTGTTATGTTATTTGGAGCATGGGAATGATTGACCTACACTTTTCAATGGGTGGTGGATGGAAATATCATAGAGGTGGGTATCATACTAGAGGATGCCCACATGTTGTTGGGATTACCAATAAGAGGGACTCTAGTGATCACTAGAACACTGAATGATCTGAAGGAGAGGCGAGCTCTAGCCTAATAGGCAACATGCTCAAATAAGATATACCCTAGATTAAGGTTGAGTTTATTTGATGTATATATCATTGAGATTCTAGACATATAGAAGGCCATGATCATACTTGTGATAGCATGAATGCTATTCCATAAGTTAGATGATAAGGTACCACTATACACAATAAACTTATGTTAGTCCATTTTAGATCAGGGAACACTCTATGATTTTGGGCCTATCATCTAGGTCTAGTTCATGCACTAGATGTATGGGATGTTATCTAGAGGGTAAAATACCATGGGGCCTATTTTTTTCTAAGTGCTTGGATATATAAGAGGTTCTTTATGCATCAACTAGTTGAGTTTCCCGATGTGGTTGATGATAGGTTACAATGGGTTGCAAGATAGAGGTAGGATTCTGTATCTTGGGTCATGCCCCATGTACCAACATTGCAAAATATCACATGAGGGGAGATCATATGGTATCCATACATGAAAATTACTACTATATGTCCTATTGTTCGACTATTATGATAGGGTTAGCATAGGTGCAAATCACATACTACTATACCTCATGGGTAGAGTCACATTTAGTGACACACTTGTTAGGGCATTTCAAACTTTCACACTTAACAACCCCTCTAGTAGTGCCTCTTTATTAGACACATCATGATAGAGATCCAAGGGATAAAGGAGGAGTACCAGTGGAGATACCTATGATTAGGCCATAGCGTGTTAGACCATATACTAGTCAAGCACAACAATAGGTGACAATGGGAGGAGATGACATGGATGTGGATGTAGGTACAAAAAAGACACCACAATAGGCACCATAGAAACAAAAACCACCTTGGTCACATTGCAGACAAAGGCACCCCTAAAAAGAGAAGGTATAAGTGAGGGATACAACACAAGATGACGCAATAACCAGTCTAGGACATAGCTAGTCTATAGAGACACCTCTCAAGAAAGGTTCATGACATGCATGAGTAGTGAATCCTAACTTTACATTAGTGTGAAGGTGACCTATAAAGAAGGCACTTGATGATAAATATGATAAAGAGACTATGTTAAATAGAAGACAAGATGGGGAGATAGTGGTTGGTGACACTAGCACTGGTGAGAAATGTTGTAATTTTGATTTAAGATTTGATATAAGATACTAGTTGCATGTGATTATAGTAGATAAATAGATTATGAGATATATACATGATCTCATATCTATCTAGTTTTAGTTTTGTAGATATTTCAATGGAGGAGATCAGGTGGGGATATTTTTTTATGACTATGCACCATGACATTTTAAATGGGGTGATGGTTCCATATGACCACACTATGCTAGATGATCCTATGGTTTTATCTACCCCAACCTAGGTAGGCTAGTTTATACTAGTGGGGAAGGCTATGAGGTAGTTACATGTACACATGGATGGATTATATCCACCATTAGGGGTGGGAGAGGGATAAGTAAAGGTCTGGAAGGCCTTGGCTCATGAGAGAGTAGCATACATGGATACCACTATCCAACTTGGATAGGTGTAGGCCTAGGTGGCCAATCTATAGGGATAGGTAGCAGATATAAGATCTTGAATTGCCTCATTATAATGTACCATTTAGAGGGGATAGTCCTAGGCATCTATGGGTAGTGTGGCTAGGCCATAGGGTAGGTAGGATGGAGCCCAACCTTAGAGTTGAACCTAGTTTGTATTTTGTACCTTATATTGTATAAAACACATGATATAGATAAATATTGATTTTGATAGTTATATTTTTTCTCATGAGCTATATTTAGTTATGGATGTTGATGCATGGATATATTTCTTTCTAGCACATGTATTTAGCTTTTGTTATATATGCCATGGGAAAAATATGTGGACTATTTTCTTTTATAGCATTATGTGGTACACATGCATGGTTAAAAAAAAAAGGGAAAAATCACTTGAAAAAGTATAAGTAATAAAAAATAAATGTAATACACAGTATATCACAATGGGAGATGTGTAATAATAAAATATGACTAAATATAATAAACCAAATATGGTAAAAAGGGGCAAAAAATTGTTTTAAAACCATTTAAAATATTTTCACCAAATTAAAACAAGTAAAATCACCCTATATCACGTTGGGAAGTATGAAAATAATGTAATAAAATGGAAGGCACATGAAAGGTAAAATGGTAGAAAATCAAAAGAATTAAGTCAATTAATCATACTAAATCATGTTGGGAAGTATAAATGAGAACCAAAATTGAAAAAATAAACTTAAATTGATCACACTAATTCAAGTTAGGAAGTATGAAAAATTTACAAAAATGGTTATAATCTTACATGCAATTGGAAAATAAGAAGATAAAAGCAAAAAATCAATGAATTAAGCATAAAACATACTATATCAAGATGGGAATCATGTCAATGATGTGGAACTCATAATCAATCACTACTTATTTCAAATTTGACACGTAATTTTATTATTACTTAGGTATTGGAATATTTTATGAGGAAGGCCTAGTCCTGTCCATGGACTTACACTATAGCTTACAAAGAGAACACTATGATCCAAAACTCAAAAGATTTGGTTGAAAGATAATTCAAGAAATAAGAACAACACAATTCAAATAATGCTATCTCTGAGAAGAGATGTTTTATTGATCAAATTTGCAGACCCAAACATATGCCTATCTCTGAGAAGAGATGTCTAATTTAAATTTTGGGTTACATCTTAATTTATACATGTTTTGAAGGTATGATGAGGATGTGTAAGGTTACCAATATTGAGGGAGATTAATTGGTTTGACTTCCATGATTTACAACAATACAAAATTTGAGGAATTACTATTTTTAGAAACTTACTATTTTTAGACTACACTTCTAAAATTAAAATTAAGGGCACTTCCATTGAGTTTTTGGGGGTAAAAATCCATTAAAAAAATATCCATGCCATCGCACCATATTCTCCTCATTATTATCTTTCCAACAGTTCAAACGGTGAGTCAATTGGAGCTACAATGCAAAAGTTATGGCTCCCAAAAGTTTCGTCATCAATTGGGGTGGACCCATCATCTGAATTGTCGCCTGAATTGTTGCCCAGATCAAAGGAAATTTTGGTAATGTGGTAATTTTTGAGGAATTCCTGGTCCTATCCATGGTCTTACACTGCAATTCATAAATGGAATTCCTAGAGTGAGTGCTCAGTGAACAAAACAATATGTCTCAAGGGGAAATATTAGGATTGTTATGAATGAAAGAGGGAATGTAACAAAATAAGCATCTATGAGAAGACCTTAGGAAACATGAGGCATACTAAGGACACAAAAAAACACTAAGTGGATAGTGACCATCAATATACAAAGGATACCCATTCCCAATAAACACAAAGCTATATATAAAAATAAGTGAGATACTAAGATCAAATCATGTTGGTTTAGATGAACAATAAAAATAAAATGGACCTACCTTCCCACAACATGTTCCCCATTCCTCAGGACCTCTTACAGAGCTGTTGGTCTATTGTGAAGATTAGTTACTTGTGTGAGAAAGTATATAACACTAAAAGATTTTTTTATTCTCTTTTCCCAATCTACTAGCCTACCACACCCCAATGGACGTTGACTCTATCATGAGGTCAATTATGGAGTTTGAGCTTTGATTAGAAAAATTAAATGTGATTTGAATCACATCTTTAGTGTGATTTGAATTTTAAAATTTTAAATGTTTCATTTTGTATCATTGCCTTTTGTTCAAATGATTTGGATTTTGAATTTTTATCTCTTTTAGGATTCCTCCTCCATATGGATTTAGAATAACCAACATGAGGTAAAAAGTGATACATACGGATGAGCCTTAAACTTTGGCTAAAGGAAGCTAAGTATCTAAAGACATGACTAACTAAAAACACCTAGGCTTACCTATGAACTAGTATGTTATCTCAAGTTTCAACCATGTGTATGCTTAGTTTTTTAAAGGAAATAAGGGGAATGAAGGGAGATCTAAAGTACATTGGTAAAATAGAGAATGACAATGAGATGAATTGATGATAACTAATCACATGGTAAATAAATATTACTAAGGGGAATAAGGTGTGTATAACTAAGTCACAATAATAATTATCCATATGAATGAGATAAGGTAGCAAACAAGCATGACAAAAATATAAAGACATCCATGGAAAGAAATGAACTCATAAAGAGAAGCATGTAGTCATGAAAATAATCCATAAGAGATCATAAGGAAAGAGAATGAAACCATAGACAACACATAATGTGAAATATAAGTATCCATGTAAGATAGATAAATGAAACAAAATTTGACACACAAGCAAATGACATATAAAGTAGATAAATATAAAAATAGAGCACACGTCAAATCAAAAACTATAATGAGGAAGAAAGTGAAGGAACACCATATTGTGTTCATAAATACTGGTAAATCTATCCATAAATATTATCCATAACATCTGATAAATTTTTGTGAAGCTAGATCCTAACTATAGTGAGGGTCTCATTGATATTTAGTGAAATTTGGGAAAATACCTCTCATCAAATCTCCTTTATATAAAATGTAGTCATAACTGAAGGATCATGCTCATCAGGACCATCATGTATATAATATGTAGGGGAAGGAGTAGAAGTAGGATTTGTGGGATAAGAAAGAGTCACCAGTAGATAAGGGACCAAAAGTGAAAGAAGATCCACTTGTGGAGAGGGAACCACAGGTGGATAAAAGTCTATGGGTGGAGGGACCATAGGTGGAGAAGGGACTAGAGGTGGAAGAACCAATGGAGAAGATACCATAGGTGGAGGGACCACAAGGGGAAAAAATGGAGCCTTATTACATGGGTGACCTATGGGAGGAGGAATAAAATGTGTAAGAATGGTCATAAGGTGGTCATGAAGATGCCACTAGAGGATGCAACATTGATAAGTGTGATGGGTTCCACACTAGTGCCATAGAAAATATACCTCTCCATATTTGGGAATATACTAAAGTAATAATCTGGGAGGAGATATAGCCCTATCTATAGGCTAAGGAAGATTAGGACACAATGTGTCAATATATTGTCTAAGATTTCAACAATGGGTGGAATAATGATTAATCTATGCCATGGAAGAAACATATATGCTTATAGTAGACTTTATGGGTTTACTAATAGAGGGAGTAGAAATAGAAGTCGGGGAAGGTTGGTATAGTTTACACTCTCTATTCTAATGACTGGTAACTCTATAAATATCATAATATTAATAATTAACCCATTGGGTAGGAAGGGGATAAAACTATAGTAAATGAAGTAGGCCATCATTAAAGTAAAGTGGGGCTGGTGGAGAGACTGGGCAAGGATCGTCTAAAGGAGAAACAAAATTAGAAACATGAAGAGACTTAGTTAAAGGTAGAGCATAAATATGATTTGGACTAGGCTCAGCTGAGGAAAGAGTAGGATGTGTAGAGTGCTTAAGGATATTAGCAAGCATCTAAGGGGGAAGCATGATATAGGGATCATGATATCTAGTAAAATGATAAGAATCAATCACAACATAATTCATAAGCATGTTCCTAAGTGGTTCTTAAAAAATTGGAGGTGTTTCATGTGAATGCACCATTTCTACCCTACAAACAAGAGAAATTATGCTATAATTAGGAACTATATAAGAAAAAATATGATATGATGAACAAAATGATTGAAACAAAGAAGAATGATAACGAATGATCTCAACATCTCTAGCTTGAACAAGACCTCCTAGAAATGGATCATATAAAGTATATCCATAGTCATAATCTAGTATATGAAGGTTAATGGTGTAATTATGGATGACCTTTTTTAGTAGAGGTTTCATGATTAATATAATGCTAAGTCTTAGTTAAAACCATAGGTATATCATCACTAGGTGGCTGACAAAATGCAACTTCAAAAATGGTGGAACCTAAGAAATGAGATGAGGAGAGAGATCTAAAGTTTTGATTTTGAAGTTGATCTCATTTGGCTCATCATCATCATAATCTAAGAGGTTAGGTGGTATGTTTTCGATGAGTTTGGAGTGACCATGATAACCTCGCTTAGAGTTGATAGGGAAATTAAAATATTGAGATTTTTGGAATGGAACACTTGGTAAGGGTTCAAGGGTTAGAATTTTGAATACACCATGATCTTGTAATTTTTCAAAATTCTAAGGTTTAGTGTCACCTTGAATTTGATAAATAACACCATTGTGAGGAAACTTGACACATTAGTAGGTAGAAGAGGTGATAACCCTCATTCATTTAGTCTATTGCTTGTTAAACAAGATATTGTATGAAAGGGAAAAATTGAATATCATAACCTTCACTTGAACAATGATAGGTGGGATGATAATAGGGAGCCTCACACAACCTAAAGGAGGCATTTGCCTTTAAACATAACCTTGACATGTGCTGTGTGTGGAGTTAAGATTACACTTAGAGTATATAAGGGTTTTAATTAAGTTGAGAGAAGTAACACAAGTACTTAAACCTCATCAATCAAAGCACACTTGAATTGGATATCACTGATTTGAATGATTATAAAGAGGGGAGGATCATCCACATGAAGACAAATCTCATATGGGATCATATAAATAATAGGAAATTTGAGAGAAATAAGTGTCCATTATTTCATTAATGTGTATAGACATATCTTCACATTATTGTAAGATACTATCTTCTAACCTAGATAAGGTAGTTTCACATCTTGCTAGGGGAGGATGGGGGATGTTTATTTCAAATAAGAGTTGCATAAAGCAATTGTGATGATGCAGAGAAGTCCGCATGAGTTTGAGAAAGGGAATTTGAGATGGGAGATTGGTAAGGTCTGTGATAGGGTCCCATTCATCATAACATATGAGTGGATTATTAGACAAAGGAATGCAATATTAGAGGAGCTCCTGGGAAGGAAGATTAGAAGTGCATGTAAACTTGTGTTGATAGGATGTGGTCAGTTTAGTTTGGGGACAAATTGGTTGATTGTCTTGAGAAGATGGGGTAGTTAATTAAGGTTTATCTTGTGATAGATTTGAATAAGTGGTATTAGAAGGTTGAATAATGTTGTCGATGGGTAGAGAGGTTGGGGAAATTTTTGAAATAGTATGATAGGTGTTATCCAATGGAGGTGTTAGGATTTTTTATTCAAAAGAGATAAGGTCCTCTTACCCCAAATCTATTAAGTGACTTAGGGAAGAATCTTGGATAACATAAAAAGTTTGAGATGGTTGGTGCATGTGTGTAGGATTATAATCAATAAACACAAATACCTTTAACATATTAGTTATATTTACTAGATTTTATTTGGGAGTTTGGTCTATAAGACTTTCAATGTTATTGGTGGAAGGAGTAGGCTTGCCATTATTATCTTGGTGATTAGGAAGAGGGTCTTTGGAAATGGCCAGTTGAGCATTAGTCTAGTTCAAAGCTTTATTTTTATTTTGTGTTTTGTGAGATTTAAATTCAATATCATAGGATTGTTTAAATTTACAAATGAGGGAATCATGATCAAAATTTGGACCAAGGAGGAAATATATAGCTAAATTATGCAATTGCCTATAGGTCTCATGAGAGTGACCCCAACGAGTATGAAACCAACAAAATTTATTTGGATCATACCATGATTTCATAGGGTGAGTTGGATCAAGATCTCATGGAAGAGGCCTTGGTTAATGCATTTGGAGTTCTACTAAGGATAATGGCTTATGAACATTGATGTTTTTTATTTGAGAAAATTGAGGATTATGGGTGTGTTTTAAAGGGCAATATTGCTATGAAGTAGGGTTGAGATCAATAGCTTGAATATTATAAATGGTATCATAGGAATCAGTGACACCATCATTTGTAGCATGATGATTTTATTTTTAATGAACATACGAGTGCCCATAGGAGGTTGGGATGGCTCAAATTGACATATGAGAAAATCTTGGTGCTTGGATTGGTTAAGGGCCTCTTTAAAAGTTTGTGGAGAGATAGTCCTAACCCAATATTGAAACTTGTGATAGAGAGTGTTAGTGAATAGATGAATGATATTATCATCTTCCATGTTATGCTCACACTTATTAGACAAGGTCTTCCACTATTTGATGAAATCTTGTGCGGTTTTGGTCTCAAGTTACTTGCAATTGATAAAATGGGCCAAGGTATTCTCAAGGAGGTCACTAGTTTAAAACTTTTATACTAGAGTGTTAACTAAATCTTCCAAACTAGTGATAGAGTGGGACTCGAGTTGATTATACCAATCTAAAGCATCTATGGAGAGGGTTTTTGCTAAGAGATTTTTAGCGACAAAGGTATTTAACTTGACCCAATCTTTGTAGAGATTTTCATTTTTTTTTAAATGTAAGGTAGGATTAGTTGACCCATTATAACTAATGGTAGGTATGATACCTCTTATATATATGTTATAAATTTGAGGTGTAAGAGGTTAATTTTGAATATGTTTAATCATTTTGTTAACAAGAGGTGGTTGGGGAATAAGGTTGGCATGGGAATCCTTAAGGGGGGTGGGGGGAATTATGATTGTGCACTCCCCATGGAACATCTTGAGGTTAATTTTGGAGGTGAATAAGGTGATTCTACATTTGCATCATTTGATTGGTATTATTACCTTAGAAAGTGTTCATTTGGTTAAGATTTTATAATAAAATTTGATGGGTTTGAGTGGTGTTTTAACTAGTTTGTCACAGCATGCAAAACATTAGCATTGGTATTAGTGGCTTGGGTACCACTATGAATAGTGGTATACACGACACTAGTGACTTGAGAGGGATTTTTAGAAAAAGAATAACTAGTGGCATGATTAGCATGTGTAGTGAAATATTCACTAGTAAAAGGATTAAAAGAGAGAAACACTAGTGGCATGGTTACCATTGGTAGAAAATGATGCACTAGTGGAATGATTGAGGAGGGTGGGTCTTGGAAAATGCCTAGTAGATGTTGAACCCACCATGTTAGTAGATAGACTTAGGATGAAGGTGGAAGAAATCAATTAATAAGAGGTTAAAGTATGAGAAGGAGTCAAAATAGAAGGGAGAATTTGAGAAGCAAAGAAACTCTCACCCCCAAATCTATGAGAGAATGTGGGGGAAGATGAATAGGGTTATTCTTCTTGACCACTTATCATAAGGTTGTAAATAGTGGAAGGGTATTTTCCTTGATGTTGAAGAAAGTCATTAATGAAGAAAAGAATTTATGGAGTATACTCTAATGTAATTTGATATTATAATAAGAAAAGAGGGTTATGAGTGGAAGAAGAATGAGGAGGAGTCCCAAAATTTGTAGTGAGTGGCCACATGCACATTACTTTCATCTAAAGTGGAAGCCACAAGTTGTTTATGAGGAAACCTATTGGGATTGTTAAATTTCATCATATATAATGAGTTTGACTCTGTGTTGTGCTCAAATAGAAATTTTATGATGAAATGAGGAAGCTAAAGGAATGATGATGCAAAAACAAAATTAGAAAATGGAATATAGAGTTGAATTGGTCAAATGTATTTTGTGACCTAGGGATATGAATAGAAAGATAAGGATACACAATCATGTAGGTCAACTCTATATTGCAGACATGAAGGCTAAACAAAATGATAAGGATACATAGTCATGTAGGTTGACTATGTACTATTGAACAAATAATTAAATAGGGGGATAAGAAGACACTGTCGTGCAGGTTGACTCTGTACTACTGGTAAGAAAGTAGGATAGTCTATAAGAGATTGTATCAATTAAGATGATAGTGTTTTTAAATAATGAGAATTTTTGAAGATAATTTGAAGCAAGAATGAAATTAAACACACAAATAATTGGATCAATGTGACTAATCCAATTGAATCACACAACACAAACCTTACACCAACGCTGGCCAATTTACAAATTTTAAAATATAACACATAATAATCAAAGATAAATCAATCAATTGAAAAGTAAATTCTAACTAATTGGTCACCCTATTAGATTATAATACATTTTAATTTTAGTGTGATATGAAAGTTAGCTGAAATAAGGAACTAAAACATAATCTAAGGTTGGTTTCAAGACGTTTGGGATGAAAGGGATATATATTGGTAATTTGGTACTAGATTGGTATTGGGGCCTACCTCCTCACTTCACAATCTTAAAGTAATAAGGGTGTCATGTGTTTTTCCAATATATACCATTAACCACATATTTATACTTGGCTGGAAAACCAAGTTAGATTCTCCCTTGGTGATGAAATCTAAGTAGGTAAGCCTTGGGAAGACAAATGTTTAATGCTTTTTGAATGTTAAGTCATTTGGTAGTGTGTGAAAAAGAGTAAAATAGTGTAACTAAAATGTTAATTTGAAAAACCATCTATTTAGACTATATGGATTAGTATAAGAATGGAAACAATTGAAAAGGAAATGTGAATTAATTACTAGAAAATAGATGTTAATTCCTTAATTGATAATAATATAGAGTTGGTTTAGGAAACATTATATGAAAATAGTACATAACAGACTAATATGAGTCACTAATATTCTATAAAAGCAAGGTCTTTAAGAAAAAAGTTGATCGAGTTGATTATGTCTCTCAGATAGAAGGCAAACTACATAACTAAGTTGACTAGATCAACCTAGTTAGTTGTAGGGTTGCAGTTTTGAAGACTACCAGCTTGTGAAAAATATAACTAAAGGAAGAAATGAAATGATAGAGAGAAAATGAAGGAAAATTGGTGGGATTGAAGATGATTTAAATTACAAAATTTTATGCTATGGTGCTTAGTTTCTACTTTCAAATTCTACTGACTGGGTCAACTAGTTTAACCAAGTTATGCAAAACCCTATGTGCTGAAGAAGAAATAATGAACATAGTCAACCTATTCGATAATGTTTGTGGAACTATGATAGAATAAAATAGAATATAGAGTTAACCTATTTGATAGTGTATGCTTATTTGGGATTGAATAAGAATACTATGTCAAGTTTATCGATCAAGTAACCTATAATTGATGATGACCTGGATAGATAGAATAAATTCATTTTGAAGCAACTATGTGTTAAAATGACACATAAAAAAGTTAGGACTATATTGATTAGTTTGATATAGTACTGTAAATATATAAAAATATAATATAATGATAATATGATGGCATGAAATAAAAATTGTAAGGATTAGGTTCACATCGGGTTCACTAGAATGTATGCAAAGGGAACTACAACTGATCTATAAACCAATCCTAGTTCAAGGAAGATAAATCCTACTTACACTTTCGATTGTTAATACACTAGATATTTGGTGTCATGAGCAAGATATATCTTCTAGACCTAGTCAAGGGATCTCTTACCCCAATAAAATCACTAGGGAGGGTTCTAAAGCCTCTAGCTAAGTAAAACTATGAAATGACCCTAACCACATCCTATGTTTTCATATTCTCTAAGTACAAATGAAAAAAGAAAAGTAAATCTAATCTAGTGCTCACCAAAGCTTGTGGCACAAAGTAGAGGTAATAAACATAAAAAGTAAACATACATAGTAGACATATATTCATGCCAATGTATACATAATCCTAATGCATGGAAGATAAGTACAAATGCAAATCTATCTACTCTTACAAAGGAGGAACATAGTTAGGAATACTTATCTTTGAAGAGAAAACCACTGAGCCTCAATCTCTCCATTAACTAAGGCTATTTGTAAGAGGTTATTGTGATATGTAAGGGTGATAAGGATAAATCATCTTTAGGCTACACAACCTATCTATGCATTCAAAAGACTTCTTCACATGATAATATCCACGTCTTCAAAGAATGTATTGGAACTCTAAGCTATGCTCCTCAAGTAGAATGGTGGTTAAGTAAATGCACAAGATATATATATATTATTCTTCTCTTCTCTTTATAAATGATGAAATGAGTGTGTTTATATAGTTGAATCTAATCCTAGTCTTTCCAAAAGTTTAGCTGACAGGGTTGGCCTAAAAGACTTTGTATTGTTATTGAAAAAAATAAATTAGGTCTTGGTCTAGGTTGATTAGGGGCCAACCTAGACCCTAAATGAGTTTTGTTAATTAGAGTATAGTGTCAGTGGCGCCGACATTGTATCATAAAATGTCAAAAGTGATTTTAGATTAGGAAAGGGATAATAAAGGTAGAAAATGACTAGAGGGTGTAAAAGAAGAGGCAAAACCTTAAGGCATGCACTCAGAGAGATTGAGATTCAATGGGTTATTGCAAGAGAGAAAACATCAATTATTAATAAAGTTTGAAAATATTATGTGCATAAACCTAAGGCATTAATGATAAATAGGTAAAAATTCATTGTAAAAATTGAATAGAGTCATTTAGGCCAACTTGGTTTAGCATGCGAAGGTGTAAAAATTGGTCAATTACATTACAAATGGCCGATGTAGTTTAATATTAAAGTGGTCCATTACATATAATAAGGATGATCTAATTTATAAATTTTAAGTGGTTAATTGTGTACATACTAGTCAATATAGTAATGTATGAAAGTGGCTGATGTAGTTTAAAAAAAATTTGGTTTCATATGAAGTGGTTGATATAGTAAAATTACATGTCCAACTGCGTAGTAGTGGGATAACTTAGTTTTATGGTGACATAGTGGTTGACTTAGTTTTTTATCATGGCCAAATAAGTATAATATTTTGTATTTTTTTGACAAACATAGTTAATTATGTGGCTGACATAGTATAAAGTGGTATAAAAATTGTAAAAATAGGTTGATGAAGTAGTTAATTATTAAATTAAGTGTATTTATAATTAATGTTAAATTATATTTCTTGATTATTTTAGATCAAAGACTAATACACATTTTGTTGTTTGAAATTTTACAAAGACAATGAAGACTCTTGTCCTTAATAGATGTAGTGTGGTTACCTAATTTATTAGATATATTGATAATAGATGATCATGCACACTTATCATCATTGGGTTTTTAGAGGATCATACATATGCATAGGATCCACCTCAGTGTTGACTTAGTCATGATGTTCTTAAGAACATAGGAGTGACTAACCAACACTTTCCTATGGGAGGTGGATGGTGATATGGTAGAGGCCGATATCACTTTAGAGGATTTCCATGCTTTGCATGGAATTATTAATATTGGGACACCTATTATTTGTGACACTCTTGAGGTGGATTCAGAGAGATGAGCCCTAGCCCTATGGGTAACTAACTCTGAGAAATATTTTGAGGGATTGTGTGTGTGACTATTTGATGTGTATATATCTTCCATTCTAGATATCCATAAAGTAGTGATAGGCCTTATGACATCACATGCGATTTTCCACAAGTTGGATGGGAAGGTGTCATTGTATGTGCACACCTTATGTTAGCTAATTTTAGAGTAGGGTATCTTATATGAACTAGGGTATATAATTTGGGTGTAATTAATCCATGATTTGTATGGTATTCTATCTCATGGGAAAGAGGATATGGGCCCCATTATTTCTATGTAGTTGGATCTATGAGAGATTTCCCATGCATCGACTAATTGGGTTACCCTGTGCTACCGATGATAGTGTACCTCATGTTCTTAGATGGTGATATGACCATATGATACATGTTGTACCACATACTCTATCATTATGGACTATTAATCATGGTGATATTGTATGGTACACCTATGTATTTGGTTGACTTGGCCTACATTTTCTCTCAGATTTGATCATGTTCATATTACTATACATTATACATGGTGGGTGGAGCCACGTCCTATTAATTACCTACCCAGATAGTTTGAATTTCCACATCCATTAAGTCCTATAGTAGTACTTGAATATTAATTAGGCGATGCTAGAGATCCAAGAGGTAGTAGAGGCATGAGATTACCTATGGATGTCCCTATGATTTGGCCATAGTGATCAAGACCTTGGACTAGTCAATGGTGATAATGAGAGAAATGAGAGTTACTACCAAGGAGGTAGTAGTTATAAATGTGGAGATGGTAGTGGATAATGTTGAGGATGTAGATGTAGATATTATTAAGCCACAATAGGTTTTAAAGTTACCAAAATAAACACCACAATGATAGAGACATTAATGGGCTGTAGTGGATACACAAGAGGAGGAAACTAAGCAGGGAGATTCCACTGCACAGGCAACACAAATATGGATGATAGAGCATTATATCTGGAGGGGACCAAGTTGTGATAGAGTTATAGATCCTTGGTTTTTATCACCTCAGTGACATTATCCTATGGAGGTACTTAAAGGCCATGGTGATGGAGAGATTTTTGTTGTATATGCCACTATTGGTAAGTGTTTGTTATTGTTTTGAGTTGGGAAATAGATGACTAGATAAGTAGTTGTATATATATATATATATTTGGAGACTTTATATATATGTGAGATATAATGTCCATTTGTTTTTTATTTTTTAGATACTACCATAGAAGAGTTTATATGCGGTGTTATAATATGAACTGCTCATCATGATATTTTGGATGGTGTATTATCACATCATGATACTATAATTAAGACTGGTCTTGTTGTATCATATCCCCTAAGGTATGCTAGTTCGTTTCAATTGGTTGGTGAGGTATCTCAAGAGATATAGACATGAGGAGATGCTACACAACTACCACTTAGAGTTGTAGATAGTAAACTACAAGCATGGTAGATAGTAATTGAGGAGTGAGCTGCTCATATGGAGACAAGGTAGTTAGTGTAGGCACAAGCCTAGTTGGCCAATCTACAAGGATAGATTAATGGAATTCAATATTGTACAGAGTCATTAATTCAAAATATTTAGAGTGGACAACAACATGAATTAATGGGTAACATGGTTCATTCACCAAATAGTCATGATGGAGCATAACCTTAGAGGCTATTGATATTATTTTACTTGTATCATGTTTTATTGTATCAAACATTTGATCTATGGATATATATGGTTTCTAAATTTGTTTTCCATATTTATCATGGATGTCTGTGGATGTATATTTTCTTTCTATCACATGTGTTTTACTTTTTGTTATATGTTATGAGAAAATATGTGATATGCATTGGATTTTCTCCTAGCAATTTATGAACAAATGCATGGTAAAAAATAATAATAAAATAAAATGTGTAATAAGGATGTAAAAGAGTAAGAAAATGTAGTACACACTAAATCAAGGTGGGAAATGTGTAAAACATAAATAAAGGAAATAATTTGTAAAATACACTTAAATCAATATTTGAAAAGTTTGTATTACAAATGTAATTGGTATAAAATAGATTAAATCAAGTTGAGGAATTTGTAAGATGTAAATGTTTGAAAATAAAGAACATAAAACATATTATATAAAGATGGAAAGTATGTAAAATAAATTGTAATGTAAAACACACTCAATCAAATATTTGGAATAAGTGTGAAAAATGAAGAGACATTAAAGCTTAATAAAACATAAAACATACTAAATCATGATGGAAAGTATGCACATGATCTTTAAATCAAAATGTAAAACACACTAAATATAATATTTAAGTGTGAAACACAAAAAGGGAAGAAAATTAAGATGTAAATATTAATATTGATAGTTATTTTTGTGACTAATTATGGTATGGAGGTGTTAGGAATGTATTGTAAAGAAGGCCTAGTCTTATCCAAGGTCTTAAACTACAACTCAAAAAATATAAAATCAATGAGGTAAATGATAATGTTGGAACTATTTGTTGGAAATAAGTAAATATTTGTGAGGAATGCCTGGTTCTATCAGAGGTCTTATACTAAAAATCTCAAAAGTAAACCCTAAGGGTATGACCAGTTAATAAAACATATTCATCAAGGAGTAATATTGGGATTGTTGTAATGAAGTAAGGAGTGTATAAAACATGACATATGTGTTTTTAATAAAAAATTAGTATAATTGAGGCATACTAGGTAAATAGGGACACACTACAAGTCTAGTGGATGCTAAATACAGAAAGTATTTGTTCACAATAAGCACAAAACTTTATGGGAAAATAAGTGTAGCACTAGGATCAAACTCATGAAGGTTAATAATACAATAAAATTAAAATGGACCTACCTTCCCACATTATGTTCCCCATTCCTCAGGACCCCTTACAGAGTCATCAATCTATTGTGAAGATTGGGTACTTACATGAGAAAGTAGGTAGCATTATATATAATTTAAAAATATCCTATCCCAATCTACTAGCCTATCACACCCTAATAGACCTCGACTCTATTGTGAGTCCAACTGTGGAGTTTGAGATTCGATTAGAAAGAGGATATGTGATTAGATATGAATCACATCTTTTAGTGTGATTTTGACTTTTGAATGTTCATTTTCACCTTTTAATCATTTCCTTTTGTTTAAATGATTTGGATTTTTATTTTTTTATGGATTTTTTGATTCCTCCTCCATATGGATTTGGAATAATCAATCATGAGTGATAAAAGTGACAAACACAATTAAGATATAGGCTTTGATTATAGGAGATAAAATACCTAGAGATATTGACATGTATTACTAAACACTTAGGCTTGACTAAAAACTAGCATGTGATCTCAAGTCTTAATCTTATGTGTGCTTAGAATGAGAAAGGGAATAAAGGGGAATAAATGAAGATCAAAAGATATATATGTATCTAGTGATACAATGAGAAGTATGCTTGTTTAAATGATCATATGGTAAAAATAGGACTATCAAGGGATGTGGGTTTAGGAATCATGTCATAATAATAACTATATTGATTTTAAATGATTGGAAAAGTGTAAGAAAAAGAAATTTAAGAAAGATTAAACCATGTAAAATAAGTTAAACCATAATATTAATTCATGATATATTCATTTTAAATCAAAATTCTTGAAAGAGAAAATAAAATAATGCATGAGATATAATAAATGAACAAAACTTAATATTCATATATACTCATAAATAAAATCCAAAAAATATAATAATGTGATAAGATATAACTCCATGATGCATTCACAAATATTGATAAAACTCGATGTAAATATCATCCATAGCATTTGACACTTCCTTATGTAACTTAATTCTGATGTTAATTAGAGTCTCATCAATCTTTATAGATATTCATGAAAAGACTTCCTACCATATCATCTCTATAGAAAAGGTATGTATGCTAGAATCAACATGATACTCCTAAAGTACCTCTTGTGTAGGATACTAAATGTGATGAAAATGTGTCAAAATATGAGTGGTATCTATCGATCTATGTAAAGGTATACACTACAGAGTAGAAGCCTTTATTTGTGAATGACCTAGATCATGGGGTTAAGTTGGTGAAGTCATAGGCCATTGAAAATCTTGAAAATGTTGCTAAAACACTTAACATATATTAGTATGATGTGTAGTGCACTGATTCTAAAGACAATAAACATCTCCATATTGAGCTATATACTCTAAAAGTAGCTTAGGAGGTGGTAGAATCTTGTATTTTAGTTGTGCTATAGTTGGAATAAGTGTTTCAATGTATTACCTGAGCTATCAGTAATGAGTAGAAGAATGGTTACATATTCCATGACACTAATAAGTACATCTAATAATATATGGTAATAATTAGCTATATGTGGTAGTAGAGGAAGATGTCTACTACTTCTATGCAATATAATCCTTGGCCCAATGACTGAAAACATTATGGATCTCATAATAAGGCTAATATTTCCATCATGCTAGTAGAGGATCAAGCTTAGGTAAAGGTAGTATGCCATCACCAATAAGATTACTCAAAATAAGATCAACACTAGGTTAGATTGTACGAAGGGATGAACTCGTAGCAGGTCAAAGAAGTGTAGTTGACATCTCTGGAGGAAGTAATCTAAAAGTATCATGTAATATAGAAAACTAATAAGGTCCCATCATGCCAATTTTATATAAGCATAGTCTAAAGAGGATCAATAGTGAATGGAGGAATAGTGTGTGTGTGCTTCATCTCAAACCTATAAACATTAAATGAAGAACTAATATTAGATAGTATATCAAGAGAAGGATTTGCAGGATTAAAACTAAGAGAATGTTGTAAAGAAGAATGATATCTAAGTATCTCTTCATTTTTAGCTTAAGCAAAGTCAACTAAAAAGTGATCATCTAAGGAATATCCATCATCATAATTAAGAGCATAAAGGTCAATATTACATGCATTAATTATTTTATTAGTTAAAGAGGCATGGTGAATGGAATTCTAAGTTTTTTATAAAGTAATCAAAATTTTGTCACATGGTTTTTGATGAGATCGAGGTCATAAAGGAGGTAATTGAGAAATTAGGTTAGGATAATGATCAAAAGTTTTGATTTTTAAACTTATCTCATCTGGTTCATCATCATATGAATCTAAAAGGTGTTGGGGATCAACCAACAATGTTGATTACAATATGAAAGCAATTAAATGTGGAATTAACTAGAATGATAAGTAACTAGAATCAGAAATAGCAAAGAACAAGAGATACAAGAAACCACCCTGAAAACTTGTATTAAACTCTTTACAGAAGGAATACAATTGAAGAAACTTCTTTTCTTCCACACCTCTCTCAGATGTATAGATCTCTCTCTAGATATCTTTCCCTCAAGAACTCTCTCTCTCAATTACAATCAACTCCAACAACCTAGAATGATTCACATATACAATTCTATACTATTCCTTACAATAAGCTAAGAAGATCTAATCTTATATATAAAAATTAGGAAACATGAGCATACAATTACAGCCATTAGATGCACCTCCTAATCAAGGGCTCTAAACAGTCTTACTAATAATAGAGATGCGGACTTAAGACTATCACTTAATCCTACCATGCAAACACTCTGTTCTGTCCACATAAATAGTTTCTGGACGCACAGGTAACCGACATCGGTTCCTGCCTGTTTGCCTGTGACCGACGTCGACCAATCCATGACCAACACTGGCATCTTTTGGTCTACTCCTGACCGATGTCGATTGCTCCTGACTGATGCTAGTGACTGTGTAACACCAACCACCTGCAAAATACTCATTTGGTGAAGCTTTTAGCTCCACACCTTAACAAAAGGTTAGGTGGTATGTTTTTTATTAATTTAAGATGACCATTATAACCTATAATAGAGTTGATGGGTTAATTAAAATGTTGTGATTCATGAAATGGGATGCTAGATAAGGGTCCAAAGGTGGGTATTTTAAAAACACCTCTTTCTTGTGAATCTTGTATGTATCACCATTATAGGGAAATTTAACACATTGGCATGATAATGAGGTAATTATTCTCATGCAATGTGTCCAAGGTCAAATGACTAAGATATTATAAGAAAGTGTAAAATTAAATATCATGACTTTCATAAATTCCATGATTGGGGGAACCATCATAGGAATCCAAACACAACCTAATATAGGCATTTATCTTTGGTCATATCCTTGACATGTACTTTGTGTGGATTTAAGATTGCATTAAGAGTATCTAATTATTTTAATAAAATCAAGGGAAGAAACACAAGTTCCTAGTCCTTCATTGATTAAAGCATGTTTGAATTGGATATCTCATATTTGTACACTGATAAATAATGGTGGATCATTTGGATGAAGCAATAACTCATCAGGAATCATGGAAGAGATAAGAAATTTGAGTGACAAATAAGTGTCCATTATTTTCTCAACAAGGATAGACATTTCTTTGCACTATTTAAGGATGTTATCTTTAGATCCTGGTAAGGTAGATTATTTCCCCATGGGTGGAGGATAAGGGATGTTCATTTCAAATAATAATTACATTATTCAATTATGATGATGAGGAGAAGTTATCATAAGTTATAATAAAGGAATTCAAGACAGGATATATGAAAGTTTTGATATGGGATCCCATTCATCATAACCCATTAGAGTATTATTAGATAAAGGTTCATAATGTTGCAATAAATCCATTAAAGGTGGTTTAGAATTGCATTGAAATTTATGTTGATAAGGTAAAGTTTGTTTTGGGTTTGGCTAAGATAGGTTGACTATTTATGTATAAACAATATTTTAAAACTTTATAAATTACTAATGCTTTCTCTTTTACAGGAACCCATCAAGTCTCAATCTATCTAAGTTTATACTTGAAAGGGTGCACTAGGAAAGGGGTGGGTAGACCATTGGTTATTTATAAGATTTTTGTCCCATATGCCACCACTTTCTATCTACACAACCTTCTCTTATACACTTACCTATTACTTGATTTGTCCCTTACACACTCCTCCAAGTAATTCACCACCTTACTTAGCCCCTTTTTAATCCAAATCCTCCTTTTTGAAATTTACCATACAATGTCAGTCTAGGTTGAGCCTATAGTCTTATCGATAGTTGCACATTATGGGTTTAGGTCAGCCTTGGCCAACCTAGACTAGGACTTAAATTATTTTTATAAATTAATGATATAATTTTAAATTGGGGTGACCCTATGAATAATTTTTTAGAAAAGGTTTAGGGATAGATTAAATGATATATACACATCCATTTTAGTGAAGAAGAAGAATAATATATTTCACATATTCTTATCCACCATTCTACTTTAGGAGCATAGCTTAGGTTTTCAAAACTTTCTTTATAGATACAGATCTTGTCTTTTGGATAAGTCTTTTGGATGCATAAATTAGTTGTGTAACCTAGATCTAACTTATCCTTTTTATCTTTACATACCACAAAAACCTCTTATGAAGCATCTTGTCTAAGGGAGAGATTGAGGCTCAGTGGGTTCATCTTCAAAGGTAAGTATTCCTAACTTTGTTCCTCCTTTGTAAGAGTATATATATTTGCATTTTTAATTCTCTCCCATGCCTTATGATTTCCTATACATTGGCTTAAGTATATATCTTCTATGCATGTTTAATTTTTATGTTTATTACCCCTGCTTTGCACCATAATTTTTAGTGAGCGCTAGATTAGATTTTACTTTACTTTACATATACTTTGTGAATATGAAAACATAGGACCTAGCTAGGGTTATTGCATAGTGTTTCTTGACTAGAGGCTTTGGAACCTTCTCTAGTGATGTTATTATGGTAAGAGATCCCTTAGTTAGGTCTAGCAGATCCATCTTGGTCATGAAACTGAATATCTAATGTATCAATAAATAGAAGTATAAGTAGGATTTATCTTCTTTGATCTAGGATTGATTAATAGGCCAACTGCATTCTCCTTTATATACAATTTTTAGGTGCTTGTGATATCTTAGGTGATGTGGTTGTATCTTTGGTAATTTATTGTGTTTGAGTGGAAGAAATATTAATTGATGTTTGTGAGGTTTTCACTTGAGGTATCTTAATTGTAGGGGGAGTAGAGCTTATATCAAAGGTATAAGAGGTATTATTGATTTTCATTATTGGAATTAATACTTACATGTTTTTTAGTTTCTCATAACCTAATTCCATGAGATGGGATGGGTAAGAGTCTTGAAAAATGTATAACTTTAGAAAATTATTATGGTTGGAGGCTAGATATTGATCCATATAAGAAACTACTCTCATCATGTTATTGACATTGACAACATTCTCATTGTTGATATTAGGATCTATAGTACTTTAAACATTGTTGGTAGTAGGAGGTTGATTAATGTTATCTTGATGGTTAGGAAGAGGATCTTTGTGAATAAATAAAAGAGTATTAGCCTGATTTAAATCTTAATTTTTTTTTTAGTTTCATGAGCCTTAAATTATATTTTGTAATCTTGTTTATGTTTATGTATAAGTGATCCATGATAAAATTTTGGTCCAAGGAGATAATCCATAGCAAAATTTCATAATTGGTAATAATTTTTATTAGAATGGCCCCAACTTGAATGAAACTAGCAAAATTTGTGGGGATCATACCAATGTTTGATAGGGCACATAGGATAAAGATACTGTGGGGAAGGTTATGGAAGACACTTTTGAATTTCTACTAAGGAAAGAGGTTTGTGTATATCCATATTATTCCCTTGAGAGAACTAAGATGAGAATTATAATTATTTGGTATTAGAGGAGTATGTTTCATGGCGTTGTTTAGAGCAATAGATTGGATAATGTGTATGGAGTCATAAGTATCCATAACACCATCATTTATTGCATGTTAATTCTTAGCTTTCATAAGCATTCAAGTTTGTGTGGAAGGGTGTGAAGGCTCAAAATGATGTATAAGTAAATATTGACATTTAGCTTGGTTGAGAGCCTCTTCTAAGGATTTCAGAGAAGTGATCCTAACATGTTATTATAATTTAAGATGAAGAGAAATAGTAAATAAATTTAACATGTTCTCATTTGACATATTATGATCAACTTTGTTATATAAGGCTTTCCATCATTTAATGAATACTTGAGCCGTTTCATATTCTAATTATTTACAATTGATAAAGTAGGCTAAGTTATTTTCTAGAAGATCACTAGTTTGGAATTCTTGGACCAAAACATTGACTAAGTCCTCTAAGTTAGTGATGGGATGCGTTTAAAATTGGTTATAACAATATAAAACATCACTTGAAAAGGTTTTAACTAAGAGTTTGGTGGAAGCAAAAGTATTAAGTTTAACCCAATATTTATATATATTTGTAAAGTTTTTAAAATGCAAAGCTAGATCCATGGATCCATTATAAGTGATAGTGGGGACTATACCCCGTATGTCAATACTTATAATATGAGGAAAAAGAGGTTCATTTTTAAAGTTTTTAATAGTTTTTTTAACAAGTGGGGGTTGTGGTATAAGGTTACCATGTGCATCTCTAATGGGAGGTGGGGACGCATTAAGATTTTGCATTCCCTAATGAGTGTGTTGAGGTTGGTTCTGGATATACAATAAATGGTTTTTGATTCACATCATTTGGTTTGAATTATTAATTTGAAAGTAGCAATTTGATTAAGAGTTTGTAATAGTAATTGATTAGTTTGAATGGTATTTTTGATATAAAAAAAAACATATGATGCATTATTATTATGTGAGGTATTAAGGGTTTGAGATGCACTAGTAGCATGATATGCATTAGTGGCATGAGAATAACTAGTATTAGTAGATGTATTATAAGTTATATGGAATTGGGTATTATTTATGGTTGTTTTGAGTAGACCCACTAAACATCACACCTACCATGTTTGTAGAAATACTTGACATGGAGGTGAATGAAGACATGGAGGATGACATCATAGTATTAGAAGGAGACATGATAGAGGGTAAAGGTATGGTTGATGTCATGAAATGATTGGCCCCACATCTTGTGGAAAGGCTAGGTGAAGGTGAATGGGATTATCCAATATAAGGTCCCATCATGAGGTTATAAATGATTGTGGGATCCTTACCTCTAAGTCGAGGATTTTCATTGATGAAGAGGATCACTTTAGTCATTCAAGGTCACTTTAATATTCTACCATTTACATGAATAAAGGGTTAATATCCATGAAATAGGGAGGAGTCCCATAGTTGGGAGTTATAGTGGTAACATGGATATTTCTTTGATCTAGATTAATCATTGTAAAATGTGTTTTAGGAAATTTATTAGGATTAGTGAAACTCATCATGTTAGTTTTATTTTTCTCTATAACATCATAAAATATATGTTTCATGATGAAAATGATGAATTAAAAACTTACTATAAAATAAGACAATCTATAGTATACTGGGTTGAGTTGGTCAACTTAGTCTTAAAGAAAATAAAATAGAATAGTCTATAAGACTGGGTCGATTAGGTTGAATTAGTATTTTAGGAAGGAAAGCATAATATTATATAAAAGACTAAGTCAATTAGGTCAAGTTAGTTCTATAGGAAGGAAAGCATAACAATATGTAAAAGACTGGGTCAAGCCTCAGCTTTGTAGGAAGGAAAATAGAATAGTTTGTAAAAGACTGGGTCAATCAGGTTGACTTAGTTTTATAGAAAGGAAAATAGAATAGTCTGTAAAAGACTAGATTGAAAAGGTCAACATAGTTCTATATAAAAGAAAACATAACAATCTATAATAGACTAGGATGAATAGGTCAACTTAGTTATATAAGAAGGATAAATTTAAAATGGTTTGAATTTGGATGATTTAGTTTTACTTATAGAAAAGAGAACTAAACACACATGCAAATAGGTTAAACTGGTCGATCTAGTTATAGCACACAGTACAAACCTTGTATCAACACTAGCTAATACAAGTTTGTAATACAAAATAAAATTAAAAAAATAAGCATCAATAGTGAAATTTATTAGTTAATTAATTACTCAAAAAGAAGACTAGGAAGTTTTACTAAAGGTTTTGATTGAAAGTGTAGGCTCCCAATAATACTTTTTATCCACTGGATAGTGTTGGCCTAAAATTTTAGAGCTGTAATTATGGAGGATCTACCATTTTCATAGCCCACTAAACCTGATTTCAAGGGTAAGCTAGAAGTAACTTATCATCACTAACCACTAATTGATGCACTACATAAACAAATGGATGGCTGGATTCTTAAGGTTCAATAAAGAGGGAAACCCTACATATTTCCAAAATAACATCAGATAAGAAGAAATGAAATCCTATGTTTATCTCTTTACTATGTCTAAGAGTATTGAGGTAAAAACCCCACTCCAGAATATCAGTAAATGATAGATAAGGACCATAAAAAAGGTATTGCATAATACTTCATGACAATAGCTAAGTAGTTTGAAAACTTTTCATACACAGTTGCTAGGGAAAACCAAACAAATTAAAAAATAAGAATGAAAATCAAAGTTTTGAAAGCTAATTTAATTTTTTTGGAAAGTATATAAATAGGTAATCAACTAAAAATTAAAATGAGTTTAATTACTATAAATGTAGGTTATTTCCTTTTACTTGAACTAAGAGAAAAATAAATAGAATAAAGTCAAGTTGGTTGAATTAGTTATACAAATAGAACAAAACAGAGTCAAGTTTATTGACTCAGTTTGTTGAAAGAAAGTCCAAAATTAACACAGTCGAGTGTGTCAACTTAGTTTTCTAGATAGAAAGTAGATATATAACTAAGTCGAACTAGTCAACTTAGTTTACTACAAGGGTACAATTTTATAGAACTGAAAAATTGGTAAAAATAATACTAAAATCTAATTTTGAAAAATAGATGGAAAATCAAATGTCTTAAATTTTGACAAAAATAAATTACTAATTTGGGTACACTAAACCTGGAAAATTATACGGAGTCAACCAGATTGATCTATTAGTTTTCCTAAAGATTTGAGTTGTTGTTTTGAATTGTGTCGTCTAGATAGAGTTTTAAACCTATAGAGGTAAAGACAAAATATTTAGACAGGGTCGGACTAGTAGACTGAGTATAAATAAGACTGGTAAATGATATAAAAAATAGAAATATGTCAATTAGATCGACTTATTAAAAATAAAAAATAATAAAATAAAAGAATCGATCGAATTGATTTAGTTAAATTTTAAAAGAGTAGGAAAAGAAACTATATCAATTGGATTGATCTAGTGTTCCAATACTAGAATTTCTACACATAAAGTGGAAAAAATTGACATGATTGCTTCAATTAAAAAACCTATTAAAATATGCCCTAACTCGTTTGACTATGTTGATAAAGCTATAAAAACTTGTACATAGAGTTGAACAAAGTCAACAAGGATGACTGAGGATAAAAACCTGTGCATAGAGTGTTAAATTGGGTCAACAAGGTCGATTCAGTTATCTATAGATAAAAATTAAAAATATATAAGGGAAAGATTCACATCAAGTTCACCAGAATGTATGCAAGCAAAACTAGATAATTATATAACTTATCCTACTCAATAATATTCAAGTTTAGAGAAGATTACCTAATAAACTAATAAGTATGCTTAGTAATACATTTAAATCAGGGTCATGACCAATAATAGATTCACTAATCCTACACTAAGGGATCACTTATCACATTATGGCAAAGGAGAGGTTTCTAAGGCCTCTAGTAAAATGCCATTTTGTGATAACCCTAGCTAGGTATTATGATTATAAATGATATTAACGAAGCTAATCTACTAAACAACTATGCAAGCTAACCTAGTAAAAATCATCTCTTATGGAAGCTAATCTAGTGTTCACCAAAGCTTATGGAAAAAATGGGGAAAATAGTAAACATACATACATACATACACACACACACACACACACACACACACACACACACACACACACATATATATATACATATACATATATACATACATACATACATATATATATATATATTTATATATATATATATATATATATATATATATATATATATATACATATATATATATATACATATATACATACATATATATATATATATATATATATATATATATATATATATATATATATATATATACATATATACATATATACATATACATATATACATACATACATATATATATATATATACACACACATACACACACACACACACACACACACACACACACACACACACACACACACACACACACACACACACACACACACATATATAAAAGCAAGGAGAGATACAATTCAATATATATTAACTCTACAACATCTACTTATCAAAATATGAAGGGCTAGGAATATATTTACCTTATTGAAGTGAACCTATCATGCTTAAATGTCTCCCTTGTCTAATGGTGCTTTGTAAGAGGTTGTTGTGAGATTGTAAGGATCACAAGGATAAATCATCTCTAGGCTAAAATACTTCTCCTATGCATACAATACCTACATAAGACAATTACTACTTCTCCAAGATAAAAACCTAAGTAATGAAACCTCTTATTAATTATATAAGTAGATCTACGAGCAATAATGATGCCCAATTGAATGATCCTCCATTAGAAATGAAATAAAAAGTGGTATATATCAATATGGATTGAACTTAAACCCTCCTAAGAATTTAGTTGATGTAGTGAGCCTGGTATACCTCATTAGGTGAGAAATAGAGCCCTTAGGCCTCAAACTATGTCAACTTAAGCTGACATAGTTTTATAACATGTGTTAAACCTAGAATGGGGTCGACTCAGTTAACATAGTAGGAAACATGGAAAAAAAAGGTATTTTGATTATATATGGGATATTTTAGGTTGTGATTTACTTAGGAAAATGTATGAGTGGGTTTTTAAATCTTAGGAAAATAGATAGGAGTAACTTGTATTGGTTTTAAGTGGTGGTATAGGGGACAACAATTTTGCAAAACACCAAAGGTCTGCTAAATTCTTTCCCAATAAACCCTTTAAGGCGTGCACTTAGGGAGATTGAGATTCAATGGGTTCTTTCAAGATAGAAAGCCTTAGTAATTGATAAATTTTAAAAATATTATGTTTATACAAATATCGAGTGCAGTGTCACATTGAAGAATGTAGGGGACTCCACTAGAGTGAAATGTGTGTGGAGAAGGATGTGGAGTGGTGCACCAAGGATATGGAGATAATTTTATGATAAGAAGAGACAATGAGCCGATAAAAAGAATCATGCTATTTCATCATTAATATATTAAGTATTACACACATAGACTATCCTCAAACTAGAAGGAAATATATAGGGTACTCAATTAGAGAAGGAGGTCATGGAGCCAAATGAGTTAACTATGGATCCCATGGAGGTGAACATGGAGCCAGAAGGAGTGGCCATAAAAAAACATTAAAATATGAATTTGGGTATTAGGTAGGTAGATGTCGAAGGGGAATAGCATCTAGGTGAGGGATATGTAAATAAATCTTGCAAGTAGGGGTCTAGAAGAAGACCTAGTTGTTGGAGAGCATAATGGGTCATGGAAAGGTGTATATTATTCCATAAAGACAATTGTATAACAAAATAATATGATGAGTAGAGTAAATCAACCTACATAAAGGACATATATGTAGTCAATAATAACATAACATAGTTGTTGTTATTTGTGGAATAGAGGATGTACCAAGGAGAAGTTGCTAAGAGCACAATATAGAGATGTCGAGTGTTACAAGTGATACAATGAAATTCATCAACTAAAATCGACAAGTGTACAAATTCTTGAAACAAGGTTCATATCAAGAGGTGGACAAGAGAAACCCAAGAACCATAGGTAGAGAAATCCATATAAGATCACATAAACATGATTTATTATGATAAAATATCAATAAAGATTCACTTGGCATGAAAGGGAGGACAAAGTAGATGGAGCCAACAAGTTATAAGGATGAAGAGTTTCCTAAGAGTAATTGAGGCTTATAAATGCCAAACGATGATGTAGATAGTAGAATAATATGATGCACCAAGGAAATTAATAACTAGTTACCTTGTGAGAAATTAAGGCTTGTAGATCACAGAACATTGAGGCAACTAGAAGAGGAGTCAAGTTGAGAAGCTGAAGACTAGAAGATTGTTAAACATTGATGTAGTTAGTGGGAGACATGAAGGTTTGAAATGTTCCAAGAGGTATAGCATAGTGAATAAGAGTTTCAAGTAAAAGAAAATAAATTATTGCAAAGTGATAATTGTGAAGAAGCCATAATAAGTGAAAGTTTGGAGATGCATGGAGAAGGAAGAGAGCTAGAGAAGGCACTAACAAAGAAACTATGCAAGAGTATTATGTAACCAAAATTAAGGAGAAGTAGGTGAAGAATTCCTATTAAAATGAATGAAGTTAAAGGAATAAATAAGAGTTTCAGGGGTATGAATCCATGAGGAATATGAAAAACCCCCAAGGAATAAAAGGTGATGAAAAAGGCATCATCCTATAACTGATCCAAAGATGAAACAAGTGCAATAGAAGATCTATGCAAGGAAGCATAAGCACATATAAACAAAAGAATAGGATTTAGATGAAGAGATGGACTTGTAATTATGGTATCCTTTTGAATCAAATAATCCTTTCAATGAAATATATGTTCTTGTCAATTAGAAGAAGCTTGAGTCTAGGTTCTCATCCTCACCAAGATGAGATAAGCATTGAAGTGGTCTAGGATGGCATGGGGAGACTCCAAGAAACATGATCAAGAGTGATATATGTCAAAGTATATACTTGTAACTCTTTATAAACTAAGAATAGATAGTTTCATGAATGAATTTGATGAGTCATCTAAGAATATCAAGAGTAACTCTATGCCACCTTGATGAAGAAGTAGATCATACCAAGATGACACATGTTGAGGAAAGTTTCATAACTATCCTTTGGAAATTTTTTCTTGTTTTTAACTTTCTTATTCATGAGATTAAATTTATCATGAGATTTTTCAATGTATATATTCTCTCTCCTTCTCATTCTCTTTTATATGTATCCCTGATTTTGGCATTGTAATGCAACCTCAAACTAGTTATGGCGAAACCTTGCCAATTTTAAGACATTTTATTGCCTTTGAAATTAATTCAAGATGAATTTTACTATATTAATATTGTATAAAATGATTTTGGATGAATTTTTGATGAATGTTTTATGATAGTGATATTACTTCCTTACATTTTTCCTTCTCTTTCATGCCTCTATGTGAGCTAATCTTCTTTCCATAGGTCATATGAAGTGTTGTACATGGTTAGCTAAGTTTAAGTGTTGAAACATCATTAGTTCCTACTCTTAGGCCCATTGAATAATCACCTTAGCTATTTTAATATCCATAACCTTCATATATAATAATATATGTGGTAGGATTTATTTTGAAGCTATAAAAATCAGATTGTAACTTTTAATTTAGTGTAAACATTATCAAGTAGAGGATATTACATTTGGTGAATCACCTCCATGTTTTCTTATTAGTTTTAGTTCTTTTCTATCCCTTTTTATTTCAAGTGTGGTAGGTTAGTTGTAGTTTTGGGTGAAGCATCAAAGGAGCTAGACCATTTCTAGAGGTTCAATCCACTGAGTAGATCACACACAACCTAAGTGTTTTCCCATGCTATCATATAGTTAGGAAGGCTTGAACAATCTTCCTAGGGGTGTAAACTAGATAGATAATAGTTATAGCATGCCCAATGAGATAGAAATTCAATAAGGTTGTCATTGATTGATGCTAGTCATGATAAATTTATAGCTATAACAACCTCCTTCATGTAACATATGATGACTCCAACAAGTTCTTAGCTCTTGGTTGCAGACTAGCAAGCCAATTTTCATGCCAAAGGTAACTACAAGGTCAAATTCCAAAGCTATTCCTTTTGAGTTTGTTGAGTTACCTTTATTTTTAGTCAAGAGAAAGAGATTTATTTATAATATTCCTTATATCAAGACACCTAGAAGAAAGATTCATTTCCAATATACTCCAAACTCTTCCAAAGTTAGCAATATGAATATAAATCTAAATTTTGTTTCCTTTAATGGTGGATCTCCTCTAAACCTTGAATAATATGATAATATCCATATGGCAACACTTAAAAGTGTTCCTTAATTTAGTGGAGAAAACACTATTACACCCATTGAGCACATAATAGATATGGATAATTTTTCCAATATCCAAAATGTCACCCAAGAGAATGTAGCCATTAGGATATTGGAAATAAAATTAAAGGGAAAAACTTTAGATTGGTATAAGAACTTGGCCCTAATTCATTCAATTCATGGGATGAATTGGGAGAGAATTTGAGTAAGAGGTTTGAAGACAAGAGTGATCAATTGTCTCTAGGTGAGCAATTAACCACCATTAAGAGAGATTAATAATAATTCATGTAAGACTTAAATTATATGTTTCAAAGAACATTGGATAGGATCCCATTTCTTGTGAGACCTAGTCCGAATTATGCATTTCTCTACTATCTCAAGGCATTGAATAGTGACATAGATAGTATGATATAATCCATGGGAGGAGAGACCTAACTTGAAGCCTATGACCTTGCCATCAAAGAATAAAATAACTTCATATAATTTAGAAAGATATATCCAAGGCCTCCCATGCCATTGTTTCTTGATATACATACCCCTACTCTAACTCTTGCTCCCATTTCTATAATAACAAGTCATGAGTTGTCTACTCCTAGTCAACCAAACAAAGCAAGTGATATAGAAGAGATGCTCAAGACCGTTGAAAATGATATGGTGGAAATGAAGAAGAATATAAGTCAGTCCTATAAACCTTTCCAAGTCCCATATCAAACCTATCATTATAATGAGTCAAATAGACCACCTTTCCAAACTAATTCCCAAGGGTAAGGGAAAATTATCAATGTGAGATCATATGATAACTACAATTCTAATGTTGTCTCCACTTATAAAACTCTAGTACATATTAAAAAAAATTTGGTATAAGAGCATGATTGGTATTATTAATGTGATCAACCTCCTAATCATTCCTCTAATCAAAATGAAGTGTTTAATCAAGCTTGTATGGCACAAAATGGAACAATTCCTTCTATGACACAAGATGAAGTTCCAAATCATGTAATGATTAATGGAGAGCAAGTTAAATCAAATGATATATTGGTAAATTATAAAGAGGGAGATTGGTGTGTAGTTAATCAATTAAAAATCACAAGTAATGATGGTGATACTTCTATAGTAGCTAATACAAGGTCTAAAATGAGAGTGATTGATGATGCTTAAGATATGGGTAAAAGTATAGCCACTATGCCTTCTATGTCCCAAATAAAAAATATATGTTAATGCAGCTCATAAATCCCAAGAAAAAGAAAAAGAATGTGAATGGATTTTTTATACCCAAACTATGTATCCTTAAAGTAGTATAACATCTCTTAAAGGACAACCAATACTTAACAACTCTTGCATCAACATTGTAGAACAAATGAAGAGGTTGAATGTGATTATTACTATGTGGGATACATTGTCTCATACTTGACAAAGGGAGATGCTTAAAGAGGAGTTTTCAAATCTCAACCTTTCAAGAACATTAGCAAAAAGAGAGAGTTCAATTTTCTCAAACACTCCTACACCTACTAGTGGGAAACTAAGCAGAGATGGTAAACCACCTCCTTTTTATGTTTTATTTATCATTGGAGATTTAATAATACATAATTTCATAATAGATAGTGGGGAAAGTATCTCGGTGATTCCTAAATAAATAACTTATAAGTTAGGCTTAAATTATGAACCTAATGCCAAAGGTGTCTTGAAATTGGATGGTTCAACTACTAAGACCATGGGTATGATAAAAGGTTTGATCCTTACTCTTCATGCTTGTCCTAATTTATTTGTTGATCAAGATTTTATTGTAGTGGATTTTACACCATAATTTTCTCTTTGCTTGTCAAAAGACTTCACTACCAAGATTGGGGGTTACTTATCATCTAATTGGTCATATATGGCTTTCAAAACTAGATATGGTACTAAGGTTAAAATTAGATAGGAATCTATGTCTAATTTTAACCTTGAACCATACAAGCCAAACATTTCAAATTTAAATTACACCATCATTGAGGAAGAGGATAATCCTAATGATTAATAACCAGTTGTTCCTCTTGAAGACATATCAGATCTTTTCCTTAATGAGTGGGGATCAGAAAACCATGAGCATGATCCATATAGAGGTGTTGAATAATCTAGTCTTAGTGTCTATTATTTGCATGAATAAGGTAAACATACAAACTCTCTCTAAGGCATGTGAATATAGTGATGGCCAATGGAAGTTGTTCTTTGATGGTTTAAGAAGTAAGAATGGAGTTGGGGCAGGTATAATGTTAGTTTCTCATTGAAATGAAAGCTACTATTCTAGAATTAGATTTTAGTTTAGTTGTATTTGTAATGTAACTAAATATGAGGCTATTATAAATGGGATTAAATGGGAAAAAAATAAAGGAGTGAAGAAATTACAAGCTTTTGAAGATAGTGAACTACTAGTCCACCAAGTAAAAGGTAAGAGTGTTTCCAAGAATCCATTGTTGAAGTCCTACAAGCATAGGTTATGGTACCTTATTGAATATTTTGAGGCCTTAAACATATAATCAATTCCAAGAGAGGATAATCAACATGTTGATAAGTTAGCTTCAATGGGATATCAATTTGACATTCCTAATGATGTGAAGAACTCAAAAATCAACCACATATAAAGGTGGTAGTAAGGCCTTCAATACTAGATAATGATGTCAATTGGAAAGTTTTTGAGTGTGAAAAGCAAATAGTAGCTTCCTTTAGTATGAATTTCAGTTTTATTATAAAAAATAGGCCAAATTTCAGCACCAATATGGATATCAAATTGTATAATTGATGTCTAATAAGCTTCCTAAAGGGCTAATAACTCTTAAGAACATATTCAGTGAGAGTGATCAAATGAAAAAGGACAAAGTGAGCATGTATACTAAAGAATAACATCATGAGAGAGTGGATGTATTCAAAGACAAGATTTTTAAGTTTGTAAAGGTATGTATTTTTTCTGAGAGAGTTGCATTTTTTTGTTATGTACAGAATTTTTTGATGTCTTTACTTGGGAATATATTGATCTTAAGGGGTTTGATCTCACATTAGCTAAAAATACTATAGATATTGATCCAAATTACAATCCTATAAGACAAATAAAAAGGAATATTAATCCTAAAGTTGAGATGCTAATGAGAAAAGAGATAACCAAGTTGATAGAATCAAGAATCATATTCCCTATTAAACACTCTTTATTGATTCTAACCTAGTTCCCATGAGAAATAAGAGTGAAAAGATTAGATTATGTTTGGATTTTATAAATATTAATAAGGTGTCATTTAAGGATCATTATCCTTTACCCTCTGTGAAGCAAATTCTTCAAGTGGTTGTAGGTTCTCAATGATTCTCTCTCTTGGATGGCTACTCAAGTTATAACCAAGTCTTGGTGAAGGAAGAAGATCAATATAAGACAAATTTTACAGCTATATGGGGCACACATGCCTATAATAGAATTCCATTTGGGATTTATAATGTAGGGGATACATTCCAAAGAGCCATGGATATGTATTTTCAAGGTTTGATCAATCAAATGGTGCTAATCTATCTTGATGGCATAATAATTTTCTCAAATAATGTGTTTTAGTATTTTTTTGGTTCATTTTATTAATAAAATAAAATTACCAAAAATGGATATGATATAGGGATTTGAAATAAGAATACATATGATGGGAGTGCCACCATTTATCTAGCAATGTGGGAGCTCCTTTTTGGCTAGGAAGGACTACTTGTACAATAATGACAACTTGGACAAGATTGATTAATAATAGATATGGGTGGACTGCCTGATACAAGATCAGTTTTAGGAAGTGGTACACTTCCTTGGAGGGATATTAGTCCTATGTTTGTGCAATCAATTGGATAATATTGATAAAAAATATAGATCATGCTAAATATATTTAATAAGATAAATGCATACATATTATTTAAGATAGATGGATAAGATAAACAAGATAAATAGATGCAGATGATCAAATCAAGATGAATCTGAGATACAGTTTTATGACTAAATGGCTTAGATTCCAAAATATAACTTAAGTATTGATGGTGATCCTACAAAATTAGTACTGATTAATATGAATCGACATTGATTCTGTTAAAATTGCACAAGGTTGTAAACATAAAGCTAAAGGATAACTAAGGAATTCTAAATGAAAACTAAGGATGTATAAGACATTATGTTAGTGGAGTGAGAAGGAAAAAAATATAATTAAATAATAAATTAAATATTTAGTATAAATAAATTACCTTGAAGTAAATAAAATTATATTATGTCCTTCTATAGGTGTAAACAATCACTTTGGTTTGTGATGATTGTTCTGGATTAGTTATAGCCTAATTTTATCAGTGTGGAACTAGACATCACCTTTAATTATCTTGAATAAATCTTAACAGTGCTTTGAGATTGAAATTTTTTAGGGGCTCGGGGGCCAAACCAAAGGGTTACCTATGTATATATAGATTGATGTTGATCTGGGAAAATTAGAACCGATCATGAGAGAATCATTACCGATTCTACCCTTTTAGCTAGATTCCACTTGGTTAGTTTCAACCATGAAACAAATAAGATAAATAAAAATCTAAGTTGTTTACACAAGTTTTGTGATGAGAATATGTTTTTTGGGGAGAAAAAACTCATTTTTTATTATTATGCTTTGGGAGATCTAGCTAGATTTAGGGAGGGTTAAGTAAAATGGTAATTTAATAAAGATAATTTACCTAGAATAAAATGGTAGATAATTAGACGTAGAGAAAAATGGATTTATAGATTAATTAAATAAATAAGGGATCAAGGCACTTATTATCACAAGTAAAGTGTATAAAATCCTAGTGTCTACATTTGCCCCCTTTTTTAAAGTGATTTATATCAACTAACTGTGAGACAAAAACTAGGATAGTTATGATGCCCCATGTACTTAAGGAGATATTCCCCATCAAATAAAGAGATGGTATAGGATAACAAGATGGTGATGGGTTTGAAATGATATGGATGGTAGGATAGGATGAGGATCTAAGGGATAAAATTGAATGTAAATGACATGGATTTTTAAATGAGTAACTAGTTTGCACTTACAAGGATATGGGTATTACATACAAAAATGCTCTAAGGCTAAAACATATTATCACTATTATGAACAAGTGGGTTTAAATGAAGGATACCAAGAAATAAATGATAGGTATGTCTAAGAAAATAATCCTTTATGTTAAGATTTAGGGAATTACCTATTGACATATTGTCACAAGGTGAAACATGCTCTTTTAGGATCCATCAAGGATTTAACCCTAATAGAGGGTGAGCTAGGATAGGTTATGAGACCAATAGGGGGTCATAATCCACTAACCTAAGGTTCTATTTATAAAATCTCATAATTGTAATGGTTGTAATCTTCTTGGCTTGGGTATAAGACTATCTGCTGTGAAGCATGCAAGTAAATGAAAAACAAGGGATCGAGTTTGCTGACATGGATCAACATTATCATTATTATGGATATAAATAGTATAGTCCAAATTTCATTTACTTATTTTCTAAATACTTATCAGATCTAACAAATTTGGATGGTTTGCATTGGATGGATGGTACCTATGGATTTGATATATGATATATGAGAAAAAAAGTAACTAAGGTGGGCTTAAATTCTTTATTTTATTGGGATTATGGTGAGGTATGATCTATTTTATGATTTATGCACTTTTTAATCCCTATATAATGCTTATAAATGATTTGGTGGTTGTCAATCAACCAAGCTTAGGAATCCTAAAAATGGTAAATGTTATGTAGATGGGCAGATATGGATTTAGGATTGTGCTATCTCCTTAGGTTATCAGTTAAGTCTTGGTGTACTAATGATAATAGGGCCAATTGGGGCCAATCCAAGTTTACATTTTGTGTATACTGATCAATGTAAGAAGTCTGCTAAATTTTAGAAAGTTGATCGATCTGGTAAGCTTTGTTAGGATATTATTTGACTTTTGATTTTATATTTTGATGGGAATATTTGATAAGTTTTAGATAAGATAGGAAAAATGATCAATGCGATAAGATTTCTTTCTTTTTAATTTTGGATAGCCATCCTTGAAGGGGGTGGTCTATATACATTTATGAATAACTATCCTTTAAGGGATCAGTTTGTGTTTTTATCCTTTTATGAATAGCTATCTTTTAAGGGAACAGTCTATGATTTTGCCCATTTCTTAAATTTTTATCCCATATTACCGATTTTAAATTAAGGCAAACATGGATTGACTTTGAGTTGGCCTAATTCACAATCTCAAAGACAAATTTTTGACATAAGGTGATATTATGATCCTTGTTATGGGAAATAATGATTTGGGGTTCCATCATACATAAAGGTAAAGCGTATCCAATAGAAAAATGATATGAGTAGATCCGAGGTACTCACATTTAAGGTCATGAATAAATTACTATCAAATGACCAAATAATTCTATATCATTATAGGTTATATGTGTGTGGCTTATAGATATAATTAATAAGAAGCCTAAGTTGATTCATGGATAACCAAAACTATTAACAATAAATAGAGTGCAAATGCAAAGCACTGAGAGACTCATTTCCAATTTACTTTCAAGGGATGCCAAACGGTATGCCCCAAATCCATATGATCTAATTCAATTAGGAGAAAATTTTCCTTGATTACTGTTTTCTCATTCTTATGACATGCTAATTTATGAGGGGATTGATCTATTCCCCATACACTAAATGGGTATAGATGTGAGAAAAACCTAAGGGAGGTAGCCTCTATAAGGATAAGGTTATAAATAAATTATTGAGTAAGATGACCATACAGTTGAGGAGTTAGATGGGTATCAAGTATTGATAAGCAATATTCCCCTTTTGAGAGTTGCTTAAAATGATGTGGGTTTGCTGGCATAGTGTGGGTTTGGACTTCATATGCATATTTTAAGTATTAATGTAATGTAGAGGCATGAGCCCCCATGATGGGTATGATATCCTTTGTTGGATTTTGACCTTTAGGAGCTTGTGTCTATGATAGTGTAGCTATATCGATGGTGTTAATCTATAGGAATGGTTTGCCTATTGAGTTTGGTGAGTGATTTTGGGTCTGCTTTGATAAATATTGTGAAGAGATAGAAGGAGCGAGATGTGTTTCTTGGTCAAAGATGGGATCAAGGTAAAATTTATCATTTTAAAGGTCATGAGCCTAAAAAATATCTTGAACTATGGCTTTAAATACATTACAATTTTCAATATCATAGCCAGGAATCCTATGATAGGTGCACACCTTATCTTCTCTATACCAGGGAGGTTTTTTAGTGTGGGTACTAAAAGGTTTGAGGAGTGGTAAATAAATGAGGGATGCTTGAAATTTTTTATTAATAATGGTAGTGTATAACCCTCATAATGGATCTGGTTGCAACTTATCATCCTTTTGGGGTATGAACCTTTGAGCTGATTTGGATTTGGCATTTGTCATATGGATAGAATTATCAAGAGGTGTTTTATTTGTGTCTTTAAGTGAAATATTTAGATGTGTAGAGGTGGAGGATTTGGTAAAAGGTTTTGGTGTCAGTAAGAGAGGAGGATAATTTTGGATAGGACCTTTAGAGGGTGACTTAATGATCATGACAGACTATTTGACCAAAGGGTGAGGTCCTAAAATGGATGGATTACTTTGGATTAGAGGCATTATTGATTTTCCATTTTTAATGCTATTATATGTGTTAGTGATATTATTGTAACTTTATTTAATGTTTTTAACTTTAGATGGTGATGGGAGTTCTAATCTTATTAGTGGGTGTTTGAGAGATTTTTCCTTTAGGATACCAAGGATTTTTTTTGGGTTTGCCTTTTTATCTTCTATTTTTGGAGTAGAGTTGTGAATATAGTTAGAAGATTCCTCCTCTTGGATATCCCATATAACCAGATCAATAGGGTTAGAATGGGTGATGGGGATGGTTTCAATCAGCTCAGATTGTTTTGCCTCCAAGTTATTTCCTATAGGTAGGTCTAGTATTTCAAGGGATGATTTCAGAGACATAATATATTCTTGTGGTAGAAGTTGGTCTTTGATAGTATTTATCATGTGAGTTCACTATTGTTGTGGATATTTCGTTTGTGTTTGTACAAAATTTGATGAGGTGGGATTATTGGGAAATGGCTATCTAGATATTTTTAAGGAATGATTTGGGGGAGCATTGGGGTTGTATAATTAAATTTCCCCTCTATCGATAAGATTTTGGATTAGAATTTTGAAGAAGTGGCATATATTAATGTGATGACCTATTGCATGATGGTATCCAAAAAATTCATTTTCCTTAAACCAACTTGGTTTAGGATAAGAATCATCAGTAGGCCCAATTAGAGGAAGCTCTATGATAGAGGCCTTCAAAATCTTATGTAGGACATAAGCATAAGATTCCCCTAAAGGTGTATAGTTTCTAGGGGCAAATAACATGTGTGATCTTCAAGTTTGTGTCTAGGAAGAGGAATGACTAGACCTATTGGGTGTTGATGAAGGGGAAACATTTACAACTACAATATTTGAAGGGCCCTTTGGCTTGGGGTTATTGAATTTGTTAAAGGGTTCTGATTTAGCATTTTAGTTCCACAGTCTAACTTCACCTTGCTTAAGGGCTTGAATTTATAGTTTTTGATCCATAATGAAAGATTAATCAAAAGTTTTAAAGGTTTGGATTTGGAATGTAGATGAGATATGCCTGGTGCATGATCTAGAAAATAATTCAATAAGTTCTAGTTGGGGAGGAGAAAAGGACAATTGATTGACAATGTTATGCCACTAGGAAACAAAGTCAGTAATAGATTCATCTTCAAATCATTAGATATCATATAAGTTAGTGATGTTTATTTTACTTGTGATGTTTATCAAAAAGTGCTCTAGGAAAATCTAAGCTAATTGACTAAAAGAAAACAAAGAGTGTTGGGGAATGGAACTATACCAATCCAAAGATGGTCTAGCTAATGATATTGAAAAAATTCTTAAGAGGAGGGTGTCATTATGGGATATGAGGTAACACACATGCCTAAATGACCTAAGGTGTTGCTAGGGATCTTCCTTATTTTGAAATTTGGTAAATTTAGGTAATTTACACTATGCAAGATATGGTGGGATGGGGACTACTAGGTTTATAAGCTCATTGCAAATTTATTCATAAGAGGGTATACCTTTATTTTTTGAGGTGGATGTTTTTAGATGGGACATTCTATCCATGAGGATTGAAAGGATGTCCAATTAAGGATCATGTGGGGGAATGCCACTTATAATGTTAAGAGGGGTGTAATTCTATTGAATATGTTATTGAGGAAGTAATGAGATGGAAAACAATTGAGCTAGGTGGTAACCAATGGTTGTGGTGTTGATTGATAGAGTTGAGGTAACACATGGATGATATTGGGAGGGTATGGATTGTTGATAGGATGGATTGCAAGATGATACACATTGATATTAGGGAATTTTTTATTGAGAGGATTGTAGTGGAGGTATTAGATGTTGAGGACTAATGACCACATGTGTTTAGATTGGTGATAGTGTCATAGGTATGAAAAATACAAGGTTTTGTAAGGGGGTTGTTAGAGGTTTATGAGACACAAGTTGTAAAGTAATAGTGTTATGGGTTTGAATGGTAGTTGTGGAAGGATTGGATGTTTTTGAAAGTGGTTGTTTTATTCTAACATTAGTGGTGTAAATAGGAGGACTACTAGTTACCGATGGTGGTATTGTGTTGGTGTTATTTGTTGCATGAGGACTAGTTGGTGGTGGTGGTGTTTGAGGGCCCATGTTTGAAACCATATCCACCAAGTGTATATTAGATCCTTCTATGGGTGGGATATAACTAAATATATCTTATTTAGGAAAAGATAAATAGGGATATGTCTTGCTTATAATGTAAGATATAGGTTAAGGGTTATTGGGTTACCATCTAAAATTTTAGCAAACCCAAGGTCTCCTTGTGGATATAAATATGGAGGACTATCTCCAATGGGTTTAGGAGATGTGGGGGGGATTGGAAAATATTCCATTGAAGAAGATGAACTCCAATAAAAATAAAATCACAAAACATAACACAAACAAAAATAAGATTTTTTTGATTTATCTCAATTTAGTAAAAATAAACACACACACACACACACACACACACACACACACACACACACACACACACACACACACACACACACACACACACTACTAAACATACTTAAAAGATATTACTTTAAAAAAAAAATAACTTTAGAGTGTGATAATGAAAAGGGTTGACTAGGGTACTAAGAAATTGTAATCTAAAGATGGTTTCAAGATTTGTTTAAGAATGGGAACATCTGTATACATAGAGGTATATTGAGGCCTAATTTCATGTTGGAAAAAAAGTACGTGGCTTGGTATTGGGTCCTACCCCCTCACTTCACATACCATAATGATAAGGGTATCAGGTGCTTAGCCTTTATACTTGCCAAAAATTTTATACTCGATCGGTATACCAAGTCAGTTTTTACCTTGGTGATGAAATCCAGGTGGGTCCACCTTAGGTAGGAAAATGTTTTAAATGCTTATTTTTAGATTATGTCGTTTTGTATGTGTGTGAGAAGGTGTGTTTACTATGATATATTGATCCACCTAGATTAGTTTATGCAAATTATCTAAGCAAGCAAAGGATGAATGCAATTATTTTTAAACCTTAAATGGAAAACTAAGAATTTTTTCCCTCTTTTTTTAATGAAAACAAACAATCAAGAAAGGATGAAACTAATGAATAAATTCGTAATGAAATATATTAAGAACTATGAGAACTTAGGGGTCCCACTGGGCATACCAAAATGTTTTAATATTTTTTTAGTTCATTTTATTAATAAAATTAACTTACTAGAAACAAAAATGATATAAGGTTTTTTAAATAAGAATACATGTGACGGGAATGCACATTGTTGATATAATGAGGTGGGAACTTCTTTTTGGCTAGGACTATCTACACAACAAAGATAACTTGGAAAAGATTGATTAATAATAGAGATGCGTGGACTACCTCTAAGAAGTGTACCACTTCCTTGAATCCTAAATGAAAACTAAGGATATATAAGATGTTCTGATAGTGGAATGAGAAGGAAATAGAGATAATTAAATAATAAATGAAATAGTCAAGATAAATAACTTACCTTGAAATAGATGCAGTCAAATTATGTACTTCCATAGGTGTAAACAATCTCTTTGGTTTGTGATGATTGTTTTGGATGAGGTATAGCCTACTTTTGTCAATGTGGAGCTAGAGGTCACTTTTAATTATCCTAAATAAATCTTAATAATGCTTTAAGATTGAAATTTCATAGGGGTGCAAGGGCAAAACTAAAGGGTTGCTTATGGATATATAGATCGATGCCGATCTGAGAAAATCAGTGCTGATCATAGGAGAATCATTACCAATTTTACCTTTTTTAGCTAAATTTTTCTTGGTTGGTTTCAACCATGAAACAAACAAGCTAAATAACAAGCTAAATTATTTACATGGGTTTTGTGATGAGAATATGTTTGTTGGGGAGTAAAACTTATTTGTTTTTATTATGCTTTGAGAGATTTAGCTAGATTTAGGGAGGGTTAAGTAAAATGGTAATTTAATAAAGAAAAATTACCTAGGATAAAATGGTAGATAATTAGACTTAGATAAAAATGGATTTATTGATGAATTAAATAAATAAAGGGCCCAAAACACTTATTATCATAATTAAAATGTGCAAAATCCTAGTGTCTATAGAATGCTAGTGATCACCTAACTCATCTTAGATTATTTTTAAAAAGGTGTAAACAATATGGGATCTATTTAAACCCTAATAAATGTATTTTTAAAATTTATGAGGGTAAGTTATTTGGTCACATTGTCTCTAAAGATGGGCTTGTTATAGATCCTGAAAGGGTGAGTGCCATATTGGCTTTGTATTTACCCAAGCATAAGAAAGCTTTGAAAAGTTTTATTATAAAAATTAACTTTATTAGAATGTTTATACCTAGTTTTGATAACCTTTTTAAGCCTATTATATCCATTTTGAAGAAACACCAAGCCTTTGTTTGGACTGAAGAAGGAAATTATAGTTTTGAGGCTATTAAGTAAGCCATTGCACAAACACCAACATCGATCAATCTTGATTTTTCAAATGATTTATTCTATATGATTTTTCTAACCTTGACATCATTCTCATCCATGTTGATGTTACAGAATAGTGAAGGTCTTGAGCAGCCTATTGCCTTGTTTAGTCAAGGGCTAGAAGAATATGAAGAGAGATACACCTTCATTAAGAAGAAAGTGTTGGCAATCATAAGGAGCCTTAATAAGTTTAGACATATGGTTTATAACAACATGATTCATGTCATTATGACCCATAAAAACATAAGAGACTTCTTTTTGAACAAGGATTTGAATGAGAAAAGGGCTAGATGGATAACCAAAGTCATGGAGTATGATGTGGAGATCAAGGCTACTAAGTTGGTAAGAAAAAGAGGTATATGTGAACACTTGGTATCAGAACTTCAAGAAGAAAAAGAGGATATTTTATTATTTCAATATGATCCTAATGCAACTAAACCTTCATTCTCTCAAATTTGGTCACAAGATATGGTAAGATTTATTCAAACATGTGAGTGTCCTATAGGTTTGGATAGAGCAAAAAAAGATACTTTATATTACAGTCCATCCCTTATGTTCTTTTGGATGGATTACTCTTTAGTAGGGATCTTAATAGGATGTTGTTGAGGTTTGTTGAAACAAATTATATTGACAAGTTATTGGAATAATTTCATGATAGACCAATTGGAGGTCACTTTGTATATAAGACTACAATAATAAAAGTAATGAGGGTTGGGTACTATTGGCCTAGTTTTTTTAAGGACTCTTATGGATGGGTAAGGAGGTGTCAAAAGTATGCATTTTTAATAAGTAAAAAAAGGATTTAATCCATTCCTCTTGATCTTATTCAAGTGGATCAACCATTTATGGAATGGGGTCTTGATTTCATTGGTATGATAGATCCAAATTTAAGTGTTGGCCATAAATTGGTGTTTACAACCACTGATTATTTCACAAGGAGGGTGGAAGCAATAGTTTTCAAAGAGGCTAGTGAAAATTTAGTTCTTGACTTATATGAAAGCCTAGTGACCTAATTTGGAGTTCCTTCAACAATAATTTATGATAATGCATTGGCATTTAGTGGTACAAGAACAATTGAGTGGGTGCTCAAGCATGGAATTTGTCCAAGTTATTATTCCAATTACTACTCTCATGGGAATCGGATATTTGAGTCCACCAATAAAAACTTGATCATAATCATTAAGAGAATGATAAAATACAATCAAATATCTTGGCACACCAAGTTAAGGATAACTCTATGGTCTGATAAAATCACCTCCAAGAAGGTTATTGGAAACTCACCCTACATGCTTGTCTATGGGAGAGAGGCCAAGCTACATATTTATATTGAGCTACCATCCCTTGAGTTAGTTCATCAACTTGAGATGATGGAGAGTGATCCTATGGAGATACTATTGATAGGATTAAAATCCTTAGAGGAGATAAGAAATCATACTATGCATACTATGGATTACCACCAAGCCCAAGTGAATAAGACCTTTGATAAGAGGGTTATCTCAAGAGAATATCAAGAGGGAGATCTTATATTGAATTGGGATGAAGATAGGGATACACTTGGTAAGAATACCAATTTTGATACATTATGGAGTGGGCCCTATGTTGTCATTGGTTTCAAATAACAAAATGCCTTTCAACCTACAAAGCTTGATGGAGAATATTTGAGTATCCCAGTCAATGGGATACATTTTAAGCCATGATACTATAGTTAGATTTGCAATTTTGTAGATAGTAAATTAGGTATTTATTTTACCTAAGTGATTAGAGCACATGTTTTTTTGCTTTTTGTTTTTATCTTTCCTCCAAGTGTGTTATGACAAATATGTGTGTGTGGTGTGTGTTTTTAGTTAATTTAATTTTAGTTTGTTTCAAGGTTATTTTGAATTACAAGTTTTAGTTTGTCTTCATTTAAAGTAGCATTCATGACCCCATAACCCAATGGATTTTCAAGGCCACTAGTTTATATACATAGAAAACATGCAATCCCATGAGGTCACCAAAGATGTTAGCCAAAATTAGCCACCAAAAATGAGTATCATTCAAAAATTTGATTTACATGATCTTATATTTGTTGATATCCATAATAAAGGTCTTGTATTGGTCATTAGTGGTTTAAGTTGATAGGTAGTGTGTCTTCCTTGGTATCATATAAAGCCTTCTAGAATGGTCTAGTTAGTAGCATGGTCAAGTCACTTTGTTTTGTGATCAAATGCTTATTCATTATAGTTTTCTTCATGTTTTTATAATTATTAAGGTAAGTTTAACAAAGTTAAGGTTAAGTGTGAAGTCAAGTCAATATTGAATCATGCTCAAGGAGGTAAGATGGTGATCCTTCTAAGAATAATTATGATCCAAGCTGACCAAATTGACCAAGGAGTAGAACTAGTAAGTTGTTCACATTGTATTTTCATGTAATTTGGAGATATTGAGGTAGTTTTGATAAGATTAAGGTATTTCATTTACTTTAGTCTCATTGTATACTCTAATTTTGAGATGGTAATTTCTAGGAAAGAGTAAATTTGAAGGTTATATCATAGGATAAGGGTGTTTTTAAGTCATATAACATTTATGTAATGACATGATGCTTGTACTTATCTATACATATTCTCCAAATGTCTTAAACAAATAATTTCCAACATTGGAGTCTCTTTGTAACTACCCATTCATCATTTTATAACATAAAAATGAGAGACATTGAGAGATTTTTAGGCAAAAAAAAGTTTTAAATGTTTTTTCATACTTTTACACCTTCATATAGGTTAAGGAAAACTACATAGTCACTTGGTTCATCATCTCAAGCATTTTTAAAGGGTAGAATAAGCAAATTATTGAAGAAAGCAAGCTTTTGGAGCTCTTTAGTGGAGGTTTTCCATTGATGGTAAAATTAAAATCTCATACAAGGATCCTCTTAGTATCTTCAGACACAAATCCATGAAAAAATGGAGTTATAGAGTCAAAAAAAGCAAAACCCTCCTTTTATCCATTGGGTTTCTTGATAGCTTGAAAAAGTCAACCAATTTATGGATGGTACTCAAAGGAGAGAGAGATGTGGATCCCAATATATTGGGAATATTAGGGGACCATAATTACCTTCCAATTTGTGACATTGGTTGTTTTTTCAAGCTCCTTAAATTTATGAACAATTGTTAAGAAGTTAAGGGTGCAAAAAGAGGACTCAAAACCCCCTAGGTTCGGTTTTCTCTTGATATAGAGTTTTTAAGTTTAATGAATGCATGAAAAAAAATTTAAAATTTATATTGAACACTATTTGAACTATGAAACAACATTATTCCTTAGGTTTCTTCATGTTCATGTTTGGATTAACACCAAATATTCTTGATTTGCTAGTTTAAACATGACAATCACAGTTTGAAGGAGTAGTGAAGTGTTTTGGTGAATGAAATGATTTAAAGGAAATTTTAAATAGTATATTAAAATTCATAAATATCCTTAAAACCTATGTAAATCATTATTTAATTAATTAACTTCAATAAAATCATACAACTATTCATGTAGAGTTGAGCTATTTGAACTAACAGACATGGTTAAGATAGACCTTATCAAATATGGGTGTGTTTTCATTGTCCAAGACCCTTGAATGGAAATTAATATATTCACATGTCTTTGAATAAATTATCAAGGAGGTAATATTGGTGGAAAGACATAAGATTCAAGGGTTCTAGTGCTTTCTTTAGGCCAAGTTCAAAAGGAGATTTGTGAACCTACATGTTTGTAGACCTATAGGTCACTATTGGCACCCAAATGGTTGAAATGGAAGTGTATATTTCCTATTTAAGGAATGATATAATGTTATCATTCCATTTTAAAAAATATCAGTAAGCCTTAATAGCTAGACCTCAAATACTAATAGTGAAATGAAGGAGTCCAAGTGCATACAAGGCATGCAAACATGCATAAATTGTGCTTCTACAGGAAATCAAAACTCATAGTGTCTTGGTAAACTTAAATATTTTGATGGTTTTTCCAAGCATCATAAATATATATAAAGGATTAGATCTCAATTAACCTACCCTCATGTGATACACTCAATGGTTGCAAGGGTATGTATAGGAAATGAACTATAAAAAGGTAGATTTGTGCATGAGACCTGAGTAATGAGACTTCAAGAGGAGTTAAGAAGATATTAAATAGGTGGTAAGAGTTTCAAGGAGTCCTACTTGGAAATATATCATGATATTATAGCTTCCTTGATTTCAAATGGACTACGTGAGCCTAAAAATAAGACTGTGAAGGTTTCAAGTAGACATATAAGGTAATTTGAATCCACTGGAAAGATGGTGAGGATCTCAAATCATAAATCACTTTTTACATAGTTCCATTATTGGGTAATTAGGCTCAATAAGGAAACATAAGATAAAAGATAACTCTTGGCCTAATGACCATCTACATGCCTATCATAGTTAGATAGTTTGAACTAGGAATTTAACATAGAGGGGAGTTTAGTCTAGTGTTAGTATCATAAAACCAATGAAATAAACACACTAAATTCCTAACACCTCTAGCCTAGACACTAGTGGGAGCTTGGATAACAAAATCCAAATGAAATCACAATACAAACATAAAAGAAATAAGTCTTTTACCTTATTTTGGAACTCCAAATGGATTTGTTGAATGGATTTCTTGACTTGTGGATCAAGAAGTATTGATCAATGGAGGTTTCTTGGCTCCTTATCTCCTTGGCACCTTGGCTTTGATATTGATTGGCTTAAGATTTGGGTATGGTAACACTACTTGCATGAGTCTTATGGAGCAATTTTTTCATAATAAATCTACAATATCCAAGCTTTGAAGACATTTATGCATAATACCTTTATACCAAAATAGCTTAAAAACCAAGAGGCATGGCCTTGTATTTATAGCTTTAGGAATTAACTCTCACCCAAGGTGAGTTAAGGTTGAGTTTAAACATGGAATCAATTCAAACTAACCCTAGGTGATTTAAAACTAACTCAAATTGAGTTAATAGTTGTCAAGTAACTATGATTTGTAATTACTAGGCATGAATCTCAAATTATATATTTTAAGATATTTTCAAAGAGCTTGACAACTCATAAAGGCAATGATGAAAGGCTTGATATTTTGATTTTTAGAATTTCTATTTTTGGATATTAATTAATTTCAAATTAATAACTCACCAAGGCATTTAATCTTATTTAATTAGTTAATTGATTTTTATTAGCCTTTTATCTCTTTCAATATTTACTCAAGTGCCCCACTTAATAGGTCCATAAGCCAAATCGATAGTTGTGATGCCGTAAGGTGATTAGGGATGAATCCATAAGAGGTTATTGTTTCATAAGGGATAATATACCAAATAGGAATGCCTGAACATGATTTTGAGATTTTATGAATGATTTAAAATAAAAATTAGGACATTCATTGATTCCTAGGCTTAATTTGTAATGGTTGTTAAGAATCGATCTGAAGTCTAGTTGAAAGCCAGTTGTGGCTAGATTTAGGTGTCTAAAGTTTACTCATATTTGGGAAGGAATTACAAAATAGAGGCATAATAATGTCTTATTAAATAACAAAAAGGTCTTGTATGCCTATAAATACAATGGCAAAAGATGAGCATTGGATGCCCCCTCAAGGGAATAGTTAGCAAATAGGGTGGAAAAGATTAATTTTCCCATAAGTGGTTATAATCAGTGGCATGGTGAGTTGCCCCAGTTGGGTAGATAAATAAGATGATTTACCCATAGTTGGTTATAATCATCTACATAGGTGGGATAAAAAAGATAATGATTTGACCAAATGTGGTTATAATCATTGAAGAAAGGATAAGGGTAGCAACACAATGATTTTCCTAAAGGTGGTTATAATCAATAAAAAAAGGATAAGGGTAACAAGAGAATGATTTTCCCAAAGGTAATTACAATCATTAAACAATGATTTTCCCATAGGCAGTTATAATCACTAACATAATAAAAACATGCCCCAATTTGGTGGATAGAGATAATGGTTTTCCCAAAGGAAGTTATAAGCATTATCAAAATGAAAATGTGCCCTAGTTGGGCAAAAGAAAGATAATGATATGCTCAAATGCATTTATAATCATTAACCTCTAGATCGATCAAAACACAATGATTTTCTTGTAAATGGTTAAAACCATTGGCTCTGTGGGTGGGATGATACACAATGATTTGCCTAAAGGTGGTTAGAGTCATTGGCAATACAAGTGGGAAAAGATACACTGATTTGCCTAGAGGTAGTTATAATCATTGGTATTGTGATATTGTCAAATTGGTATAGAGGATAAAGATGAATTTAGGCAACCTACTAAGATGGAAATGCACATCCCAACTAGAAGGGATTAAAATTATTTCATGATTTAATCACTCTATATGAGCTATGATTTAGGTAGATTGGGATTTTTTTAGGTGCCAAGGAAAAGTATAGTGTCTGCATTACTTATAAGATTTTCTAAGCTAATTTTTGCTATAGCATGTGATGGTATGAATCATGATATAAAACACCATGATAACTTAGTTAATATATATATATATATATATATATATATATATATATATATATATATATATATAAGGACTGACATGCAATATAATAAATAATGAAAAACAATGCACCAATGATACAATCCATGATGACAATGTGAACATATGAATATGGATGGATTCAAGATTAATGCACAAGGAATCACCCAATAAATGCATATATATTGAATCAAGGGATGAAAACAAAACAAATAAATAGATAAATACACCAAAACATGGAAAATAAATATACAAGAAAACATAAATAATGAAAAAACAACATGAGACAAAGATAAACAATGGTTAATCATGATGTGAGTGCAAATAAATAATAAACAAGATGATGAACAATTTCCCCTATGTGATAGGGTAAAATGAAACAAACCAAATGGGGGATTATAAGAAAAGGAAGGGGGTAGCCGAGTTGACTCCATATGCACTAGGCAAGTGGATGATACCTACATGGTTCTATAGATGCAAAGTCTAACATAAAATTCAGGCCAAATGTAATTTTCCTAGGAGATGGGATAAAAGAAAAATGTGTTGTGAAAGAATATTGGCTCACAAAATGGGTGAGAGTGTGGGATGTTAGGACAGTAAGGATAGGGAAAACTAAAAGATAAGTAGTTTCTTGTAAATTAGCAAGGGTTCCCAAAATACTTAAGGTAAAGAATTGGTCACTGTTTAGGATTTTTTAGATCATTTTCAATTATTTTTGGAATTTTTGAAGTATCTCAACTCAATTGAGGATGATGAGATACTAAATGGTCCAACTCAAAAAATGACAAGAGCGTTCAAATTTAAAATTGATCTTAAAATGGAAAGAACATGGAAAAAGGTGATTGAGATGACGTCAATGTGAATTGAGCACTACCTACATAGTCCCATTACGACTTTAAGTCACTATAGTTATACCTTACAATGGAAGAATCTGACTAGGTAACAATAAATTCTCAAACTAGGCAAAGTAAGAAAATGACACAGTATGGCATAGGAATGTCAAGGTGGTACTTCAAGGCATGATAAAGGTGTTTTTCCTAATTTTTACATAGGTGGTTATAATTAGGAAATAATAACATAGGTCAATGATACTAATTTTACCATAGGTGGTTATAATTAGTGGCATGATGATGAGACACTAATTTTACCAAAGGAAATTATAATCAGGAACACTTGGTATAAAATGAAATAAGAAACGAAGGATGCAACTACCAAACCACTATCATACTAGTCTGAAATATGACATATATCTAAAATACTGAAACAACTAATAGAATGAAACCAAGGTCAAAGGTTTAGGTAGGGAGGGTAAAAATAAATTTGGTTTAAAGGGAAAGTATGGTATAATGGTATAGAGGAATGTTGATATTAGGATACAATAGAAATGGGCCTCATAGACAATACTTTATGTCTCTCAAGAAAAGTAATGCTTGAGGTGTATAATGTTCATTGGCTCATCAAGTTCATCTCCATATGATGTAGTAAGTTTTATGCTTTGGAGCCAAAATTTGCAAAAATGATATATGGACCTATCCAATTGGGTTTGAAATTGCCTTTGTGCTTCTTATTGGCCATAGTGTTTTATTGGTTTTTTTTAAAGAACAAGATCACCAAGCTCAAACTCTCTATGTTTGACTCACCAATTATAGTGTCTATGGAGTCTATTCTGATATGACTTAAGGTTTTTGATATGGGTTATGAGTTTCTCATCAAGTAACTCTAGCTCTTGCGGGTGAGCTACTCAATAATATTCATAATCTAGAACATGCTTCAAAGATATACACAAAGAAGGTAACTCAAACTCAGTGGAAAAATGGCCTCAATGTCATAAACAAGGAATATGGAGTAGATATTACTGGGATATGGTAATTGGTGTGGTATTCCTAGAGAGCATAGAATATTTAGAGGTGACAATCATGACTAACATCATTGACAATATTTTTAAGGATGTTAACAATGGTTTCATTAGATGCTTCTGCTTGGCCAATACCTTATGGATAATATGCCCTAGAAAAATGTAAAGTGATGTTCTACTCCTCACATAGCGATTTAACATCCTTGTTTTTGAATGATCATCCATTAGTAGATATAATGTTGGATGGGATACCATTATGGTATATGAGATGGTTTAATATGAATTTGGAAATTTGTTTTCTAGTCACGTAAGTGAGGGGTATAGCTTCAACCCACTTAGTGTAATATTCGGTAGTGGTAAAGATATGATTATGGATATCAGATGAGGTTAGGTTAATATTCCCAATGAGATCAAGGCCCCATGTAGCAAATTCCATGGTGTAAGCATTGGTTTGAGTGTTTTGGATGGGGCATGAATCATATTGGCATGTTGTTGACATTTACTACACCGTTTGACATAAGCAACTAAATTTGCATCCATAGTTGGCTGATAATACCCAATATGTAGGAGATTTTTGGCTAGGATAGCCCCACTGGTATGGGATCCACATACTCCTTCATTAACTTCACATAATGCTAATGTTGATTGTACAGGAGGTAAACAATGAAGTAGAGTTCCATCAAAACTATGGCAGTAAAGGGTTGGTCCAAGTAAGGTATATCATGAGGCTTGGTGGTTAAAGGCCTTTTTATATTTGTGGGAAAGGTTAGGTGGCATAATGTGGTCATGTAGATAGGTAAAAATATCTGAATACCATATAGATTTCAGACCAATAATATAACAAAATATTTCAATGGTCAAAGTCTCATGAGCTGACACTAGAAGATTTTCAATGAGGAATTGATATTCTCTTGCCTTATTTGTGGGATGGATCAAAGTCCAATGGTGACCATGGCATCTGCTATTCTATTATTGGTCTTATTATGTGTTCAAACTGTATGTCAATAATCTATTGTTTGATAGAGTTGATCATGGCCTTGTATGGCACCAACTTGTCATCTTTGGTCTGAAAGTGGTCTATAACTTGATTGATGATTAATTTAGAATTACCATAGACCTTGAGATGTTTAATATTCAATTTTACTACCTATAAAAACCTTGTAATGAGTGCTTCATATTTAGCCATGTTTTTAGTATAAGGAAAGCTTATATAGAATGATTTAGGGATAAGATCCCCTTGTGTTGTAATAAAAAATAGGCCTACCCATGATCCATGTGCTATGAATGATCCATAACAATATAGATTCCAATGTTGCTCCTCAATAGGTGTTTCAATGATGGTCATAATGGACTCATCTAGGAATTAAAATGTTAGTGGTTTAGTATTTACAAGAGGAGCTTCAACAAGCTGATCTGCAAAAACTTGTCCCTTGATAGACTTTTGGTTGATGTATTCTATTTCAAAATTGCTTAGAAGCATGATCCATTTGGACATGTGGCCTTGTAAAGCAATTTTTGATAGTAGATAATTGAGTAGATCTATTTTGGAAATAACTATGGTCTTGTTGTTTAACATGTAATGCCATAGCTTCTAGGCTACAAAAAACATATCTAAACATTCTTTTTTAATGGGTGTATAGTTATGTTCATATGTAACCAATGTACAACTTAGATCTTTTCCATTTTTTAAGTTGTGGAGCTAAAATCTTCACCAAGATGCTAATCAGGTAGTTGCTGAGTTTAACCAGTAACCGGCATCGGCAGTATTGCCGATGTCGATCAGGTAGGGACCAAGGATCGACTGATGTCGATCAGGAGCAGACCGACAGCAACCGACGTTGGTCACCTGTGTGTGTGCATGCATTTCTAGAATGCATTTCTAGAATTAGACTCATCTAGTTTTAAGAGGTCCGAGAGTGTTTGCATATTGAAGACTAATTTAAGTCTTGAGTCTGTGTTTCTAATTATTGTAATTAGCAGTCTAATTATTATATGCTTGGGATCCTATTTAAGAGACCCATGAGGCATGTATTGTAATTAAGGCAAGTAACACATTGAAGCAAGAAAGCAAGGTCGAAGGAGAACTGCAAGGTGCAAGGTCAAGGAGATTAGCTGAAGCTATCAAGGAGGGGATAAGAACTCAGGTTGTTGAGTTAATTGTGGTTTAGAAAGAGAAAGAGAACTCTTGAGTGAAATATTGTACACCTAAGAGGTGTGAGGAGGAGAGGAAGATTTCTTTATTGTATTCAAGAAGAGTGTTAATACAGATTGTATTGTTTCTCATATTCTTTGCTATTTCAAGTTTCTAGTTACTTAATCATTTGGGTTCAATTCTGTGTTTAATTGCTTATAGAAAAGTAATCAATTGTGCTGCTAATCCTGACAAGTGGTATTAGAGCAAGCTTGCAGGGAGCAGGTTATTATTTGATTACAGGTCATTCTTAGGGGTTTTTGATTGAGTGGGAGTACAACAATTGCAGAAGAAAGTAAGCTACGAATGGAGAAGTTTAACGGCAAGAATTATCAACATTGGAGGATGTAGATAGAAGATTATCTATATCAAAAAGATTTGTATTTACCGTTGGGTGGGGTTGCATGCAAGCCCACAGATATGAAAGATGAAGAATGGAATGTTCTTGATTGGAAGGCTCTGGGATCCATAAGGTTGAGCCTTGCATCATCTGTGATTTCCAACTTATCATAGTGTAAGACAAAAGAAGAGTTGATAGAATCTTTGGCAAATTTATATGAAAAGCCCTCAGCTTCAAATAAGGTCTTTCTTATGAAGCAGTTAGTTACTTTGCAAATGCAAGAAGGTGGATCTGTATATAGTCATCTTAGTGATTTCCATGGTTTGGTAAACTAGTTAGCTTCATTCAATATTGTTTTTGATGATGAAATAAAAGCTCTCTTAATCTTATGCTCTTTACCTAAAAGTTGGGATAGTTTGGTAATGGCAGTAAGTAATACTGCGTCTGCTTCTAAAATCTTAAAAGTTGATGATGTGGTTAGTGTAATCTTGAATGAATAAATTCATAGAAAAAGCACAGGTGAATCATCAGGGAATGCTCTAAGTGCTGAAAGTAGGGGAAGGCAAAGAGAGAAGGTCGAGCAAGGGAAATCAAGGTCAAAGATGGGAAAGAGATCCAAATCCAGAAATGGAGGTATCACCTGCTGGAATTGTGGAAAGAGAGGACACACAAAGAAAGATTGTTGGTTGAAGGATAAATAAAATCAACATGAAGGTAATGAAGAAGCAAAAGATGTAGGTATTGTGGCACAGGATGCTCTCATACTTTCTTTGGATAGTCAGCTAGAATCATGGGTTTTAGATTTTGGTGCTTCTTTTTATGCAACCCCAAATAGAGATTTGTTCCATGAGTATGTCTAGGGAGACTTTGGAGAGATTTATTTAGGGGATGGTATGCCTTGTTGAATGGTTGGCAAAGGGAAAGTGCAGTTGGAATTGCAGATAGGCAACACATGGGTGTTGAAGGAGGTTATGCATGTCTCAATCCTGAAGCAGAGTTTGGTTTCTATAGGAAAGTTGGGTGATGAGGGATGCACAGTAGCTATCACAGTGGATTCTTGGAAGGTTTCCAAGGGTGCACTTGTTTTAGCAAGAGGTAAGAAAGTAGGTACTCTTTATCTATCTACTTGTATTACTGATTCTACTTCTGGTTTATCTACTTCAACTGTAGATTTAAAGATGTGGCTTAGTAGGCTTGGTCACATGAATAAGAAGGGAATTGACATTCTTGAGTCAAAGGGTATGAGTTCAGATTCAAAGGGCATAGATCGAGTTCATTGTAGGAAAAGGAAATTTGATGTTTTTGATAAGAACAGGGAAGCCTTGGTGTTTATAGAGGAGATGATGGATAGAGATCAGTCACAGGGGCTGAATAATTTTTAGCAGGGTAGTATGGATAGGGTTTTGATCCAAGATGAGCTCATAGGTATAGAAGTCATCACTTACAGGAAAACATAGTTATCGACATCGATCACATGGAACCGATGTTGATTAGGTAGGTACCGACGTCGGTCATGTGCAAACCAGTAGAGTCAGTAGTATCGAGCAGGTAGAGACCAACGTTGATCAGGGGGAACTAACATTGGTAGGTGGGTTAGTTGCATGGAACTGATGCCAGTTAGGTGTAGACTGAGAGATGGCCAAGATCGGTCACTGGAACAGATGTTGGGCAGACAACAAGCTGTCAAGGAGTCTCAAACACCCATATGGAGGATTGAAAGGGTAAGTGGACCTCATATTCATTGTTCACCTTCTTTATATTACTTGTTGCTTACTGATGGTCAAGAACCAGGAAGATGTGAAGAGGTAATGTAGGTAGAATCGAAGAAATAGTGGGAGCATGGCATGAATTCTTTAGAAGAGAACGAAGCAGGAGATTTGGTAGAGTTGTCAGCTGGGTTAAAAGCACTGACAGATAACTGGATTCCTAGGTTAGAGAAGAGAGTGGATGGACACGTGAGACAGAAGGCCAAGGTATATGGTATTGAGCAAGCTATAGGGCAATGGAAGTTTGATAGGGATATGACTAAGCATGGCTTTAGTCAAGGTCAATGTGACCATTGTGTTTTCTTTTACCAGGTTGGATAATATTAGCTACATTATCTTGTTACTGTAGTGTGTATTTTTTTTGTAGGGTTACACATGCAGAGAGTTGTTGAGCTAAAGGTAAAGTTAGTTCAGATGGGTGTCATGAAGAATTTGGGAGCAGTAAGATTCTTTGGCATGAGTATCTCTAGAGACAAGGAAGATCATAGGTTGATGTTGTCTCAGGATGATTGTGTGACTAAGGTAGTGGCGAGGTTTAAGATGCAAGATGCAAAACAAGTTAGCACACCTATGGATGGATAGTTCACAGAATAGTGTCCCAATTCACATGATGAGGTTAAGAACATGGTATGTACTAGACCTGAGTTTTTCCAAGCAGTGGGAGTTATCAAAAAGTTTGGAGCCAATTTGAGAAAGGAGTACTGGAGAGCAGTTCAGTGGATTTTTAGGTATTTGAGAGGGACCAGTAGTAGGTATTTATGCAGGGTCAAGCACTTCTCTACATGGTATGTAGGTTCGGATGTTGCAAGTTACTTGGATGATAGGTGTAGCATCACAGGATGTGTGGTGGTTGGTCTTCAAAATTGAGCTTGAAGATGGAGTTGCCTGAGATGGTTAGTGGAGGTTGCTATGCAGTGCAGCTGTTTATCTCCAAGTGGGAGATTGTTAAGTTATGGAGCAAAAAGCTTCACCAGGATGCTAATCGGGAAGTTACTGAGTTCAACCAGTAACTACATCGACAGTATTATCGATGTCAGTCAGGCAGGGACCTGGGATCGACTGATGTCAGTTAGAAGCAAACTGACAGCAACCGATGTCGGTCACTTATGCATGTGCATGCATTTCTAGAATGCATTTATAGAATTAGACTTGTCTAATTTTAAGAGGTCAGAGAGTGTTTGGATGTTGAAGACTAATTTAAGTCTTGAGTCTGTGTTTCTAATTTTTGTAATTAGAAGTCTAATTATTGTATGTTTGGGATCCTATTTAAGAGACCCATGAGGCATGTATTTTAATTAAGGAAAGTAAAGCATTGAAGCAAAAAATCAAGGTCAAAGGAGATCTGCAAGGTGCAAGGTCAAAGAGATCAGTTGAAGCTATCAAGGAGGGGATAACAACTCAGGTTGTTGAGTTAGTTGTGGTTGAGAAAGAGAACTTTTGAGTGAAATACTATACACCCAAGAGGTGTGAGGAGGAGAGGAAGATTTCTTTATTGTATTCAAGAAGAGTGTTAATACAAATTGTATTGTTTCTCATATTCTTTGTTGTTTCAAGTTTCTAGTTACTTAATCATTCTGGTTCAATTCTATGTTTAATTACTTATAGAAAAGTAATCAATTGTGCTCCTAATCCTGACAAGTGGTATTAGAGCAAGGTTGCAGGGACCAAGTTATTGTTTGATTACAGGTCATTCTCAGGGGTTTATGATTGAGTGGGAGTACAACAATGGTAGAAGAAAGTAAGCTACGAATGGAGAAGTTTAACGGCAAGAATTATCAACATTGGAGGATGCAGATATAATATTATCTATATCAAAAAGATTTATACTTACCGTTGGGTGGGGTTACATGTAAGCCCATAGATATGAAGGATGAAGAATGGAATGTTCTTGATCGGAAGGCTCTGGGATCCATAAGGTTGAGCCTTGCATCGTTTGTGATTTCCAACTTATCATAGTGTAAGAAAAAAGAAGAGTTGATAGAATCTTTGACAAATTTATATGAAAAGCCCTTAGCTTCAAATAAGGTCTTTCTTATGAAGCAGTTATTTACTTTGCAAATGCAGGAAGGTGGATCTGTATATAGTCATCTTAGTGATTTCCATGGTTTGGTAAACTAGTTAGCTTTAGTCAATATTGTTTTTGATGATGAAATAAAAGCTCTCTTAATCTTATGCTCTTTCCCTGAAAGTTGGGATAGTTTGGTAATGGCAGTAAGTAATACTGCGTCTGCTTCTAAAATATTAAAAGTTGATGATGTGGTTAGTGTAATATTGAATAAAGAAATTCATAGAAAAAGCATAGGTGAATCATCAGGGAATGCTCTAAGTGCTGAAAGCAGGGGAAGGCAAAGAGAGAAGGTCGAGCAAGGGAAATCAAGGTCAAAGATGGGAAAGAGATCCAAATCTAGAAATGGAGGTATCACCTGCTGGAATTGTGGAAAGAGAGGACACACAAAGAAAGATTGTTGGTTGAAAAATAAATAAAATCAACATGAAGGTAATGAAAAAGTAAAAGATGCAGGTATTGTGGCATAGGATGCTCTCATACTTTCTTTGGATAGTCAGCTAGAATCATGGGTTTTAGATTCTGGTGCTTCTTTTCATGCAACTCCAAATAGAGATTTGTTTTATGAGTATGTCTAGGGAGACTTTGAAGAGCTTTATTTAGGGGATGGCACACCTTGTCGAATGGTTGGCAAAGGGAAAGTGCAACTGGAATTACAGACAGGCAACACATGGGTGTTGAAGGAGGTTATGCATGTCCCAGTCCTGAAGCAAATTTTGGTTTCTATAGGAAAGTTGGGTGATGAGGGATGCACAACAACTCTCACAGTGGATTCTTGGAAGGTTTCCAAGGGTGCACTTATTTTAGCAAGAGGTAAGAAAGTAGGTACTCTTTATCTATCTACTTGTATTACTGATTTTACTTCTGGTTTATCTACTTCAGCTGTAGATTCGAAGATGTGGCTTAGTAGGCTTGGTCACATGAATAAGAAGGGAATGAACATTCTTGAGTCAAAGGGTATGAGTTTAGATTTAGAGGGCATAGAGCGAGTTCATTGTAGGAAAAGGAAATTTAATGTTTTTGACAAGAATAGGGAAGCCTTGGTGTTTATGGAGGAGATGATGGATAGAGATCAGTCACAAGGGTTGAATAATTTTGAGCAGGGCAGTATGGATAGGGTTTTGATCCAAGATGAGCTCGCGGGTAAAGAAGTCATCACTTATAGGAAAACACAGTTACCGACGTCGGTCACATGGAACCAACATCAATCAGGCAGGTACCAACATCGGTCATGTGAAGACCAGTAGAGTCGGTAGTGTCGAGTAGGCAGAGATTGATGTCAGTCAGGGCGAACCAACATCGGCAGGTGGGTCAATTGCATGGAACTAACGCCGTTTGGGTGCAAACTGAGAGATGGCTGAGATCAGTCACTGGAACAGATGTTGGGTGGACAACAAGCTGTCAAGGAGTCTCAAACACCCATATGGAGGATTGAAATGATAAGTGGACCTCATATTCATTTTTCACCTTCTTTATATTACTTGTTGCTTATTGATGGTCAAGAACCAGGAAGATGTGAAGAGGCAATGCAGGTAGAATCCAGGAAATAGTGGGAGCATGGCATGAATTCTTTAGAAGAGAACCAAGCAAGAGATTTGGTAGAGTTGTCAGCCAGGATAAAAGCACTAACAAATGAATGGATTCCCAGGTTAGAGAAGAGAGTGGATGGACATGTGAGATGGAAGGCCAAGGTATATGGTCTTGAGTAGGCTACAGGGCAATGGAGGTTTGATAGGGATATGACTAAGCATGGCTTTAGTCAAGGTCAATGTGACCATTGTGTTTTCTTTTACCAAGTTGGATAATATTACCTACATTATCCTATTACTATAGTGTGTATGTTTGTTGTAGGGTTACACATGCAGAGAGTTGTTGAGCTAAAGGTAAAGTTAGTTCAGATGGGTGTCATGAAGAATTCAGGAGCAACAAGATTTTTTGGCATGAGTATGTCTAGAGACAGGGAAGATCACATGTTGATATTGTCTCAGGATGATTGTGTGAATAAGATAGTGGTGAGATTCAAGATGCAGGATGCAGAATAGGTTAGCACACTTATGGATGGATAGTTCACATAATAGTGTCCTAATTCACATAATGAGGTTAAGTACATGGTATGTACTAGACCTGAGTTTTCCCAAGCAGTGGGAGTTATCAAAAAGTTTGGAGCCAATTTAGAAAAGGAGTACTAGAGAGTAGTTCAGTGGATTCTTAGGTATTTGAGAGGGACCAGTAGTAGGTATTTATGTAGGGTCAAGCACTTTTCTACATGGTATGTAGGTTCGGATGTGGCAGGTTACTTGGATGACAGGTGTAGCATCACAGGATGTGTGGTGGTTGGTCTTCAAAATTGAGCTTGAAGATGGAGGTGCCTAAGATGGTTAGTGGAGGTTGCTGTACAGGTGCAGCTATTTATCTCCAAGTGGGAGATTGTTAAGTTGTGGAGCTAAAAGCTTCACTAGGATGCTAATCAGGAAGTTGCTGAGTTTAACTAGTAACCGGCATCAACAGTATTGCCGATGTCGATTAGGTAGGGACCAAGTATCGATCGATGTTGGTCAAGAGTAGACCAACAGCAACCGACATCGGTCACCTATGCATGTGCATGCATTTCTAGAACACGTTTTCAGAATTAGACTCGTCTAATTTTAAGAGGTTCGAGAGTGTTTACATGTTGAAGACTAATTTAAGTCTTGAGTCTGTGTTTCTAATTATTGTAATTATAAGTCTAATTATTGTATGCTTGGGATCCTATTTAAGAGACCCATGAGGCATGTATTATAATTAAGGCAAGTAAAGCATTGAAGCAAGAAAGCAAGGTCAAAGGAGATCTGCAAGGTGCAAGGTCAAGGAGATCTGCTGAAGCTATCAAGGAGGGGATAACAACTCAGGTTGTTGAGTTAGTTGTGGTTGAGAAAGAGAAAGAGAACTCTTGAGTGAAATATATACACCCAAGAGGTGTGAGGAGGAGAGGAAGATTTCTTTATTGTATTCAAGAAGAGTGTTAATACAGATTGTATTGTTTCTCATATTCTTTGTTGTTTCAAGTTTCTAGTTACTTAATCATTCTGGTTCAATTCCGTGTTTAATTACTTATAGAAAATTAATCAATTGTGCTCCTAATTCTGACACCATTATCATCATGCTAAGCTAGAAGTGCCCCCAAGGCTTTATCTATGGTAGATAAATATAGTAAGAATGACTTTCCTAGCATAGGTGGAAACAAAATAGGTGGATTGGCAAGATAGTCCTTTAGTTGCTAAAAGGCATTCTTGTATTCTTTATCCAAATCAAATGTGACACAATTATTTAGTGTGTAAATGGATGGAATTTATTAGCCAACTGAGATATAAATCATCTAGTAGACTGGATCTTGCCTTATAAACTATGAAGCTAATTCAAATTGGAAGGTGGTGTCATCTCTGTAAAGGCTCATACTTTGGTAGGGTCAACTTCAATGCATCAGTGGGACATAATGAAGACTAATAGTTTTAATGAAGTAACACTAAAAACACACTTATTTATATTGAGCCTAACTTTGTATTCATAAAGCCTCTCAAATATATTACTTAGTGTAGTTAGATGATCGACCTTGGTCTTTGATTTACCTAATATGTTATCAACGTAGTATTCAACAATGTCATGCATCATATCATGAAATATAATGGTCAGGACTCTTTGATATGTGGCCCCAAAATTTTTGAGACCAAATCGCATAACCTAATAACAAAATAGTCCCCATGGAGTGGTGAACATTATCTTATGTTGGTCTTCTGGTGCAGTACTAATCTAGTTTTATCTTAAAAATCCATCCATCAGTGAAAGCATTTTGTACCCCACTATGGAGTCAACTATCATGTCAATGTTTGGCAGAGGAAATTCATCTTTGGGGTAGGCCTTGTTTATATCTCTAAAATTAGTGCAAATTCTAATTCTTTTTATCTTTTTACTGATTAGCACAACATTCAAGATCCACTCTGAATAGTTAATCGATCGAATACATCTCACTTCTTAGAGTTTTTCCAACTCTTTATTTACTAATAAAGAAATACGAGGATGAATTTAACCCAGTTTATTCTTCATAGGTTTGGCATCATGATGTACAACAAGATGGTGTACAACCAAAGTAGGGTACAAACCTAAACCAAGCAAATATGCCAACAAATTCCCTCAAAAGGGTTGTAAATATTTCATGTTCCTCATCAGTGAGGGATGTACCAAATTTGATCTATTTTAGGTCATCTAGATTCTTGATGTTTACTTCTATAGTGTCTTGTAAAAGGAGAGTCAAACCGTCATCCATAATGGTTGGTAATATTTTAAATTAGCTTATAATAGTAAAGTCTTCTATTTAGATGGGCTCTTCAAGTTATCCTAGGTAAAGATGAATTGAAATCTTCCAATGGTAGGGATGCTATGTGATAAACACTATTTAAAACTCTAAAATTATTCAGTCAAAGGAATGATGTTCTTCAGAACTGAATTCAGACCCATATGCAGGTTCATCATTAGTGGTCTCCTGAGCTATGTTTGAGGAAAGGTGAAGACCCCCATCTAATTTCACATGAAATAGGTTTTCACTAGAACACTAGCCTTTATCTATACTTTTACCATAGTACAATAGTGCTTCAAAGAGGTTTTCACTTTGAGACCTCAATGTTTTATGTAATTATTTGTGGCTAAGGGTGTTCACCTATTGTCTAAAATAGGCCGCAAGATCTAATTTGACTAAGAACCCTTTTTTGTGGTCTCCCAATAGAAAATTGTATCTTAAGACTATAAAATAACAAAAGGCCTCATCATTCTCAAACTCATGTGCAAGCACTGTGGATTGTTGTTGGTCTAAAGCTATAAGTTGAGCGTGATACAAAGGAAGTGGATTATGTCAGTTAATTAAAGTAAGAGTACAAATGGCATACATGTAAAATAAATTGGTATTGTATATTAGAATTACAAACACTAAGGTCGGGGGGGGGGTGAATCAATTTATTTTAAATAATCCTTCAATTTCACTTATCATTCATAAAGCATTCATTCACATACATAAATTAACCAATGCATAAACAAGCATTTATGAAAGAAAATAACATAAGAGATATGTGGGAAAACCTCATGGGGAATAAAATCCATTGATATACCACTTGGAATATAGTCATATAATTAATGGATCAAATATTTAGTGGGGAACCAACCCCATAAGAGCACCAACCTCTCACTAGTCAAACACCAACTCAACTAGTCCTTTAGCAAGCACCAACTTATAAGGAGTCTTCAACCCCCTAGGTAACTCAAAATAAAATAAAATACCTTAAAACTATAATCAAACTTTGGAAACTTTTTTCTCACTCAATTGAATATGACCACCTTATTTTTCTCTTCTTACTCTTCTATTTCTCTCAGACAGCCTATTAGGTCTTCTCACTCAACTAGCCCTTTCTTTGGCAGAATTAGGTCAAATGACCTTGATAATCACCTGTAGAAACATATTTATATATTAATTACATAATTTTCACACATTTATATTTAATCCCTCTACCTATTTTTTAAAACTCTATATCATTCATTCATATTTTCAATATTCTAACTAGTTAAATTAGGCATATTAGACCTTCTCTTTATACTTGACTCTTGCTCTCACCCATCTTTGTTTAGAAAAGAAAATATCCATACATATATATCCTTTGTAATAAATCAAAAAACATGTTTCACAAGTGAAAAAAACACTACATAGGTCACTCATTACCTGTAAGGTCCAAAACCACCATTAGGTCTAATAGAGACCTAATGCAATTAGGCCTTCTCGAGGCACATGTTTCACCTTGATAACCTTGGAACAATATGAGAAAAAAAATGGATAAAAAATAAAAAAATGATTTAATTATAAACCTAATCTCACATTAACTCCCTAACACCATTTATCTCATTTCACTCTTTGAACCACCCAATTAGGTCTACTCGTAATTATGCCTTCTCATTGCCAGAAAGTTTGTCTTACAAATGTGATGAATAAACTCAACTATGTCACATAAAAAAAATAAAAAAATACATTGATATAGCCTATATGAACTTATTGTCATCACGAAGTCATTTGGATTTCATAATGCAGGTCAAAAGACCTCAAATTGATCAACTTCATATGCTCACTCAAAACTGCACATAGGCCTTAAGAACCCAATAAAAAGTCTTTAACTTTTCACACCTTCATAGGTCTTTATCATAAATAAAAATGTGTTAAAATGAACCTATGATACCTATATAACAAATTAATGTGCATTTAATTCTTAAAATATATGAAAAAAGACTTGAGAACATCATTCTCATTTATACATAAAAAACTGTCTGTAGTTCCAAAAACATAGTCATGCAAATCAAGATTTAGAACACCCAATTAAATTATTTTATGAAATTAAAATTATTTTTCATGATAATTAATAATAATTATAACATATTTTAATTGATATATTACAATTTTAAATATCAATATTGTTCTTATAGACTAATCTCATGTCTTCACCCTACACAGATTTCACTATGTTAGACAGGGCACTTTGAGAACAACATTTTGCATGTATATGAGCATCATAAAAACTTATAATCAAAGGGAATTTGAGTTATATATATTGTAAAATTACCTCATGATTTTGGATCCATCCCTAATCCTCTACAACCAATCTCTAATCTCTTTTTCACTACTACTTAATTTTCTCATTGTCTTCCTCATTAGGCCTATTTAGTGATAGGTCAACTTACAAGACTAGTTTAACATATTTAAGGTCTATAACCTACTAATAAAATTACATTTGAAAAAATTAAAAGTCTCATACATCATCCTCCATCTATTTGCATTCTTTGACTTGGTCAACCCTACCTGCTACATCAAAATGATGAGAAATAAGGGGTTTCTTGTAGCTTCCACTCACTATTTTAACAAACCAATGCCACCTAGAAAAACTTGGAAGAGTCATATATATTTAAAAAAAAAAACTATGTCAAACAATACATTATAATCCATTTCCAATAAGATATTTCCTATCCGGTCATAATGAGGGTTTTAGGAGGGTTTAGACTTCCATTCTTAACAACTGTTAATAAAGGATTGCACCTCAAATAAAAAAAGAATGCTATTAAATTAAATATAGGAACCTTAAAAAACTTCCATGAACTTATAATTATATAATTTATAGGTTTCACATGCCAAAAAGCATAAGAAAATTCTTTTTGGGTTTGTAACACCCCATTTTGTGCACACAGAAGACCCCAACACAAATTTTCATGCTCTCTCCTTAAAGATATGACCTAAAAATTAGTATTAAAACTTATAAAAACATATAAAACCTATAAAAATTATATCAAGAGATTTATCATCTTGGGAAATTAACTTGATCCCTCATTAGGCCACACTAGGTCTCTTTGCTCATTAGGCTTGAACTGCTAGTCATACTTAGACCTTGATCACACCTTGAAAACTCTAGTAATATTTTAAAAACATCATTCTCATGTCAAATTAACTAATAAATTTATCAAAAACTACAAAAAATCTTCACAAAATCCTTATACTACTTACCTTATCATGTTATCAAGTTTGTGCCTTCTCACTAGGTTTCTTCATGCAAGGACTAAGCCTCAAAACTTGAACTTAGAACTCATCTAAAGGATTATTTGCCTCTTGGTAATGTTTACATAGATATATTTAATCTCTCATGCTTTTAATGACATAAATCAATACGTTTCACTATGCTTCATACATATACCTTCTCTCAGGGCTAGACTAGGCTTGTCAAGACACCTAGTACACAACAATAGCTTAGCTTGTAACATGATCTTGACTTTGAGATGCCATCAACCTTAGAAGAATTAATAAGTTGCCTTAAATTATCTTTAAAAATAGAGATAAAAGGTTTACTTCAAATTTTCACTTGTTATAAGACTTCTTTGTCACATACCATCTCACCATGCATGGCCTCAACTCTAACCTTGACATTTAATGACATATATATTGAATTTGACATCAATGAAAATAATAATGACTCAACACGAACAATAAGAACATACCTAAACATTGTCCAGGTATTCATAAATTTTATGATTAGACTCCACTTTATTTTTGGCATTGTTATCACTAGTTGTTAGCATTGGAACATGAATAAGATATGTGGGGTCACCCCTAAGTAGTTTAAATCCAAGACCATAGGTTCCTTTGTACTGAGTGATAGAAATTGCCTCCAGTGTACCTTGTTGATTTCACTCAAGTCATCCTCCTTCATAGGCTTGATTTTAAATTATCTTATTTGGAATGGGGTATTTGGTATTTTTGTAACAGTCATTTAGTTTATAATTGTATAACTAGGTTTCATATTTTACAAGTGGGTCCTATTCTTGGCTAGTGGCTAGTGTGAAAATGATAGGAGATGGAATATGAAATTTACCTTTTCCTTCTCATTTCCACTACATGAAAGGTGAATTGGATTTAGGTCTTCCATAGGACTTGGCATTTTGTGGAAGCTTGCCAATGTGAAATGTATCATGGGTCAAATATTCTTTTAGGCCATTATCTATGATGGTAAAATGATTGAACATTTTAAGAGGTTGAATATGGGAGGATGAATCAAGTCTATCTAGGTCAATGCAATCAGCCTTTAGAAAATCAACTAGTATTTCTTTCCCCTTATCCTTTTTAGGAACTGTATCTAAGCCAAAACATTAGTTATAGCTTTTGTACTCAGCCTACAAATGCTTGCAATGTTCATAGGGCTACAAATATCCATGGATGGTGACATCCATACCTGAATGAGAGAAATTGAGATACTAGTGTAATGTAGAAGGGATGGAATGAATCTCATGTATTTAAGGTCTACCTAATAGAAAAATATATGATAGGTCTAGGTCTAACACATGGCATAGTGTTCATCGGTCAAGGGCCCAATGATAACTGACAAGCTGATGGTGCCTTGTGATTCCCACTCTTTATTGTCATAAGCCTTAATAGTTATCATTTTTGGCTAGAGATTAGTTATTGTGTATCTAAGATGATTTATGAGTTTTAAAGACACAATATTCAAGCCTACTCCATTGTCTATGAGGACACATTTCACTTTGTTTTATGTTATGATAACTTCGATGCACAATGGGTTATTATGGAGAGGGCCAAGGGATGACATATCACTTTGGTCAAAAGTCAACTATTGATATGGGACTATATGTCTAACCAAAGCTTGGAATTTATTTAGTCTTGTCATTTATAACTTGAGATTGGTCGAGGAACTCTGTTAAGATGTTCTTATATATGGTAGATGTATGCAACAAATCCAAAATAGAGATTTGTGTGGGTGTCTTATGAAGTTGTTCCACATTATTAAATGTCTTTTCCTTTACAATGATATACTTCTTATTCCTATCCATAATTGTGAGTTGGATGGGTTTGGTGGTAGATGGTTGTGGGCCAAGAATGGTAATATTTGATTACCAAGTTATGATTGCACAATCAAGATTAGAGATAGGACCATTATTGCTAGTAAACGATGGTAGCAAGGGGCCAGATAAGATAAGTCTTGATTGTCAGTGTAGTTGTATGTGGTTGTATGATTATCAGTATAAGTCCAAAATTAGTAATCATTACTTTTTGGTACACTTGTATGTGGTCCCAAGTCAAAGAAGGATCATTGGCATATGTTAGTTTATTGGAATTGGTTCACAACAGTCTTGTTTGGTTAGCACTTGGTCTTGGATTAATGGTGATGGAGAAAATGTGATTCCCACAATATGGCCTAATTTTTTTTTGTATTCATGTGCAAATGTTTGGTAAGTCTATTGGGTAATGGCATCATTCTAGCCTTGGTTCTATCCATTCAGTTGATGTTATTATTATTTCTACTAAAATTTCTATTGTTGTCTCAACTATTGATGCTATTGTTGTTTTTTCTCTAGTCATTGTTGCCATTATTATTGGTTATTATTGTTATGTTGTGGAAAGGGTTTTAATAAATACTTAAGGTCTAATTAGATGTGGAAGCTATAATATCCAATGTGATCTCCCTATTTTCTAACATATTTTCAATGAGATGCTTGATTTACACATAATGACATAGATTATGTCCATTAACCCAATGGCATTCACATAATCCATTCTATCAGTATCATTATATATATGGAATGCCTTTAGGATAGTGCTTTGAAATTGGCCAAATAATCGTATTAGCTATGGAAAGTTTGTGAAACATAGCTATAATGGGTTCTCCGAAGTCACTAAAGATATGATGAGTAGGCATATTTCTACTTGGAGGAGGGGTTTGTAAAGGTAAAGTTTGCTATTTTTGTTGAATTGGTCTAGATTGATGTGAATGCTACATTTACTGAAGGTTTTGTTAATGAGTAGTAATTTGAATTTGTGGCATTGACTAAGCATATGGTGTTTTCACCATTTTGACATGATGCAACTCTATTACTTCATTTTGTAAAACATTCTTGTTACAGTTGAATTTTTTTGATTTTTCATAATTACTAGCCTAGGTTGGTGTCGACGTTTACACTTAGACTTGGTTGTGGTTCTAATTTTGGTTATTTTCTTGGTTTTGGTTCTAGTTTTGATTATATGAGGTTGACTTAATAATCCCGTTATTAATAAGATTTTTTTTGATCTATAAACCTTTGTCAATGATATCTTTAAGAGTATGTGCACATTGCAACTCTAGATGGTAAGATATATCACTTTTCAAATTTTTGGTAAGCACAATGACCAATTTTTTATCTGGTAAGCTATGAGTGAAATGGATGGCAAGTACTCTCCATCTTTGTAGATATCTCACAAAACATTCACTGGTTTTTTGTTTGGCTTTAGTCAAATCTACCAATGAAATATCATGTTCAATATTGTAGGAGAAATATTGCACAAACTTGTTTAAAAGGTCATCAAAATTAGATACTAAGTTCTTTAGTATTTTTAGAAACCACTCCAAAACCTATCTTACTAGACTCTTAGGAAATCATAATAGGACGTATATGTCACTATAATCCAGTAGCTAACAAGTAACAATGAATTCAGTTAAATGGGCCTTAGGTTCTTCTTTACCCTTATATTTGACAAATTTTTGTGGTTCATACCCTAGAATAAATGGTATATGTAGATACTCCATGTCAAATTGGTAGGAACACATGCCATCCAACTTAAAATTCTTAGTATATTTCCCATCTTGAATAGTGGAAATTGCATCCCTCATTTGCTATAGTTTTTGTATGAAGAAACTAGATGGAATATTGCCTTGAGGTGAAAGTTGGGTGTTTAAAGGTGGATTAACTTGACTAGGGTATAATGGAGGCATGGTTTGTTATGAAATGTTTGTTTAGTTAGGGAACCAACCATGAATATGCATACATGGATTATGGTATGATTATTGAAATTACATGCATTGCAATGTGATATTCTAGTTTGGATTCGATATATAGGCTTGATTTTAAAGGAATTATGGTTGAGATGGAAGGATATGGCTTGAGGTGAAGTACTATGCCTACTACAGTTGAATAGGGATTTGTTGTCGACTAGTCAAACCTGGCTGAATAAGGGAAACTTATTGTGCAACAAGGCCCTATCATTGGTTTTTTGGCATATTTAGAATGAAAGGCACTTGTTACATAATTGGTACATATTTAACAATATAACCTCTTGATTGCATGGACTCTTGTTATGAATTAGACACTTTTTAGAGGTTTGGCATTTGTCATTGATTAATGGACATAAATTTTTGATTATACAATGTTTTTAAAGGCATGTTGGTCTATAACTATTGAGGTATACTTGTCACTATGTGATGAAATGGAATATTTATTTTCCCCTGTTGATGTGGTAGAATGTTTTGCCTCTATTGTGTTTGCATACTAGATTTTGCCTATTTTTTTAGATTTTTAGTCATCCCCTGTTATCGTGGAGTAAAATTCATCACATTTTTTGAGGCAAGGCACTAGTTGTCACTTGAGTATTTAATCCTTATAGTTGTGTGCTTGAAGATGTTGTTGGTTGAAGATTAGAGGTAATTTGTTATGGTTGGGGTGTAATATTTCCTATCTTATACTATTGTGAACAAATCATGGTGTTTACTAAAGGAATTTTTTGTGGACTAGTTGTTTGTGCATTTAAACCACTTTGGTCTAGATTAGATGACACTTACATGTTATCCACTATGTTTGGAAAATTTGTCTATGTATAAGTAGTGGACACTTATTCAATAAATGGGGAATTAAACATGTCAACAATTGAAGTTATTTTCATGAAAGGTTCTATACATGAATTATCTTTTCCTATCAATTATATTAGCATTCTTATTAAAGGATCTAACTCGATGAGAGGAGTGTTCGACATGGAAATGCTGTAAAAATTACCTGCTAAGTTCAAACAGGTATGATATACTATTTGAATATATATAAAATGGTCCTCTATGAGGCCTTTTAATATGACAAACATACATGGATCTTGGTATGACATCGACACAAATGCTTGAGGATTTCTAGAAGAGGCATGTTCAATGGTTTGATTGTAAGGTATGTTGGAAGGCACTCAAACTAGGCTAGGCAAATTTTTGTGGGGGACGTCTACTGGAAACTTGGCCCCTACCTCTATGGGTCTAATTAAAAATTCATCCTTATTTAAAATCAAGTGATAATCAAACAAATATAAATCATATGTCGATAACATTGTAACATAGTATGACTATCATTGGGTTTGGTCTATAACCAATGACATGCTAACTAGGTACTGTGCTATTTATTCTTGGTCCTACTTTAAGTATAGAGACATATTAACCAAATAGTGGGCTAAGGGATCTTGGATTTGTTATATATATTGAGTTTTGTAATGAGGATAAGTATCTATATCACAAACTACATCATCACCATAAGGGTATTGAACAAAGTCATCTTGTATGACCACATTATCATATCCCAGATTGTTCATGGCTTCGATACGAGTATAGTGAGACATATTAAAATCAATGATGAATTTTTCATGAAAAGAGGCCTATATATCTATAAACTCTCAAAAATAATATGAAAAGGATAAATGGTTTGAACCTAGTCTAACTTGGTCAAAAAGTGGGGCTATATCTCCAAAAGGTCTATGTTAAAACTTGGTCTAAAATAGTCTAATGTCAAATGTATAACATCAAATGCCTTACACAAAAAGGTCAAGTGGATGAAATAAAACTAGAATGCCAAAATTTAGGTACAAAGTGTTTCAAATAAGTCTAATCTAAAGAAAACAAGAGTTTCTAGGTCTTTCAAAAAAGGCATAAAATATAGACTCAAAACATGCATGTGCTAGTTATTTTGGAAAAGGCACAAAAGCTAGACTTAAAACAAAAAAATGTAAGAGTTTTTTATCTAATGAATTTGAAACACTTTGGCATAAACTAGGCATTCAAATTTAGACATGAACATGGTTAGTTAGTATAAGGCATGAAATAATAGGCATATAGAAGATAGATTACTTCTCCCAAATCTAGGAACAAATAATAATTTTGAAATTGAATAAAGAATTAACCTAAGTTACACAACCCAAAGGAGCAAGATTGATGTCTAGGCCAAAATTAAAAAAGGCATAGACATAAATCAATCAATGTTTGGATTTTAACTTGTCAAGGTTAATTTTAAACTCAACTTAAAAAACTAGGCTTCTTTAAACAAACAACAAGCTAGACAAGAATGGATAGTATAATGATACTAGGTATATATCCAGAAGGCACTTGTTGTTTTGGTTTCAAAATTAGAATTTGGACACAAGGAAAACAAGTCTTTGAAATTATTTGAGTATTGTAATGATTTTATTATGATCTAAAGATATGATCAATGGATTATTTCAAGACTTTGAGGCACAAGATTCAAAATGAATTGGGCAGTATAATGACACCCTTTTGAATCAAATGACAAACACACATAAAGGTTGTTAAAAAATAATAAGGCACATACACGATATAAAATGGGTGGAATAACACCTCCTTAAACAAAGGAGTGATGTATAAACAAGACTCATTTTGACATGGTATAACAAATAAAAATAAATAGTTCAAATTGAGACCATACAATAAAGAATAAAATGACACAAACTCCTAAGTAATGTCCTAAATCCTAAAACTAACAAGGTTGCATAATACTACTGAATTCCATAAATATACTCAATCTTGAGAGGATTTTAATTATTAATCTAAAAAAGTAAAAGTGCATGAAAAGTAGGGTTTTTAGGCCCCCTCTTCTCTCAAGAGTTTGAACTGCGACATGGAACTTTAGGCTACTTACCATGTATTAATAATATGTCTAAGGCAAGTGGGATTTATTATAAACTATAAATTTTAAATCATTTCTAGATGGTCCCAAGTGTGGCTAACACTAGAGATGCAATCATGTCATTTGGATCCATGCCAACCAACTTGTTGTGAAATGGTCTTGTTCTTTTCACAACAACTACATATATTAATTGCTCAGTGTAGTGCGATGTCTGAGTTACCCCTATGTTCTAAGGCTAAGTAACATTAATGAATATTTTTTTAACCACTCCAAATAAGAATCTAATGGGTCACCCTCAATTTATATACCCCACCATGGAGTGGGGTTGAAACAATGCCAAGAGGTGAATTCTTGGGTCAACGCTTCCATAAAAAATCCACGAGGTGATGAATTCCCGCTCACAAGCCAAAATACATGAAAATAAAGACAAGTGAAAAGACTTTACGGTCATTTTGGGGTCACTCAAACCATATGGATTGGGGGAGGACCTTATAAACTTTCTTTTCATGCTTTTGGATCAAAGTAACAAAAGGCAAAGAATCAGCATTTTTGGTCACCCGAGTTCCCTAAAGGGGATAGCGGGAGAGCATACATGTGTAACTCAGTTTGATTAAACAAGCAAATTTCCACAAATAAACATAAAACAAAAAACTCTTAGGAGTATGTAACTAAATTTGAAAGTTCATTTTATTGCACCAAAAAAAAATGTGTTGTGAAATTTTGGCCCCTTGGCATTTATTTGTTGAAAACTTTAAAAAACTGAAAATGACTTAAGCAAAACAAATAATAAAACACCAATTTAAAATGTGAAAATTTCAAGTTAGAAGTGTTTTAAAAGTTTTATTTTGGCCTTTGGGTCATGCAAAAACATGCTAGGGAATCCTTGTGCTTAGAATCACTTCATGGGTGAATAAATGACTTCCCAAATATTGCTCTTGGGTTTATGATTTTTTACACATAGTGCAAAAGCACAAAACATAGAAAAATACCAAAAATCTCTCCATAAAATCATGATTGTCATCACAATTCCACAACTTGTGTAAAAATAGAGTATCAAATGAAATATCACTACTCTAATGATAAAACCATTGAAATAAAGGAAATATTGTTATTATGAGAATAATGGTATTGTAGTTTGACATAAAATAACTAGCCTAACCACTAGTGGTTTAATGAAATATCAAAAATGTTTAAGCAAAACTGCTAAACTTATTACAATATTATGACTTTTGAAGTCATGATATTGCAATATCATTGATTTTATGGTGATACTACAACTTCAAAAGTCACGATATTGAAATACTGCAACTTCCATGCAAGAATAAAATGGTTAGTATAAACTTTGACAGTCAACCACAAAAAATAAATAAAAACTACAAAACCATGATATTGTGAGTCTAAATATTGTGCTAATATCACAATTCAAGAGAGCAAAACTGTGATTGCACAAAGTGACTTCGTGACTTCTAGAAAAATGTCTTTTAGCCTTCAATGTTAACCTATTTTGATCAACAAGCCTAAATTTTTACATGAAAGTAGTTAGGAGAGTGATCTAAAAGGCCTTAGGAGCAAATTCATGGGGTGTGGGTCCCACTGGGTGTGCCAAAATGTGAACTAGGAATTTAACATAGAGGGGAGGTTAGTCTTGTGTTAGTTTCATAAAACTAATGAAATAAACACACTAAATTACTAACACCTCTAGCCCAGATAATAGGGGTAGCTTAGGTAACAAAAACTAAATGAAAGAATAACAAAAGCATAAAAGAAAGAAGTCTTTTACCTTCTTTGTGATCTCTGAATGGCTTTGTTGAATGGATTGATTGGCTTGTGCATCAAGAAGTCTTCATCAATGGAGGTTGCTTGGCTCCTTCTCTCCTTGGCACCTTCGCTTTGATGTTGCTTGGCTTAATATTTGGGCATGGTAACATTACTTACATGAGTCTTATGAGGAAAATCTGCATAATAACTCTATAGTATCCAAGCTTTGAAGATATTTATGCATAATAAATTTTCACCAAAAAAGCTTAAAAACCAATAGGCATACAACCTTAGGAATTAACTCTCACCCAAGGTGAGTTAAGGTTGAGTTTAAACATGGAATGGGTTCAAACTAACCTTAGGTGAGTTAAAACTAATTCTAGTTGAGTTAATAGTTTTCAAGTAATTATGATTTACAATTATTGGGCATGGATCTCAAATTAGATATTTTAGGATATTTTCAAAGAGATTGACAACTCATAAAGGCAATGATGAAAGGCTTGATATTTTGTTTTTTAGAATTTACATTTTTAGATATTCATTAATTTAAAATGGATAATTAAACAAGGCATTTAATCTTGTTTAATTAGTTAATTGATCTTGATTAGCCTTTTATCTCTTTCAATATTTACTAAGTGCCCCACTTAATAGGTCCATAGGCCAAATTGATAGTTGTGATGCTACAAGGTGATTAGGGATCAATCTATGAGAGGTTATTATTGCATACGAGATAGTAACCCAAATTGAATGCCTCAACATGATTATGATGTTTGATTAATAATGCATGATAAAAATTAGGACATTCAGTGATTCCTAGGATTAATTCATAATGATTGGTAAAAATTCATCTGAAGTCTAGTCAGAAGCCAATTGTGGCCAGATTTAGGTGTCTATAGATAAGAGCAAAAGGTATATTTGTGACTATTTTTTGAGGGACTAAAAGGTTTGATAGGTCAAAATAAATGTGAATAATATGATCAAGAAGACAAAAACATACCAATAAATCTAGACTATTTTGGGAGAACTTAATTTGGTGAGCCTACAATCAAGAAGTCCTAATAACCACTTATAGGCTGGTTGTAGGAAAATAAGAGAAAACACACATTTATGGTGTCTAATTAGATGTTTGGAGGTTTTTATAATGTAAATTATAATATTAAGTAACTCTCAAATATTGGTCAAGACCATGAAAGTGCCAAATACATTAGTGGAAGAGGATCCATTCTCAAAATTATAGTAAAAAACCCATAATCACCTGCATGCCTATTATAGGTGGAATGGAGAAAAGTGCATTGGTTGTTGAATGAAGCCATTGAATTGTGTGGGAGAATAAAGGAGACATATACCCAATTTTATAATTGTGTTAATAATATCTTCATATAACTTTCAAGCTTATAAAATGCAGAGGGAGGACTAAGAAGCCTAATCAGGCCTAAAATCCTACATGACCACCTATAGGCAATATAAATAAGATTTGAGCATGATGAGGCATCAAAATGCATGGATAAAAATATTTATGAATGGGGAGGGTTGTTTTAAACCTATTATAAGAAACGTTAACTACCAAAATTCATTTTTGAAGGATTTTAGGCAAAAAACTATCTCTCGACCTAAGTATGCCAAGTCTGCTAACTTGAGAAGACTTTTCTCTGCATGGAACTCCCTTTAGAATTTTCATGGGATCATAATGATTTTGGGATATGTGGATAAGGTTATTATCATGAATATACTAATTTTATTTCATTCTTTAAAACTCACAACTTTATGAATAATGCTTAAGGAGTGAAATCACTCAAAAACCTCCTACCACCTTGTAAACCGTTCGAGAAGCCTGACAACTTTGCATTCAAACTCCAAGGAGAATTTACATGTATTCCTATACTATATGGGGAATATGGGCAAGTTTTTTCAATAAAAATTTGTGGCATTGGTTTTGATCTCAAGAATTTAGGGTTTATGAATCAACCTTAAGAAAGTTACAAGCCTAAAACCCTCTTAGTGACCCAATGATTGTGTTTTCCCTCTAAATGAATTAAAATGTATTGATTTGGATTTTAGATGACTGAAGTGACCTATTTTTATTCCATGGGAAAATTTTTGAGCCATTTTTTAGCTGTGGATTGATAAAGTATGGTATATGGCCTAAAAATGGTTGTTGTAGGTCTAAAAATGTAGGTTTTAGTTGCTTTCCATGGAATTTGACTGAGTGAGACCAAATTGGATACCTTGAAACCACATATGACCTTAATAAGATAGTTTAATATGCTGATAAAGACCCATAATTAGGTTTTCAATTCTTGTAACATCATTAGGAGGTTTCAAGACACCTAGTGGTAAGTAAATAGGTCATCAAGAGCTCCTAACAAACCCAATACCCCTGTGTATTAGTCCTAGAGATGGTTTTGAGCTTGAATAAAAGTATAATGATCCCCTAAAATATGTTTAGTTGATGGTCAATCTGTCATAATAATCTTCAAATAAATTTCTAGGCCTTGGATGAAGATATGGACTTGTCATTGTGGTTTCCTTTTGAATCAAACAAGCATTTCATTGAAATGTAGGTTCTTATTAGTTGGAAGAAGATTGAGTCTAGGTTATCATCCTCAATAATATGAGAGAGGCATTGAAGTGTCCTATGATGGTGTGGGAAGAATCTAAAAAACATGATAAAGAGTACCATATGTCAAATTATAGACTTGTAAATCCTTCTAAACTAAGAATGGAAAATTTCATGAATGAAAATGATGAGTCATCCAAGAAGATCAAGAGTCACTCTATGCCACCTTGATGAAGAATAAGATCATACCAAGATGATATATGTTGAGGATAGTTTCATGACTGTCCTTTAGAAGTTTTTATTATTTGTAACTTTTTCCTTCATGAGATGACATTTGTCATGGGTTTATCCAATGTCCATCTTATCTCTCCTCATTCTCTTCTATATGTATTATTTATTTTGGCATTGTAATGCATCCTCAAACTAGTTATGGTGAACCCCTACCAATTTTAAGACTTATAATTGCCAAGAAATCAATTCAAGCTGAATTCTAATATCTTCATCTTGTATATGATGATCTTAGATGAATTGTTGATGAATGTTTTGTGATAGTGAGATTACTTCCTTGCATTTGTCCTTCTCTTTCATGCCTCTATGTGAGTTAATTTTCTTTTCATAAGTCATATAAAGTGTTGTACATGGTTTGCTAAGTTTAAGTGTTGAAACATCATTAGTGCCTACTTTTAGGCCTCTTGACTAATCATCTTAGTTTTTTTAATAGCTGTAACCTTCATATAGCAGCATTTATGTGGTAGGAGTTATTTTGAAGCTATAAAAATCAGATTGTAACTTGTCATTTCATAGTGCAAACATTATCAAGTAGAGGACATTACATTTAGTGCATCACCTCCATGTTTTCTTATTAGTTTTAGTTCTTTTCTACCCTTTTTCCTTGCAAGTTTTGTAGGTTATTTGTAGTTTTGGGTGAACCATCAAGGGAGCTAATCCTTTTCTATAGGTTCAATCCACTCATTAGGTCATCCAAAACCTAGGATTGTTCCCATGCTATCATCTAGTTAGGAAGGCTTGAACTACCTTCCTAGGGGTGAAAATTAGATAGATAATAGTTTTTAAAAGCACAATAGAGAGATGCCAAACACTGCAAGTAATAGAGTGAAATTCATCTACCCTAATACGAGGAGCTGAAGCTAAGAGGGAGAAGAGTTGATAGTAAAGAAAAGATGATTTTCAATAAGATTAAGAATCAATGATGAGAGATCAACTAAGTTGGACAAGTGCCCAAATGCATAGAATAAGGTGTGTAGTAGTAGATGGACAAGAGAAACCCAAGAACCATAGGTGGAAAAATCCATATAAGATCACATTAACATGATTTATTGCCACAAAATATCAATAGAGATTCACTTAGCATGTAAGGGATATGAAATCAAATGGAACCAAAAAGTGTTATAAGAGTGATAAGGGTGAAGGTAATATATAAGTGTGGACTATATCATGCATAAGTAGAAGGAGGAGAAAGGAAGATGATGGGAGTACAATGTAGATATGTCTTGCAAAGGGTATAAGGGGAAAATAAAAAGAAAGATAATGAATGGATTCACATAAGCACAATTGAATAAATACCTATTCAGAAGTAATTAAAGTAGGTGGGTGTAGACTGTAAACCAAGAAGGGAAGTATTGAAAAAAGTGCAGGAGACATTAGGCATGCACTAGAAGGAGAGTGTTGGAGACACCAAGTGGGCACAAACATATCCAAACAAGTTTATATATATACATGATTTAAGAGGAGAGAAGGATGAAAGAAGTGTGTGGGAGTCCTATAAGGTGCACATAATAATAAGAAGAATAAAGAGAATAAGAGATGAGATCAAGGTGAGCATAGGCCCATGAAGGAAAGAAGAGGCAAACAGACAAAGATGAAAGAGGAGTTGAAAAGGAAAAAAAAGGGTAAAGAAGAGGAAGGAGGAGGAGATATGAAAGAGTGAGTCTACTAAGACAAGAACAATAATATAAGGAGAGCATCATGGTTGAGGCAATTGATCAAAAGAGTGATTCTATTACTCAATTATTAATGTAAGTAGGGGATTACATTTCATTTATATGGTGATTCTGATACATGATCATCCTAGGCAAATTGCCAATCATGCATTAATAAGTTTTAGAGCACATAGTTAAAGAAGAGAATAGGGTGCTGAAGGACTGGGAAAAAGAGATTTTGAAGAAAATTAATTTGAGAAGCACACACAAATAACACATGAAACAAATACATGTTAGCATAAGGTTTTGTGGATCAAGATAAAATTCAAAAAACATGTGAAATGGGGTAACACCTATAGTAGGGAAGCATGAAATCAAGCTGAGAGGTAAAAAACATAGATCTTGAGATAGGAAAGGACCAATGGTCAATGAACCAACTATAATGGATGCCACCTAGCAGAGCTGGTATTGATTTGATGATAAAGGAAATTGAGATCTACAAGGCAAGATTTTATTTAATTATTTTTAGAACCACAAGGGTCAAGATCTAACTAGGCTAAGGATACTCTAGCATAGGCCTTCAATTTGAGTGCCAAGCCTACCTAATGATAATTTTCAGTCCCTTGACCAAACACCCTAGTAACTAGGTCATATTACCATAAAAGGGGGAGTCATGTCCCATTTGAAGGTTTTTTAAGGCTGTGGAAAGTTATGGAAGGATGTTGTTAGTAGTTGAGTGTGTTACTATAGAAGAGGGCCAAGACTAAGGGCCAATCTTTGCCAAAAATTTAGGACTGAGAGGAAATAAGAGAGAGAGTCAAGAGATCTTATAATGGAGCCAAGGGTCCCATGTGTAAAGTTGTGAAGCTAACAATATCATGTAATATTTTTGTTAATAATGAAAACTAGTTCAACAAAGCTACTAAGCACTCTAATGGCTGAGTGGTGAGGCATCCCTTCATTGGGAACCCTTGTTGTGACTGCACCACTTAGATGGTGTGGGGTTGAGGGGTTTTGATCCCCTTTCATTGGGAACACTCCATTTTAAAATGTGGATATTCAATTGCAATGACATTCAATTGAACTTTACATTCTCTATGGCATAACATTTATGCACTCTACAAACCTATAAAACACTATGCCTCTTTTTTCATTATGCATAACCTCTACAAAACATTAAAAAAGGGGTAAAACCTCCCAACATAACATACAACTCAACCATAGTGCAAGACCTATAGAATACACAGTGGCCACATGAACACTTTGCACCATGTTATGCTACACCAAGTGGCACTTCTAGGCTATGTGTCATATCGTAACATTTGTTAGTATATTACATGCCTATCATCCAAACAATGTAACCACCAGAAGATAGGAACTCACACATGGAATTAAAAAAGTTCAACTTCTATAAGAGTTCCTTAGCCCTCATGACATTGTAATATATGTATACACATTTGTAGTATTTGATAACATGTAGATAAGAGTAAAGTAAGCAACCATATATATTTATAAAGAGTATGCCATGTAAAAAATGCAAAAACTAATATAGGTTAAATATTCTAATTAGATTTATTTCTTTATTCTCCATCTTATTCAATATTTCTTTTACATATGCATACAACCCATCTAAATCCTCATATAGAGTGGTGTCCCTCAGACTTATGGGTTCCAAATCAAATTTTACCTAGAAAATTTATGTTGAATAGAGAACATTGACTAGATGCTCTAGACAAATTTGTAGGCATGTCCAAATATTTTTGAGTACTATGTTTAACTAGTTCCAATATTCAAAATTCTTGCTTAGAATCCTCTGATTTCACTTTGATACCCTAAAAAAAATGAAGTCTTGTTCTTACCATAATTGGGCAATGATATCGAAAATTTATTATGGAAAAAATATGTTTTAGGGTGTGCATTATACCAGATAATAACACAACTATCTTGATATATGTGAGGCTCCTATAACAAAAATATCTAAAATAACACACCTTAATAATTACAATAATTCAAGTATATAAAATAAATGTTGTTGAATCTCTAATATGGACTTGATTGTTTTAATGCATGCTTTAATGAATGCTTTCTCTTCTTTAGAATGCTTGTAGTATGGGGGTGTCACCCTAACAAGATAGTTAAAATTATGTGCAACCATATGTGAGGTAATTATTTTAGTAATTTTTTCACCAATATATTTGTTAAAATAGGGGTAGTAGTGTAAAAGGGGGATTCAAGATTAAGATGATGAAATGGTAAATTATAAAAATAAGGGGGAATATTTTAAATCATGTAGATGCACTTGTAATGAATGTTTTATACCAATTGATCCTTTGTGGCCGGTAGTTTCTCAATAGATTCTTGTGAATAATGAATTCCTTTGATTTTGATTAGATCTCCCAAATGAACTAGCATGCCTCTATATTTATAGATAATCTAAATTCAAATTAGGATTATAGTAGCTTCTAAATTGATCTCTAATAGTCAAGAAATGAAAAATAAAGGAGTAAAAGATGATAGTACTTAACCCAAAAGGGGCTATTGAAAATAGTGTTTGGAGTGTATGGACACCTAAACAGAAGGGTACAATCATGGAGAAGTTAGAAGAGAAAGAGTAGTGAAACTGGGGGCTAAGAGAAAGGTTAGTGACTATTACAAGTCGACAAAACGTGACAATAATGTTTAATTTAGAACAATAATAAAAAATGATACAAACATGCTAGAATCTTACAGTTTTAGTCAAAACGTTATCTTATTGGGGTCTTGGATTGGTCAACGGTTAAAAACCTTGTATATTTAACACTTTTGCATATATTTTTATATTAAAATTCAGAAGATCACTGGTATTATATGGAATCAATGAATTACATAGAACGTCAACATCTCTGTCATCTTTCGTAAATAAATATATAGCAGATTTACAATGCTGAATAAATATATACCTAAATCAATGAGTTCTTTTAGCTAATCAACGACGACTAAAGGGCATCCACACCGTCAAAATCATCTGGAGCACGACCCTGACCTTAATCACTTAATTCTCTGTATCAAATATGTAAAAGAATTTATACCTTACTAGATGGATATAAACAACTATCATCCTCACCGATCAAACTACAATCCTTTCGATCTAATGTAATTTTAAAAACAAATACATTAAAATTATTTATTAGGTGTCAACACAAACCATCGTAGTCCAACCGTTTCCATCTGGACTTTATCTATATACTTTTAATGCACGGTGAACTTTTAAAACAAATCCTAACATAGAATTTTGGTGAAAATATTCAACCCAAATCGGCCAGGCAGTCTATAAAGCAATATCATGTTCCTTACTGATATTTTTCCCTCTCAGGGATTCATTTTTTTCTTCCTTTTGAGGCATTCAATGAAAATACTGCAACAATGAAAAGTTGGAACAACGACATATCGAGCAGACTTGGTTGTACTTTTCGACGTATGACTATAAGTATTCAGTGGGTATGGAGGGTAATAAATTCACATTTATGTTTGGTAAAGAAACTTCTTCACCAGAGTCAACTCGAGCAGCATTAGGTGCTGTAATAGGATATTACTTTTCAAGTTTTTCTTTAACATTGTTTAGTAATTTTTTATTGCATGATGATAAGTATTGTTTTCATAACTTGTTTAAGTTGTGAGGAGAAAGATCTTAATAACTTCGTTTTTGAGTTGAAATTTATCTATTAACTTATTATGGTTAATAATAATAATATAGGTTTTAAGGTCCACGATGTCAATTAATGCCTTGGTTATGGTTTACAAGGCATGTTCAGCATATGGGACCACCTCATACTCCCATCGTGGGGAGGCACCTTACTGTGCTACGAATATGAGGCATGCAATCCCTACCCCCTGCCGGATTTGACCCTGTGACCTCCTTTCCAGGAGCACATGTTCTTTACCATTAATATTTGATATTGAAATGTATTTTTCTTAGAGTTCTATTAATTTGTTATGATTAATATTTTATGTACATATATTAAATATTTTATATTATAATTTGTCGATAACATTTTTAAGTATTATTTCATTTTATAAATAGTAGTTTGCTTCCGAGTTGAAATATACTTTTCTTGTAGTTCTATTAACTTGCAATGGTGAAATGTATTTTTTTGATAGTTATATTAACTTGATATGATTAATATCTGATATACACATACTAAATATTTGGTATTATGATTCGACGACAACGCTTTCAAGTATTGCCTCATATTTCATGAATAGTAGTTCGTTTCTGAATTGAAATGTACTTTTCTTGTAATTCTATTAACCTGCTATGGTTACTATCAGGGATTGAAATGTAGTTTTCTTGTAATTCTATCAAACTACTATAATTAATATTCGATATACATATTAAATATTTGGTATTATGATTTGAGAATAACATTTTCAAATATTATCTTATATTTCATAAATAATAGTGTCTCATATTTCATAAATAATAATTCATAAAAACCCATCTTTCACACCTACCAATAATCCACTTAAGGCTCATTGCAGCAACATATATTTACCTGTGATAAAATGGTTTCAACAATAATACTACCTTAATAGAAAATTCAGGTCTTAATGAGGATATGCATCACCTAACATTTAAAAATGGAATAATAAGTAGCTATCAAATAACTACTTTTAGAGGCCCGTGGGCAGTGGCCATCACATGGATTGAGTACAGAGTTGAAGTTGTGTAGGTGTTAATACCCTCAGGAATCAGGATAGAGTTTTAACTGTTTTGGGATGTAGGGAACATGGGGATACGAAATATATAAAAAGATTCATATAGTACAAGCCTTGTCAATTTGCATGTTTATATAGCAGACGGTCTGTACCTCAAATTCAATGAAACAGACAGAACAGTAAAAATCCAAAGATCCACGACACCAATGGAGGACACAGAGAATATAATCCTGGCCAACGGACATGGGTTTTGTAAAATCTTGGGGAGCGGGTTTTACTGATCTTCCACTAAACCCACAAACCGCATACGTTAAAAATGATAATAAAGAGTGTGGTGGCCTGGTGTATTTGGAACCCTGATTTGCTTTTAAGAGCTCTGGTTATCAATAGTATTATGGATAAGTGGATCTGACCTAATATGCAACATACAAATCCATAAGCATTTAATTAGGTTTAAAATATCTCTGTAAGGTATTTTGAGTGATAAAAAAAGATGGGAAACATAGTGTTAAAAAACAATAAGAAAAGAACTAAAAAAAACTCGTGAAGATTAGATAAGCATGCTAAAAGAATGGAGTTTAAAGTGTTTAGTGCAAGTTCTGCTTTGGACAAACTATTAGGTACGCAAAACTTATTTATTGGTTATGTTCTTCTAATCTAAACCTTGAAAACTCTTTTATGTTTTGAAAAAAAAAAAATCTTTATTCAAGTTTTTAAGAAAATGGATTTCTTCTTTTTGTTTTAATTAGGTAACTAAATTTAAAAAATATAAAAAAAAATAATGTATGATATGGGCTTTATATTACACTAGGGAATATTTGAACTATTTTGATATTTGTCATGGCTTTCAACTATGTAAAAATACTTTAATAATTGTAATAATTCATCAACCAAACAATCAAGTGTAATAAAATGTGTTGTTAACATGAACTTATGTGTTTCAATGAATACTTTAATGATTGCTTGATGTCTCTAAATGATTATAAATTCTCAATAAGTTCATGTGAAAGATAAATGAATTCCATACCTTTCAATTGATTGTTCCTGAGTAATTAAGATTCTTAAATGAACTAGGGTAGTTGTGTTTGTATAGATGACTCATTTAAATTAAGAACTTATTGTTGTGCAAACCAACATCAAATGGTCAAAAAAGGTAAAATAAGGGTCACACGAGGCAAGGATTAGAAGGGCTTAAAAGAACCCTACCGTAATTGTACAATTATGTTCTAGACACGATTGCACACTTTGTAGAAGGAGGGTAAAATGAAATGAAACCTAAGGAAGGTGAACATGACAAATGGAGGGCATCAAAAAGAGGTGCAAGGACCACTGAAAGTCAGTAAATACATTGATAATACCAAATTTAAAGTATTAGTTAATAAATACATAAACATCCTTGAAATATACATTTTAATGACTAATAAATATTTAGGGGCCATTTTTAGGTGTCTAAATTTTGTCCTACTTTGATGTGTATGTCCATACATATGAAAGTAAAAGAAGATATTGTATGGATATGATTTTTTGTGCCCCTAAAGTTCCTAAATAAAACTCTAATGTGTTTGTGAATCCTACAAAAACATTCTTAATTTTTTTACATGTCGCATGGGCGACTATTAATAATAATAATTTTATAAAATATAGAAATATGAGAATGATATACCTTATTCAACTAGGAGGTGGTTATAATGTCCATGTAAAATCAAATGTCGTTAAATCTTTGTGAAATCATGAACACAATTATGAGTAATATCTTTTACAATTTTATAAAGAAAACTAACAAAAATATAAGTATTGCTTTAAATAAAACTGAATACAACCTTGAGTACAATCCTAAATAAACATGAGTTGATTTAAAAACCATTATCAAATATGGGCCTCAACCTTTGAATATAATTTAAATAACTAAAAATTAGAGTTAGGCACCATATCAATTGCAAGTCTCAAAATCTAGGGCTAAATATTATAATACATACACCTTACTTATATATATAATGAATGGGATGTATGCCTCGTTTTTAGATTTGGGAAGAGCAAAAGAAGATCACATCTCAAAATAAATTATTTAAATGCACCATATTTAAGATATTTAGTATAAGAACATTGATGTGTTCAACATAGAAATATATAAACTTCATAGCATGTATGTTATGAATAATTTACCCATAAGTGTCTATGATATAAGTAATATAATATTAATAATGACATGCCCCATTGGGATAAATATATAAAAATAGTGTAAGATCATGTAATATGCTTGATGCAGAAATAAGATGAAAATAATTTATACGCAAGACTAATATGCCCCATGTGGGCTCAAGATAAAATAAATATAACATAATCATAGCGTAAGATATATTTTATAAATGTAAAATATGAGTATAATATTTTTCTTGGCATGGATGTATGATATGAATCATGGAAACCTATGAAAGTGAAAAAAACATTGTGCATGATATAGATCATGGCACAAAAAAACACACCAAACCCCTGATTAAGATAAACATGATAGAATACATGAGAATATGTAATCAACCATAGAACAAACACTTCAGGGTTTGGAATCATACTGAGCATGGAGAAGACACATAAGATAATAATGTCACATCAAGTATATATAAGACACATAATAAAGTGAAATCACATTAAAAAAAAGAAGACATACACGATAATGAAACTACTTTAATCATATATCAAACAAATAGAGAATTGTAGATAGTTTTGTCCACATGTATCCTCTTTAATTTTCATTTGGTGCTGGAGGATTTGGGATGAATTGAATTTTGGAAATGAGGGATATGATGCAATCAATGAAAGGTGGATGGTTTGTGAATGATGGGTTTGATATCGAAGATGGTCTTGGTAAAGACAGGGTTGTTATCTTATCCTTGGTTTAGAAATGGAACAGATTGATCATGATTGGGAAATAAATCTTGGTATATCCTCTTTTGTTCACCCTTGGATGAGAATTTATCTGGTTTAGGCTTGATTTTGATGTCACCACGGTCAATGAGGTATTGGATGAAATATTTGAAATGATGGCATCTATTAATACAGTGTCTTTGGGTCCTATGACATTGATAGTATTGGCTTTTTCTATAACATGAGCACTTAGATTTGGTTAGATCTAAAGGCCTTGTGTCGAGGTAAATGATCATGTCTACAATGGCCAGTCAATGAAATATGGCTTCCAAGGATAAGGGGAGAGGAGTATAATGTCTCCTTTTATGGCTTTGATTGGACATGAAAGTGTTATAATGTAGATTAGATAGTTATTTGAGATATATCCAACTAGATGATGGTATCCAACACATCTTAAGGGTGGATTGGTATTGAATAGTTTTCTTAGGATAGGATTTCCTTTTCTAGTATGATGGGAAATGTTATGATAAAAACTATGACTTGTGGATGGAAGGTTTGACTATGACTAGCTAGTTTAGAGGCTAGGAGTATACCAATGTTTATGGGGATAGACATGAGACTCTTACATTGATGTGATTTAGGTTTTATAGGGTCAAATTTTATAGGAAGTTAGGTACCCATTTCCAAGAGTCATAAAAATACTACCTCCTTATCGACAAAGATGTACTTTTAAATTAAGGTGACATCTAAATTTATTTTGGAGGCCATGGATTAAGGTAAGAAAAAGGATAGATGACATGATTGTTGTGGGGTGGATCAAATTTGTATCTTGGAGTGTTTGATAAAGGCTTTCTTCTAGTTTGCTTTCAAGTTTGACTTGGTGATGTGATAAGCTTGAGGAAATTAAGTTAGAACATGAGATAGATAAACAATTGATGATAGGAATTAATTAATGTTTTGATGATGAGCTAAGACAAGCTCTATGATTTGAATAAGATAGGGGGCTAGGTTTGACTACTGAAAGAGACATGACTAGGCCATAAATGACCTTCGATAATGTTGAACGAACTTGATTTAGACTAGCTCAAGTGATTAAATGATGTGCTCAAGTTGGGATTATATGACTTAGATTATGAGATTGGAATACGTGGATGATAATATTTGATGGGGTGTATGATTCAAACTTTACTAAGTGTTGATGCAATAAATCTTATGATGGTGACTATGACATGTAAAAAGATATTGCTAATATGGACCAAGGTAATATTTTCCAAACTTAGTGTGATTAGGAATGATTGGTAAGTATGGGTATGGACAAGATTAGGCTATAGATGATGTTATTTGATTAGGTAATGATGGGGTTGGAATTTTATTTGTTAGGGGTTAAACTAAAGATTTTAGTTGATGTATGATTGGACTAAAGGACATAAAAAAGATGCTAGGATGATATATGTTAGGTGGATGAAATGTTTGGACTATGATCAAGGTGGATTTATGATTTATTTTAGGCGATGGAGGGAAGGTCTAAGTATATGGAAATTATGTGGATTAATGTGTTGGATAGATGATAGATTAGGTTTGCCTTTAATATGATTGTTTAAATGTGAAAGATGGTTAGAGTTAAGATGGGGTATGACCTTGAGCAAAGGGGTTTATAATATTGGAGGTAGTATGATTAGTTTAGACAACAAGAGGGCATGTCTCCCTAAATTTTGACTAAGTTAGACAAGATGATGTATATTTGGATGATGACAGGTGTTAGATTAAAATCAATTAAATCACAGGTGATAAAAGGTATCGATAGGTGTTAGGTTTAAACTAGAAGAATGATAGGATAATGATGGGTTCCATGTTCAAGCTAGTAGGGTGACATAATATAAGATGATGACTACTAGTTTTAAACCAACAAAATGATAGATTATAAGATGACAAATGACAATGTTATAGTAGGCTAACGATAGGTGCCAAAATTAACAACATGACAAGTCTAGACCAAATGTCAACCAAAGGAGGTTATCCCTAATTAGGGTGAATTTTGATAAGAACTAGCTCAAGGTAGATAATGTGGACATGACATGTTTGACTAATAAACAAGGGTGACTAAGAGGTAGATGGATTTAGACTATGTCAATAAGGATGACTAAGAGGGATATGTGTTATGGCTATGTCAATAAGAAAGCCTAAGTCCTAGATGGGATGACTAGGTAAGGAGGGGAATGACTTGATGTCTAGGAAAGATAGATAAGGTGGAGATGAGGATCTCAGGTGATGATTTAAGGAAAATTTTTAGATATGGTGAAGGATGATAGGTTGGAAAAAATATAAATAAGACAAGTTGATGGGTGATGGGATTTGAAAATGACAAGGTTTTGATTAAGGTGATATAGGATGAGGTATTGATTGGTGATAAGACAAGATGATGATGGTCTCATAAATATTGGGCAAGTGTCAAGATGATGATTTTCCTAAGCTTAATTTTGGACTAGGTTATTAATTTATGTGTAGGGTATTAAGTTTACAACACATAAAAATGAACAAGTGACCCACATGCCTATACTAGTAATTGACACATGAGTGAAACTCAACACCTAACCCACTGAATGAATCATGATAAGAGGTGACTATATCAATCTCCCAACCCTTTCTCACTATCCATACATGGTGAGTGATCTCTTAGAATATTATTTTCCTTGCTTTGGATGCCTATTATGGGTGAGGCATATTATTCTAAGTTTGACTAGCTCTCTAAGGGAGTCCCTTAAACACCTTATGGTACATGGGGCCTAAGTTCATGTAAGGTGTTGCCTGATGCCTGAGTATCAAAGTTTTACCTCCTCACTTCATAGAATCATGTATGTAGAGTTACCTTTTTATAGAGATAACTATCCTTGATATTTATACTCTACCAAAACATAGAGTGTGGTCTTATGCATGGTGTTGGAATAATTGATGGTTAATTGGTGCTATTCATGTACCCTTGCTATATTAAATAGCATTGGTTAAATAATAATATATTTTATAATTTATCATGAGGTAATGCTATTTAAATAAATAATAAAATATCTTAATATAACCATTGATAATGGTGGACCCATTAATGTTACCCCTATAAAAGGTTGTACCATATTACCATTATAAAGGTAGGACCCACTCTATCATGTTACCATTAGAAAGGTCACTTTACAATAGTCACATTACAACAAACACTTTAAAATGGTCATATTATAATAGTCACATTAATTTTCCTATATAATAAAGATCTTACATTGTAAACTAAGTCTTGAGAGTCTTGAGACTATTTTTTACAAGCTATGTCATTAGACAAACAAGTTGTAATGAAAAATACTTTTTTTGAAGAAATTCTAAGAGAAGAACTAAAGAGAAGGAATAATTGTATTGGGTTTATTGTTTCTCTTATATGGATAATCAACCATAGTTTTTTACTTGTTTATGAGGTTTTCCATGTTATACATAGTGCCAATTATTTGTACACCTTTTCCATTAATCTCACATCTAGATTCATTGCTCATATTTTTTTATGTTTTATCATGGTATCAGAGATTTATGATGTTTGATTGAGTGGAAAGGTTGATTGGATCACATTCTTGGCTTGTGTTCAAGCTTATTTTCATCCAAAATCAACATGTATAGCTTATGGTATAACCATGGGAGATTGTTGAAGGATCATTTCAGTTTTTTGAAGATCCAAACCTACATTGGCATCCTTATACAACCATGCATGGCCTGAGCAAGCTAAAAGATAAAAAAAATAGATTTAAATTTCTTTTGTTAGTTTCTCTTCTTTGAAGTGTTTAAACTTCATATTTCTCCTGCATGAGACTTCCTAAAAATTATCTAAAGCATATACTCAAGTTATTTAATTTATTCAACCTCCATGGGTTCCATTGTATGGCTTGGAATCAACTCAAAAATATAAAAAATTATTTTTTGGCATTAAGATCTATTTTTGAGTGTTGGATCCTTTTCTCTAGACCTGTGGAGGATTGTGTTGAAAGTTTTAGGCTTTGTGATGGTGGATTGATCTTCTTTTTTTTTGTTGTTTCCTTCCCTAGGCCATAATTTTACATTATTTCTCCTATATGCATTGAATAGTTAGTAATAATTATTTCAATGTATTTATTAAATAAGGCAATTTAATAAATCAGATTTTCCATGCAAGTAAATGGTGGGACCTTTTATTTTCAAATTGTATTTTAGCAGAAAGTTAAAAACATTTAATTTATTTTAAAAATCAAGTTAAATAGTTTTTCTACATGCATATAATATTTGTTTTAAAAAGTATTTTGAATTAAATAAGCTTTAAAAAATGTACCTTGCATGTAAAAACTTGTATTGGTCAAAGGGAAGTTGGTAGTTGTTGTTTTGGAAGGTACTTGCAAAAGAAGTGGTCTTGAGTTCAAAGCCCCTCCAAAATTTATTTTTGGTCAAAACAATTTTTCAAAATATCTAGTTAAAAAGTAATTTTTGTTATTTGTGTAATAACCCTGTGTAAACTCTAGTTCACTTGCAATACTTACAACACATTTGTCTAGTCATTTATTTTGTCAAAGGTGGTCGTGTGACTAGTCAATCTTTATGTTTTTTCACATTATGGACACATTTGAATGGTCCATTTGTTGAATTAAAACTTTTTATATAGTTTTTTGTAATCAAATTTAAAAATAGTTATTTTTTGTGACACTTGTGGCACTATCTTTAGTTACAATTTTTGTAATTTTTTCACATTTAATTAAATAACTATTGTTTTTATACATTATATTTTTTTCATTAAAAAATTAAGTATCAAATCACATTAAATTTTTTGTTTTCTAAACCTTTATAGTGTCTTTTTAGTTTAAAACACAAACTTGTAGTATCCACTTTAAAGGGAAGTTATGGCTTCTCCTAATTTTATGCTAGGTAAATCACAAATGTCAAATGGATCAAACTATTCAATTTAAAAAAATTGCATTGAATCCAAGTTTATGGATCTAAAACTGTAGAATATTGTTGTTAGGACTGAAACCCCCATTAGGGAGGAATGTCATGACTGAGCTTACTGATGCTTTTCAATATAAATCGTAAGAAGCTATGTCAATCATTTTGAGGAATGTAAAGGATGATTTATTACTCTATATCGGTAATAATGAGTCACCCAACGATGCTTGAAAACTCCTTGAGTCTATGCATGAGGGAACTCATCTCTCTAAAATAATTAATCTTATTATTAAATTACTAACTACACCCATGAAAGGGGATGAAAAAGTTGTTAATTTTATTGTAAGAATTAAAAACATTAAATCTTAGTTAGATGGTTGTGATTTTAATCTTATTCAAGATAATATTTTATATTTCATTATTCAATTAAATATTCATGATTTTTTTTATAAATTCATTTCAAATCTTAACTCTAATTACCAAACAAAACAATATATTCTTAACCTCACTACTGATGTAGAGCTAATTCAGACACTCTTCATTAAATTTACATAGATCTATTTTTTTCCTTTAATCTCTTCTTTGAACTCTAATTTGATTTTTTATCAAATATACTTTGCTTATATCTTGACACTCTTGATAACTTCTTGCTTTCACTAAGCTCATAAGCCTCCCTGCATACCTAGTTCTCTTCTCTTTTTTAAGAACTATCATCCTCATCTCATTTTTCACTCTTACCTCCTTAGCACCACCACCATCATCTCATACACAACTTCAAAGAGTCCATTCTTTGTTATTTACTCAATCTTGCTCATTCTTTGATATAGGTTCATAGGCCTAATAACATAATACATTCTTACAATATTATTTTATTAATCCTAGGGATCATATGGACATAAAATTTATCACTTATATCTACATTATTCATCCAATCATCATGCTCAATCTACAAGTTAGAACTCTCAGACAATCCTCTCTTTCCTATTTGAATCCTAGTCTCTTGCAGCCTTATTTTCACACAAATATAGTATGTTTTACCAATCCATAAAGTTTAAAAATATAAAAAAGACATTTTCAAATACCATTTTCCCCCTTTTATCTTCACACAAAGTTTTAGGTTTCAACCCTCAATGAGAGTCCTTCTTCTTTGACACCCTTCTTGGCAATTGGATCTCTTTTAGCCTAATTCAATGATAAAGACCTGAATACCATACTATATGGTTAGGTACCAAATTAAAAATAACAAAATAATATATATAATGTCAAATAAAACTATAATCCAAAGTTCTAATAAATTTTAAGGTTGGAAACTCAAGTTATGCAAGTTTCAAGATGAAAACCCTAGCCTAGGTTTTGAGATGCATGTGCAAGGCTGAGAGCCTACATAATGGGATACAATAAATTTTAAGAAACTTCAAACCATAATAGGACATAGAAATGGTATTCCCCAGCTCTCTTCACCTTCTCCAATTTTCATTTTCTTAGGAACATTCCTAAAACATCTCCAACATACAAAGTTACAGAATTTTGTGTGCTCTTTATAGGATTGTGTTATGGACATTGAACATTTGATATGAATATTGCAATCCTAAGTGGAATGATGATTATTTAGGGTTTGTGACACCTTATTAAAAATTCTCTAATCACTTTCAAGATTTTAAAAATCAATGCCAACCTCCCACACATGCATTTACAAAAGTTTGGTAACTCCTTTTTTAATTGTGTCAACTAATATGAAGATTAACATATAGGATTGATTTTAGAGTCTGTGCTAAGAATTATAAGTATCACCAACATCAATAATAAAACCTATAATATTGTTAAGACTCAAATAAATCAAAAACCACTTAAATAACCATCCAAAATACACAACTTACTAGACATTATTGATTGAGTATTAGCAGAATTGCCTCTTCTTCAAGTGTACTATGTAGAACCTCTTGTAGACTAAGAGTGGAGTAAAAACACATAATATATCAATATGGAATGTGATAATATTCATATAATATAATATTTATATCTATATATAGAGTTAAATAAGAAAAGCACAGGTCAATTGAGACTACATAGGAATTACCGTGTGAAAACCTCAAAGAGGTAGAAAACCCACCAATGTGATATTAATTAATGAGAAAACAAATCACCCCAATAATTAACTTCTCTTCTCACTTCCTCTCTTCCAAAACAAACTTCACAAAACCTTGAGTGAATTTGAATAACTAATCAATAGGGGTAAACCCTTTTTATAGTGAAATTTGAAGGGAGATGACTGTTGTGAATAATAGGTCCAACCATCTCGAAAGGGCATTTAATAAAACATTGGTAATTTATTAAATAAATATAATATTATTATTTATTCACACAAGGTTTCCACCTTGAGTTAATAAATAATATATTATTATTTAATAAATTATTAATATAATCTAAGGGTTAAATAATCACCACTTAGGCATTAAATACTCTAACAACCCCTTGTTGCCCCCTACCACCACCAATAATGGTAAGTGGGAATAAAAACCGTAGTCACCATAAAGGAGTTTTACTATGTGAAAAATTGAAGGATTTAAAAACCTTCATCATGCCAAAAGTCACATTTTGAAACAAAAAAAATTATAATCTATAAACTAATTGAAAGTAAGTGTAGGCTAGCATGATTATGAGATTACGTCTCATTATTTCTCATGAATAATGACTAAACATATGTGGAGCCTTTTATAATATAAGGACCTCCATTACAAATTATGCTTTTAATTTATTGGGATACAAAAGTAGCACTTACACATGAAGTTTACTTAAATCACATAACTTATACATGAAGTTTACAATGCTTTACAATGATAAGAAGTATAGAGAATAAGTAACATATGTCTATTAAGAAGTGGCAGTGTCATACACAATACCCCTCAATGGAAAATTTGAGAGGTCCATATTGCAGGAAACTAATAAAACTTGGTATCACCAAGTGGTTTTGTGAAGATATCTTTCACTTGTTCATCCGTAGTATAGAACTATAGATTAATATCACCATTAAGACCTTTTTCTCAAATTAAGTGCACATGAACTTCAATATTTTTAGTTTTTTGGTGATATACTAGATTTTTTCACTAGATCTATACAAATTTGGCTATCATAATGAATAATGGTGCTTTGAAAAACATCCAAATTAAGTTCTTTCAATAGCCTTTGCATCCACATGGCTTCTTTAGTAGCTTCTATAGCACTTATGTACTCTGCTTCTATAAAATATGGACAGATAATATGTTGCTTCTTATTGCTTGAAGTGATAACAGCTACACCAAACTTAAAAACATATCGAAAAGTAGATTTATGTTCTAAAGTATCCCCAACATGGTCAACAACAAAATAACCATATAAATTAACATTATCAATAGATGAATAAAATAAACCACATTTTATAGTTCCTTTGATATACCTAATTATTCTCTTCGATAATTTTCAATGATCTAAATAAAGATCCTACATAAATCTAGAAGCAACACCAATAACACATGAAATATTTGGCCTAATAATGGTTAGATAAATCAAACTATCAACAATCTATCTATATAAAGTAGGGTTAAATTTTTTACATGCAGGTTTTAGATCAAGTTTAATACTAACTTCAATAGGAGTAGAAGAAGATTTACAATCAATCATGTTAATCTTAAAAAGAAGGTTATGGGCATACTGAGATTGTGATATAATAATATAATGTTTGTCTTGAAATATAGCCATTCTTAAAAAATGATGTAGAATTCTTAAATTAGTTATTTTAAATATTTGACTTAATTTATCTTTATGTTTATGAATTAAACTAGTTAGATCACCATTAATCAATATATCATCAACATATAATACAATTAGTATGAAATGACCATTTTCAATTTTAACAAAGTAATCATTATCTAAATAATAATTAGAAAAACTAATTTAAAAAAAAAAAAAGTAATTTTAGAATACCAAGCTCAAGGAGCTTGTTTTAAATCATACAAAGATGTTTTTAACTTGCATACAAAATGTTCTCCGTTAGGGTCAGTGAAACCTTTATGTTGATTTATGTATTTTTTTTCTTTTAAATCACCATTTAGAAATGCATTATTGACATCTATTTGGTGGATAATGAAATCATTTTGGGTTACAAGAGTAATACAAAGTCTAAAAATTCTCATTTTTATTACAAGAGCAAAGATTTCAACATAGTCAATCCCAAGTTTTTGAGTAAACCTGCAAGCAATTAATCTAGATTTAAACTTGGTAATTTTACCAATTGAATTATATTTGATCTTATAAAGCCACCTATAACTAAAAATATGCTTTTTAGATGGAGGATGGACAAGATCGTAGGTTTGATTTTTAATTAAGGCATTATGTTCAACTTGCATAACAACATTCCATCTATTATCTTAAGTGGCTTCCTCAAATTATTGAGGTTCACATTCATACATAGTCATTAATACATGATAAGAATGTTGACTTTTAGTTTATTTATTAAGGTTACCGACATTAGAAGATTTAATTAGGGATTCTGCTCATTTAAGTTTTTTAGATTGAATATGAAACTTAGGGGATTCCTCAGACTCTAAGTTATCTAAAATTGGATCAACTTCCTCAAGGGCATATATTTCATCACAAAGAGAAATATGAGAGCGTTCATCAACAAAAGAACATTGAGGAGGATCCATAGAAGGCTCACAAAAAGATTTTTAAAGAATAAGAACATTTTTATTCTCAATGATTTGACATTTAGAAAGATCATATACTCTTAATTTGTCTTACCTCCATAACCTAGAAAAAAGTAAGGATAGGAAGTGGGATCGATCTTCTTTTTTTTAGCTTTAGGAATAAAGATAGAAGTAGGACTACCAAAGATCTTGAGATGAGCCACACTAAGTTTATTATTAGTCCACATTTATAAATAGGTATAAAGATGAAAGGATTTGGTAGGGACTCTATTTAGAATATGCACAATAGTATTCACAACTTTCTCATCGCCTTTCATAGGTGTAGTTAACAATTCAAGGATTAACTTGATAATTTTTGAGAGATGAGTACCCTCATGCATGTATTCAACGAGTTTCCAAACATCGCTAGGAGACTCATGATTACCAATGTGGATAAATAATTCATCCTTAACACTTTGCAAGATAATGGACATAGCTTCCTATTATTTCTATTGAAATGCATTGGTAAGCTCAAGGGTCACATATCATCTATAAGGGACTTTATCAATCTCAAAAACAACATTACATATATTTCAGGCCATAAATTTGACTTTAACACAATTTTTCCATATATTATAGTTATTTTTATTAATCATTTAAGATTTATATAAAGAAAAATGAGGTGAAGACAAAACTTCCCTTTAAAAAAGATAGTAAAAAAATGCATAAAAAGAAATTTTTTAGTGTTAATTTTAACTTAATTTGATAGTAAAGCAAATTTAAAAGTGTAAACACATAATGATTATTCAATTTAATGATAGACAAAGTAAGAAATTTGTGAAAGATTGTGACAAAATAGAGTGTCACAAGTGTCACAAAAAATATAGTAAAAAAAAGAATAATTTAACAAATTAACCTTTTTTAAATGAATTTTTGAACTATTTTTCAAAATAAAGTAAATCAAAAGTTTATATTTTATTAAAGATATAATTAGATTCAAAATAATGCAAAAAATTGAAATGAAATTGCACTAAACTGTGTGTCAAAAGAGTTACACTCTTAACAACCACCTAGACACTATTATTAAAAAAGTTGTAAAATTAATAAGTTAAAAAAAATAAAATGGACTATTTATATGCATCTAAAAGGTGCCAAAATCTAAGGATCGATTGGATACATGACTATGCTCATCAAAACATTCACTAGGTCAAAAGTTAAAACAAATTTGACAGGTCTATTAGGGTTTTAAATGCATGAAAAATTGACACGTAAACCAAAAAATGAAATTCAATTTAAATTAAATTTAAAAAAAAGATTTGACCAACTCAACAAAGGTTGAATGTAAGAGGTTTTGAACTTGTGACTTACCCTTTGAAAGTTTTTAGCAAAAAGAAAACCACCAACCCACTTAAAAGTTTACTTAAACTTTTACAAGCATTATTTAATATTTATACATTTATTTTATTTTTCACACACACACACACACACACGACATGTAAATTAAAAATGAATCAATTTACACTTTTTTTTTACTTTTGGTAAAAGGCTTAAAAAAAGGGTGGGGGCCACAGGACTTGGTGAAAATTAATATTTTAATAAAATATTTATATATTAAATAAATAAATAAAATTCATTATAAACCTTTGGTAAACTCTAGGGAAGGAATGATGCAGCAGTAGCAGTAGCAGCAGCAGTAGTAGTATGGGAATGAGATCTGCCAATTTAAGCCGTGAAAGGCCTTGAAACTTTGTGAGCCTTCTAGTTTTTGCATGACAAAAGCATACAAACCCTCAAAATCTCATTTTTTCATCAAAATTTAATGCAATAATTTTTCAAGCCTTTGAAAGCTTCTTGAAAGAGAATGGTGCACCTGTAGATGTTTTGGATAGCAGAAGGATCTATAAAAGCATCCAAACAACATGAAACTTTGCCAAACTTGTAGTTTTTTACCCTTAATGCTAGAGATGCCTTAAAAATTGAATTTTGATCAAAAAAATAATATATTTTAATCCCCAAGCCATACTATGGCATTGAAAAACTCAAGCAAATTTCTAAAATTGAAAGGATGCATCTCAGGGTGTGAAAATTATGTGATATAAATAAACTTCTTATGGAAGCTTTAATTTTGTACCCCAATACATTAAAATCATAATTTTTAATGGAGGCCCATATGTTATAAAAGGCTTCACATATTTTGAATGATTATTCATGAGAAACAATGGGAAGTAATCTCATAATCATGCTAGCCTAAACTTACTTTCGAGTAGTTTACAAATTATAATTCCTTTTGATTTAAAATGTGACTTTTGGCATGATGAAAGTTTTTAAATCCTTCAATTTTTCATATAGTATAGTTCCTTTATGGCGACTATGGTTTTTATCCCCACTTAGCATTAAGAGGGATTGTTAGATTATTTAATGCCTAAGTGGTGATTATTTAACCCTTAGCTTATATTTGTAATTTATTAAATAATAATAATACTATATTATTTATTAACTTGAGGTGGAAACTTTGTGTGAATAAATAACAATACTATATTTATTTAATAAATTATCAATATTTTATTAAATGCCTTTTCGGGATGGTTGGACCTGTTATTCACAACAGTTACCTCCTTTTAAAATTACACTATAAAAAGGGTTTACCCCTATTGATTAGTTATTTGAATTAACTCAAAGTTTTGTGAAGGTTATTTTGGAAGAGATGAAGTGAGAAGAGAAGTTACGTGTTGGGGTGATTTGGTTTTAAAATGCTTAACTATGCATTAGATGATCTCACAGAGTAACAAATCTCTTGAAGAAAGATTGAAACAAATTAAATCTAATTTTCTTCCTTTCATGGGATGTATAAGCCTGTACAAGGATGCCAAGATGTTAAAAATCTTCAAAAAGTGAATTTGGGTTCATTTCAAGTGTCTTGAAACTGATTTGTATGAAGATTCAAGGCTCTAAGTTATTGAACTAGGCCTCCCACAAGTCATCAAAAAAATAATCTGCCTTTATAACATCTTAGTGCCATACAAGCTTGAATGTGTGTGTGTGTGTGTGTGTGTGTGTGTGTGTGTGTGTGTGTGTGTGTTTTAATTCTTCATAGATCAATGAAACATTTTAGGGCTTGCCAATTCAACTCTATAATTCAAGCTTTGATACCATGATAAGATTCATTTAATGTAATATGCAGATCTAGATATAGAATTAAATAAGTAAAGCATAGGTCAATTGAGACTACACATAAATTATCATGGGAAAACTTCAAAGAGGTAAAAAACCCACCAATGTGATATTCATTAATGAGAAACTAAATCAACCTAACACGTAACTTCTCTTCTTACTTCCTCTCTTCCAAAATAACCTTTATAAAACCTTGAGTGAATTTGAATAACTAATCAATAGGGGTAAATGATTTTTATAGTGAAATTTGAAGGGAGGTGACCATTATGAATAATAGGTCCAACCATCCCAAAAATGCATTTAATAAAACAACAGTAATTTATTAAATAAATATACTATTATTATTTAATCACATGAGGTTTCCACCTTGACTTAATAAATAATATATTATTATTATTATTTAATAAATTACTAATACAAGCTAAAGGTTAAATAATCACCACTTAGGCATTAAATTCTCTAATAGAATGATGTTAGGATTATCCTTACTTGTAAATAAGACTCAGATATTTCATTCAAAGATAACATAGGTTCCCTCTTCATTCATTAGTTCTTGATAAAGTGATTAAACTCAATTGGCACCTATAGTAGAATGGAGTACCTTATTCAAGTTCTTGGTATATTTATGATCTTTATTTCACTCACATTGAAAATTATCCTACCCTAAAAAGATAATATTAGTCTCCTCCTACCTTACGTGCATTCTATTCTTGTCAAGCTAAACATGCAATAGAACTCTCTTTTCTTTTGGCCAACCCCACGTAGGGTGGTAGTTACAAATCAAGTTTCTTGACCTATAATACTCTCTTTATGAATTGTATGTTAAAAAAACCTTAACACACATTACAAGGATCAATTAGGACCCTTCATAACATTCAACAACATTTTCATTCCTCACAAGATTCAAATACCACTCTAAGCCTACTTATAAAATTTAAATGTTCAAACCTTCCCTTTTGGGGGGGGACTCCAAAAGAGAGAACACCACATCATATAAAGAATATTAATGAATAAAAAACATCTTAGAGGAACCTATAAGACCTCTAGGACCCATGCCAAATAAAAAATGGATATAGTGAACTCTCAAACACCTTAAAAAGTTATGCTACCTTGTGATGCTCTGCTTCAAGCTCTCTAAATGGGAAAACTTGAGCTACTGCTCAAACGCACTTAGCAAAAAATTTTCATTACTTTATAATTCTTTATCCTATGATTTTATGATCTCCTCTTTCTACTTATCCTCTTATCTTTCTCATTTCTTCTGAGTTGGTTCCTTCATTTTTGTTTCCTTGCCTTATCTTGCTTCTTTGCCAACTCATCTTCTACATCCCTGAAGTACATGATCTACTAAAACTCATTGTCCACTTCATCTTCTATCTCCTCCATCTCAGATTTATATTCATAATACTCTCCCTCAAATGGCTAGTTCTTATTCTTAATTATTATTCCTACTCCATAACTTCCTTCTATAGTTGTCATGATTTGTTCATGCACTCATTGCTAATCTATCTTTTCAGATATGCTTTCTCCTTCATCCTCATGATATAATTGATTCTCATGTATTATTATTTTTTCACCCTTATAAAATTCTCATATATATCCTCTTTTTCTAACTCTTCATGATACTCTACCATCTCATGGTGAGTCTTCTTATAGCCTTCTTGTTTATCATGCAATGACATCTCCTTAACCAATTCAACTTCATCATAACATAACATTTCTTGGCAACCTATTATCTCACTATCATCATGTATAACCCTAACCAACTCATCTGAAACATTACCAATTGAATATATTGACTTCTTACCTTTTTCTTTATTCATTTTCTTGTTCTCTTGTTTACTTGATTGTAGCTCTCATTCCATGAGTCTTTGCTCTTCAAATCTTGACATACTATTTGAAATGGTCTTTGGGATAAGACCAACCTCTCCTTATTTTATCCATGATATTTTTTCTTACTACTTCTTTGGATCACTTTTGTACTAATCTTGTCCTCCTCCAAACATGCCTTCTTCATCCATTTATCTCCTTTGTGAGGATCATGGTTGTCCTCCTCATTCCTTGGCTCTATAATAAGATCTAGTGCCTCATTTATTATTTTTTCCATGTGATCATGGAGTGAATCCATATATTTAATATCCATACATGCACCACCATGCTTAGTACATACCAAATTACACTCATGATACTTGATAGTCTCTTCAACAATCTCATTTTTATTTTCATCCTCTATTGATTTTGTATTCTTCTTCTAAGAGTCTCTAGGCATCCATTTAATCTTATTAAGTTCCTTATCATGTAATATTAACCTACACTATTTAATTTTATCATTTGATGCCAATATTGGTGTTATAAGTCTGAATCTCACCCTTGAGGCAAAGGTGTTTCAAACTTGCCTCATCTAATTGATACAATCAGATCACTTCTAGGTGTGGGTAGTCCACTAAGTGAGATGAACATTTATTTTAGGGATAACTCCCTTGATGCATCATATATGATCAATTTATAAAACTACTACTTGTCAATGAAAAGGGATAGAAGAATGCATGAAATAATCCTAAGCTATGGGAGGTGATGCACTAATATAAACATCTTTCACTTGCTTATCCTGCACTATGAACATGAACACAAGCTGAACTTCTTGCACCAACTCATAATAGGCCTCTAGGAACAAGTGTTTCAATATGGAGGTGAGAACCAAAATAGGGACCAAGAGGGGTTGATAAGGAGGTATACTAAGAGATGATAGTGATCAATCACCGCACTCAGCTAATGTAGGGCCATGAACATACTCCATATGACCTACCAAGATGATAAACTAACTTGAAACTAGGTAAGAAAATGGTACAAATGAAGGAAGTCTATTTGATACCACTACATTAATCAAATATCAAAAGTATACAATACTTGTAATCAAATAAAAAGGCAAACAACCAACATCTATTCATTATTCAAAGATAGGAACAAGTGTGTAGTAGGGAAGGGCTTTGCCATACTCCACTAAAGGATCCATACAATGGATTTTGAATCCTAATTTATAGAATATGAAAATGGAAGAAAAGGAGAATGTGGCATGGGAGTGTGGAGGAGAGACCATGATGACTTTCATTCACTCAACCATTATTTATAGACATGAATAAGGATCAATAATAACTCCATGACCTCTCACATGTGTTGCTTGGATACAAAATGGTTTTCAATGAGGCCTTATGCATAGATGTGTGGTGGATGGCCTATTTTAGTCATAGTTAATCCCATGAAGATGACATGCACCTTGAAACTATTCCATCACTCCTTATCATGAAATGAGAGGTCATGTGCTCATTATTAAAGGTAATTACTTTCTTAAAACTATCCATTACTCACCTAACTTCCACCCTCCATGCCATTCTCAGCCCATTCAATGAATTATTTTCCTAGTGGCTGAGAGACCTAGGACTTAGAGGATTTTAGGTCAGTGATGAGTTTGATGATGGATTTAGGAGGTTGGTACAGTAATATTCTTGCCTTTGAGAGTCTCATCACTATGTGGATATGCCTGTAACACTCCTTCCTTGATGTAAATGAAGGTCATCTCCTCAATTAAGTTTAAGTCTGATAATTAGGCTTGAATTTAATACTATGGGAGTGAAAGAGTGGTTTTTTGGGAATCATTTCACCTCTATATATGCCCAAGAGTCCCTTCTATTTAGTTAGGAACCTCAATATGCCTGGAATTATGGAAATAAACCCAAATCTAGACCTTAAAAGCCATTTACTACATATTTAGCCTCCCACATACAAAATTTATAATGTAAAAAGAGCCCAAATGACATATTTTTGTCTTCCTAATGTTTTCATGGTGCATTATGGTCATTATAATCATTGAGAAGAGTCTCTTGCCCATCAGGTTCTCTATTAGGGTTTTGGAGGGTTTAGAGTGGCCTACCATCTAAATGATGGCTCATATAGTACATGAATTAGATTTTAAACTTAATTCCATGAATTTTGAGTACATGAAGCCCCTAAAATATCCCTTACAACTCTTGATCTCATGCACCTTATATGGTGATATCTAAATAAAAATTGGTAGCCTTTGAATGTTCACTAGGCATTTTGGGTATGCCAACAGTGTTAAGGATCACTCATAGAGATTCCTGCCTAAAATAATTTATCCCCAAAATGGATTGTAAGTGAATAGGGGTAAAAAAATTCACTTAATATCACTGGGATCCATGCATCTTATCATGTAATATATGAACACTTGAACTAGTAGCTCAAAATTGTAAATTGGGGTGATGGAGCTTAAGGGGGGCTATTAGGCTAAATTGACACTTACCCTACCTTATCATACCTATAAAAAATTCATTAAGACCTATAAAACCATACCACATACTTTTATGTCCTGATATATTCTTAATGAGCTTGGTATGTCATAGTAGTGGAGATGGGGATCTAAGGACTTAAGAAGGGTTTTAATCCTTATAGACTTGAATTAAGCCTCAAGACCTTAGACCACCTATAGGTGTATTAGTGACTTTAGGGTATTATTATCACCCTTTTATATATAATTAAAACCTTTTTCACAATATTACAACTATTTATAACCTATCTTTGTCTTTCTTCCCTCTTAGGTCTGTCATGACCATCCTTGACCTAGTCTAAGTGCTTAGACTAGTTGATGCTAGAGACCTAAGTGGTATTGTTTCCTTAATTAATTAATGTTATAAGAGTTTTAACCCAAAATTTAATTTATTTTAAAAAAATTGCAACACTTTTTAGGCTTTATTCCCCTTCTTCCTGTAACATGTTCTCTTAGTCACATATACAAAAGACTATGTGTTATGAATTCTCAGTCAGGCCTAGGCAACTCCTTTAACTTGAATCTATCTTGAAGGATTTTTAAGGATATATATATGGCATAAATACATTATATGACCAATTTCACATAGTTTTTACTTGTTACCTTCCTCATTCAAACCAACATAAGTATCCCATTTTGCTAGGCAAACTTGTATGCTTTAAGCCATCTATTTATGTAGAGTTAGAGGGTCTTGAGTTAACTTGTTTTGGTCACTATTTCATGTTTAATTTTTATTTAAATAAAATAAAATATTTACTATTATATTTTTATTTATCTCCCCCATTCATATATATTTTGAAACTCCATTATCTCCTACTTAGGATTCTTGGGTCACTAGGCTAGTTTGACCCTCAAGGTTTAATTCTTGGAAATTATTATAACCTTTCTTAGTTTAAACCTAATGAACATATCTTGGTAGAAATTTAAATTAATTTATTGAGTTTAAAATCCTCAAAAAACTCCCAAAAACATGCAATTTTCTTCAAGTTTTAGGTACATACCTCTACATGCCTATTTAGTCCTATTAGGCAAAACTAGCCTATCAAGGCTCTTCCTACCTCCAAGTACCAAAAAATTTTCAATGGAAATATTGATAACCTTTAGGTTTAAAGTAAATACACCTATTTTATACTTTATAAACTTTAAATTCCCCCTAAAATTTATTATTTTTCTTAGGTTATTATCCTTCTATAGCCATGCTTGTAGATGGTAATTATGGGTTTTTAACTATGAGTGTAAGAGGTGAAATATTACTTGAGTGGTTATTTAATGATATATATATATATATATATATATATATATATATATATATATATAATGGTATTAGAATAATATATTTATTAATGTCTTATTAATACCTATTTACCTTCTATATCATCATAGAATTAAGGTTTCCTTTAGTTTTGCCAACCCAACCTTATGTGTGCTCAATTAGTGTATTAACTGAGTTTCTCATCCTAGGATTTATTAACCCCATGAACTATTAATACTTTAATATTAAATATTTATTAATTTAATTATTAATAATTAGATATTAAAAACCTTTAGTGACCTATCCCATAGTCATAAATCCTTCTTTTCTTATCTTCCTGCATAGGCATGTAAGTGCTCAAATGGGAACATATTTCTTGGGCTAAGGATGATATGTTGGTGTAAAGAAGTGAAATATATGAGATAAACCCATAGGTTATAATTAATATATGATGAAATATTAGTGTTATATAGTGTATTTATGATATTTTTATTTATCTATAATGGAAATAGCCCTACTACCAACATGCAATAGAGATCACAATATGCATGGCAATCACATTGGAATCACGTCTTTAAAAGAGTGACTTGATCATTTGATGACTTAGTCATGTTTTTATGGTAGATAATACTTTAATTTATTAACACCATATATCTTAAAACCATGAATCACTTATAACTTCATGCATTAAAGGCTCTTAAAACATGAAGAAACCACTGCTTGCAAGCTACAACTATTTTAGAATGGAGATCCCTTGCTCCCTTGAGCTCACACATGTGAAATAGTGGTGGATAATAAGGTGAAAGGATTTAAAAAAAAATATTATAAGTCACATGTAAACACCACTTTCATCAATCAGGCCAAGAATGCACTAAAACCCTTCAAAAGTTTAACTAGTGTAGATGCAGAAGAGAAATATGACTACTTAGATTCTTAGAATTTACTCATAGAGTACATGGGTTAGATATAAGAAATATTATCATGATATGGAATGGAGCTAGACCAAAGTACTCTACCTAATATCTTAGTCTTCAACTCTCTTCCTCCTGTATGGATTGAGGAAGAAACTAACTAGCTGTCCAAAGCTACTAAGGAAAACAATTAGGTTTTTGATTTCTTTTGAATTGTGAATAATGGATTTATTTTATGAAGCTTGAAATGAGTCCCCCCTAATATATTTGACCTCTTTTGACTCTGATTTGATCTTACAAGTTTTCAAAAGTCTAAAAATACCTGTAAAATCCCTTTTTAATACATTTTTTCATGATTAAGATAATGGGAACTCATTGGAGGGAAAGAGGAGGGAAAAGAGAAATCAAATACACTTTAAAACTAAGGGGTATGGATGGGGGGAAGATGAAATGTAATTTTTTAATCATGTGGGGTCCTTTTGGGTGAAAAAATAATATCTAATCTTTAAAAATACCTCATTTTAGAAATAAAACTACTTTATTATGACTTACAACGGCTATGAGGTCCTTGAAAACTCCCAATTTCACTGTGACTATTAGCCAATTTTGGCCTACATATGGAAATTTTCCTAGATGGATTAGTTATGAAAGTCCTAGCACGGTTTGATCAAGATGAACAAAGTTCTTGATGAAGTGGATGGTCAAAAATGATTTGCACAAGTCTAAAGAGACCAGATCATCATGGCACATCATGCAAAAATAAATAGGTTAGCTTGATTGTGCATTAAATAAGTACACTTAGAAGGCCTTTCAAATGTAAAAGATCACATGGATGAAATTTTTTTCATTTCTTAAACATTCTTTGTAGATTTTGTGATTTGATGTGTTGTCTATCTCAAGTTACAAGGATTTAAATTGAACAAGCAGTCTGGGATGGGTGCAGGGACGTCAAGTTAAAGGTGCAAAAAATAACCATTTGAATTCAAATGTTTCAAGGATGAACATGAGGCTACCAAGTGACATTATCTCATGATATAATAGGATATCTAATGATACATGGATAAGGATAGTGTCATTGGGTCTAGAGCAGATATAATGATGAGTGATGGGTCAACAAGTTAGTAGATCCTAGGAAAAAATACATAGTTTCCAAGTGTCACAACTATGGTAACTATCAAGTAAATCAATGATGCATGTGTAAGCCATGCAAAGGGAGATTAATAATGTGCATAAATTTAAAAATTCAATGAGATCAGGATAAATGTGAGGCCTCAACATGGTATAAGAACATTAAATCATGGATCTGATAGTAAGATCCCACAAATGAATGTGAAGCTGACAAATGGCATAATTTTGGAAGCCTAGATCAAGATTGGTGGTTGATATTAAAATTTGAAGCTAGGAGACTTCAAATGGAGAAGGAATTAAAATCAGGTCAAACCAAGGCAAATATTTTTAAGGACATACATCACCTTTAAAATTTAGACACATAATAGGTTTGTCTAAACATATTATAGTTCAGAGTGAGACTATGTGGTCTTTAAGATTTCCATTAATAGGGAAACTCTAGGATAACCAATAAATGGATTGGTTTTCAATCTATAAAAATATTTGTGCTTAGATATTATGATGGGAATAGATATGTGACTAATGAAGGAGAGTTTAATCTTCCAATATGGTCATAGGCTCAATAAATGGGTACTTGCAGTTGCTCAAGGTAAACATGGTTATGGCACTATCAGGTTTAAATATATGAGTATTTTGTCCTTATAATGAAATTAAGTGGAAGATGATGTAGAATCTCATGATGAAGATTTGGTGGTTGGAGAAAGTATTTGTAAAATTAATAGATTTTTAGGATGTTTAAGGGTCTTCCTTAGTAAATTCATGACTCATCATCATTCGACAAACTATTAGCCTCTAAAATGTTGCTCAACCAATGAGAAGATTCAGAGGCTATTAGGATAGATGAAAGCTATTTTAGCTATTATGTGTTAATCTTGATTTGATCAAAAGGTGGTAGATCATTCATCAATAGGGATGGCAACTCAATTAATAATTTTGGATGGCATGCTCCCCCTCTCTCTTCCCTTTCTCTTATATCTCTTATTCTTTTCCATTTGTAATCTCTCTTTGAATTTTGATAATAAATTCTCTCTCAATTCTGGAAGAGTAGAGACTCTCATTTGATAAGGCTAGACCCTGTCAAAACTTATATGAAAGGCCTCTTGAAGCTAATAAATACTTTATTTACCTATTTCTTGATTTTGAACTATGTTTAGTAAGCTTGTGCATGATGGCATTATGAAGGAGAATATTCCATGACCATTTTCCTTCATTCTTACCTATTTTAGAGTGTTTTCTAGTTGATTGTAGGTCTACATTTGTGTTCTTTCTACCATTAATGTAAGCTTGGTGTGAGTCTTAGAATTCCTCCTGGCTTCATTCATTTCTTCCTAAACTTAGTGTATGAAATACTTATAAAATTAGCTAGATTTTGATATTGTCTGAGCTAGTACTATATTATGATTTTTTAGTGTATATTTCATGGTTTTGTGAGTTCTCATTTAATTTGATCCATCATCTAGTTAACTTTTTTTGGAGCCCTTCCCCTTTTCCAATCCTTTTCTCAGTGCAAACATTAGTAGAGGTGATCCATCAAAAGGAAGCTAGCCTTCTTCAGAGGTCCAACCCCATCATAGGTGACCCAATTCAATTAGAGAGAACCTAAAGAACCATCTCTAAGGGTGAAAATTGATGCTATAATTGTTCTTCACATGCCTGGTGAGATACAATTCAAAGAATATTGGTCAAAGTTTGATGCTAGTTTGATCAATTTATAATAGTTATAGCTTCTAAGAAACAACAAATGGTGACTCTAAAAGAAGATCCAACATTTTGGTAGCATAGTAGTGACTACATCTAATGCTAAAGGTGATTACAAGGTTGAGTTATAGAGGTATTCCCTTTGAATTCAATGAATTTCCTATAAACTTAGTAAAGAGATTAAGATTTTCTAACACACACCCATATAAAGGTAGATTTGTTCCTGAGTCAATTTCAAGGACTACCCCTATAAGAAGATCTTTGTTAAACCCTTTCATTTCCATGACATCCCCTAAAGCCTTTCCCTTTGTGGCTTTTAGTGGCCAAAGTCCTATGGACCTCACTCAAGATGATCCTATTCAAGTATCAGATCTTAAAAGTGTCCCTTATTTTATTGGAGAGCAAGCCACAACCCCTTGTGAGCACCTCATGGACGTAACTAATTTTTGCAACATTCATAATGCCAATGAGGAAAATGTATAAAATAGGTTATTAGTTCAAAGGTAAAGACTTAGATTGGTATAGAATCCTTGATGCTAATTCTATTACATCATGGGACTAATTAGGGGATGTATTATGCAAAATATTTGAGGATAAAAGTGACCATATATCACTTTTAGAGCAGTTAAACACAATTAAAAGAGTCCCTTATAAAGTCATGCAAGACTTCAACACAAGGTTCCAAAATATTTGGGATATAATCCTAGTTTGTGTTAGGTCTACACCTAACTTTGCCATCCTATACTATTTAAAATCTCTTAACAGTGACATTACACTAATGATCTAGTCCATGGGAGGAAACACATTGCTAAATGCATATGAGGTGGCAATCATAGTAGAAAATTTTCTAGTGTAGGATGGCAAGCTTACACCTAGATCACCAATACCTTTGTTCCTTCAGTTAAAACCACCCCTTATTTCTGTTCCTCCCCTTGTCATTCTTCCTGTGCCTACAATTATTGTACTACCCTCACCTGAGCAAGAAAATGGTTCCACTAGTCACTCTAGTGATTCCCAAGAATAACAAAACTTCCAAGAACTTAAGAGCATGTTCCAATCCTTAGAAAATGAACTAGTGAATGTTTAGAGGCAACAAGCTTTCAATAGGCCTTATCAAGCCTCATATCAAACTTAGCTACAATCTTATCAAGAAAATAAACCACCCTACAAAGGAAGATTTCAAGGTCAAGGCCAAGGTCAAAACCAAGGACAAGGGTAGCCTAATTATGTTAGGCAAAACAACTATAATCCAAATGTTGAAATCACTTTCAACGTGTTGGTCTCCATCCAAAATAATGTTGCTCAAGAAGTTGAGGGTACCATGCCTTGGAATTAGTGTTTTAGGAAATCCATTATTCCAATCACTAATTTCATTCAAACTTTCAATTATCAATGGAAATAGGCTACTAATTATGGGTATAATCAAGCTCTTATGGTTTAAAACACATAGATAACCATGATGATAAAACCAGAAGAGCCCTAACAAGGTCAAAGTCCTACTCAAGGACCAAGCTGTTGGGTGTTATAATGGTGAATTATGAGCAAGAAGAGTGATTTTTACTCAATTAGAAGTCTAGTTCTTATAGACATCTAAATTTGGCCACCAATGTCTTCATATCTAACTTTAGACAAATTATTGCCAAATCATTGAATACCTAGCCCAAGACGTTCTATTAGTCTCAAATTTGGCTTCATAACCTTGCATTAAATAAATTTGGTCTATTAAATAAAATAGACAAGGTAAATACACACATTGAATTAATCAAAATAAAAAAAATGATCAAATGCCTAAAAAATAATTAATTAACTTACACACTCTAACCAAAATCAATTATCAAGTTAAATCAATTTCAAATCCTAATTGAGTTCACCCATGAGCTAATAAATCAATTAAATCAATTACTAAAAAGGAAATTCAAGAGTATCTTACCTTTGTGAGTTATCACTTTTAAAAATATCTAAAATAATATCCTAGGAATATTCCAAACTCAACCAAATTTAATAAACTCAACCATGGTTGTGAGTTGTCACTTTTGGAAAATATCTAAAAGAATATCCTAAGAATATGCTAAACTCAACCAAAGTTAATAAACTCAACCATGGTTAGATTTAACCCATTCTAAGGGATTTAAAAGCATTTAAAATCAAGCCTAGAGCTCTTCATTTAGGATCTCAATCAAATTAGAGTTATAATACAGAAATAGGTTTACGAAGCTAAAAGCCTAGTGTTATAATGTTGAAATTGAGCCAAACAATATCAATCAAGCCAAACATTCAACAATGGTGTATAGAGGAGATGATGTTAGCTATATGTAATTTATGAAGACTTAATATGCATAAATTGAGCAAGCCAAATGAATAAATCATTTTAATCTCTCAAGGAAGGTAAAGATTGTTATTCTTTGTATTTTGGCTGGGTTCTCATTTGTTGTTTATTCATTAAGCTCCCCTTAAGATCTAGGCTTAGAGATGTTAGTATGTTAGTGTGTTGATTTCATGATTTTATGAACTAACACTTGATCTAACCTCCTATCTCTATGAAATTCCTTGATCTCAAATGACACACCTGGTGGGACTATCTACATGATTGCGCAACCCACAATTTTTTTTGTATTCATAGTTACAGTTCTTTTTTTTGTTGTTTTTACTTTGCCAGAGTAAAAACAACCCATAAAGAATTAATAAATTTTTATTTACTTAGTATTTTTTATAAATTTTTGTAGGATTATAGATAAATATGTTATTGATATTCTCTAAAAATTTCAAAAATAATATCTTTATATTTTAGAAGTTATAACTCTTTTAGTGACTATCACTTTCTATTTTTTAATTTTTTGGTAAAAATGGTTAATACAGAGCTAATAATTTTTTTTATTCATTGGGTTTACTTGAAATTTTGTACAGAGATGCATCTTGTACTTATAAATAACTTTCAAAAATTTCATAACAAATGGATGTATATTTTAAAAGTTATGGGTAAATTACTGATTATAGGTTTTGATGATTTTTGTGTTTGGTTTTCTTGTTTTTTACCTTCTAACTTATTTGCATGTTTCATAGGTTTATTTTATTTTTTAATTTAAAAAAAATAAAAATTCTATTGATATTTTTACAAACCTTTTCCTAACCTAACATGTTTTCTTTTTCGGGGTTTTTCCTTTAGTTCGATAGATTTAACTCTTCAAAGTTGCTTGTCTCATTTGATAAATAAGCTTCAAGGCTAAACGAAGTTCTAATCATTTCTTTGCAGCACCTATTTGGAGAAAACCATTTCCATCTAAATTATTATTTCACACTTCATTTAGATGCCTAAAAAAAACTAGGAATCCTTCATTTTGGTGTTTAAAGAAACTTTTTAGGGTGTTTTATTGGTTAAGTTTTTGTAGTTTCTTTCAAAGTTCACAACTTAAAGCCAAGGGGCTAAAAGAACACCACTAAAATTTTATTTAGTTCTATAAAATTCAATACACTTCAAAGTTTTTATAATTTATTTTTATTATTTGTTTAGTCTAATTTTTTTTGAGTGAATAAGGAGTTGTGTATGTATGGTCTCCCATCCATCCCCTTTAGGGAACTTTTGGGATCAAAAGCACCAACTTATTTTTAGGTGGTTTGCAATTATTTTTCATTTGTACTTCCTAAATCCAAGGGGATAGTAATGAATATAATCAAACACTTTCAATTTTGTGGAACAAACTTAACTTCACTTTAATTATTTGAAAACTTGCTTGTTGATTGTGTGTTTTTGTGAAAAGAGATGTGCATGTATGCTCTCCCATCTGTCCCCTTTAGGGAAATTTTGGGATAACAAACACCATATCATCACACTTTGAGCCTAGTCCAAGGCATAGAAATAATGTTTTTTAAATCCCTCCCCAAAAACTCATAATAGTATTGGGTGATCTTGAGGTGACCATAAAGTCTTTCTATTGTGTCATTTATTTCATGCATCTTGGCTTGCGAGGGGCACTTCATTACCTCCCATGAGTTCTATAGGGAAGCCTTGACCTGGGGTTTCATATCCTGGTACTGAATTCATCCACTCCCACTAAGATTGGAGTTTTGAGTGGTTAAACCACCTTCTAGTGTTATATTTATACATGGGATGTATCTGTACTTTGGACATTGCACTACACTAACCAAGCGATGGATGTAGTGATTAAAAAAAAGATAAGAATTTTTTGCAACAATCTAAGTGATAAAAACACCCAATTAAAGTGTGTTTATTTTTCATCATTTGGCGTGAAAGTTAGTGTATAATTGATCCATCTAGAATGTTCGTAAAACAATTAGTTTAGTCAACTCCATATTGCCATACCCTTGCTAGGATTTGTATGATTATACTTAGTATATTTTGGTCATTTTTGCTTGGTATATTTTGAGACTAAAACTCATTTGTTTATTTATAGCCATGTCCAAACCAATTTATTTATACGCCACTATTTTGTCTAAAAAGACGTTATGTTGTCCATTTTACATCACACTTGTGCCTTGCAATTATTGCTAAAACATGTTTTTGTGTGTGTTACTTGTTTGAGATGGGTATCTTTATGCCACCCAAATCATTATCAAATTTATGCCATGAGATCTTTGAAATAAAACATTAATAACATCATTATAGAATGTTTACACTGTTATGTTGCTCATTTTGTTTCAAGACTTATTTGATCTTGTATCAAACACTATTTTTTCAAACCAACCAAACCAAGTCAAATATACCATTTGGACCTTGTTCATACCTAATCATGATATCCAATATTATCTAGCTTGTTTAGTCTAATAATAGTTTTTGATCATTGAGTTCTCAATTAACCTTTACAAATTTGAATTCAAACATTGATTGATTTCTATTTAGGCCTTGATTCACTGGGGCTGATACATAGATATTTCTCTTTTGAGTTTCATAACTTAGGTTAATAAATTCCCCAAATTTGAAAACTATCACTTATTTTTTCATTCAGCCTATACTCATCATTGTTTGTTCTTTTATTTGGAAAAAACACAGTCTTTTTTCTAGGTGTCTTTTGCCGTATGGCTTATACCAACTGATCAAGTTTATGTTTATTTATATGTGTCAGGTCTATGCCAAAGTTGTTCAAACCTTTTTAGATTAAATAAATTCACATCGTACTTAGTTTCAAAGTCTATATTTTGATGTTGTTTGGCCAAAAGTCCTATTAGATCATGTTTATTTGAGTCTGGCTTTTGAATCTGTGTTTGGACGAAAGCCGTAGCAACTCAACTTTTGTCTTTCCTACTTTAGACCTTGTTTGGAACACTTTGACCTAGACTCTGACATGTTAGTTTTATTCATATACTTAACCTTTTATGTGTATGAAATTTGATGTTAGACATTTGACTTCAGACTATTCTATGTCAAGTTCTAGCATAAACCATTTTGAAGATATAACTCCATGATCGAATCATTGTTTTGAGATATGGCTCCACCCCTTTTAACTATGTTAGACCAAGTTTGGACCATTTATCTTTTCAACATAGTTTTTTAGAATTTATATAACTCTAAACCTTTTTATTTGTAGAGATTTCTTCATTGATGTGGATATGTCTAGCTACACTTATAGTAGAGTTGTGTAAAATCTAAATTATGATAGAATGGTCACATAAAATGGTTTTGATTTTTATGAATTTATTCAAGACCTATTTGATAATAACATGGTCTGTGAGATGGAATTTTATTCACCTTAAAAAAATCAAATCAGGGACCAAAGTCAAGACCTCAACTAGGATGATATGGTTGGTAAGGAGAGATTGGGTATATACCTCTACACTGATAATGTTGCTTAGGAGATGGATCCATACGATCCTTACAATAATTAATATGGGGAACAAATTCAAGGACTGGCTTACAATCCAATTCAAGATGCTAACGAGGATGATATGGTTAATGAGGAGGACTTGAATGCTTTGGTTTATGTGAGCAATCAAGCTCCATGATACCTTACCATTTCTATTCTAGGACCTTGTCATTTGGCTTGTGTGAGAAATCAAGCTCCACAGTGCCCACCCATTATCCAACTACTGCCCATTCCTCATCTAGTGACTATCATTCCCCACTTTAGAAAACCCCAACCAATCTAACCCAAATATCAACCAATCCAATTAAAATTCTAACCAATCATTTAGCCTAAACCTCATCTAATAATTTAACTTAAACCTCATCCAATAATTCAGCCTCAACCCATCATTTAGCCTAAACCCCAACTAATCCAACCAAAACCTTAACCAATGCAATCAATACCTCAACCACACCAATCATTTGAGGACCAAGTTATGATCAAAACAAGTATTTTCTAACTCTTTAAAAATCAAGGCGAAGAGAACCAATAGATCTAAGATGTTTTTATTGAACCAATCATTTATGACAAGTTAACCTATGATGAATCACCTTTCAATCCTATACCTATTATCGAGGAGTATCATTATGATGAGCCAATATTTATTGAGTCACTTCTTAATGATTATAACTAACTTTGGGAAAATCATTACCTTGACCATATACCTATTTTCCAAGAGCCTCCTATTGACAAGCTAGTCTCCAAGGAGTTGTCTCTTGACATTTTTCCCATCACAGAGGAGTCTCACTATTACAAACTAGTCTTTGTGGAGCCCATTATAGCATCACAGGTCATTACTTATCCAATACCAAACATTCAACAAGACATCATTATAATAGAGTACCCATTAGATGAAGAATCAAAATTAGATTCAAGTTCTGATCTTGAATTGATATCAAATTTAACATCAAAAATAGAATCAACATCAATATCAACCTCAAATTTAGACTCCCTTGAGTCTAAATCAGATTCATATTCAACATATATTCATGACTATTACAACATTAGTTATGCATGCCTAACAAATCAATTTGAATACATTTATGATCCTTCTATAGTTTTTGAGGATGAGTACTTTAGCATTGACACAAGTTCTCCTAGTATCTTCTATGAGGATTGTGCAGCCTTCCCTAATTCCATTACCATTCCATATACCATCGCCACCAACTATCATAGCCATGTCATTGACATTCCATCTCCCACAAGTATTTAGTGGGACCGATAGAATCATACCTTGTTGAATTGCATCCATGGTGACATATCAGATGAAGAAAAGAAAGGAGGCCAAGATCAAAATCATATAATATAAGAATAATCTTAGTGAAACCTTTTTGAAGGTGCTAGGAGGAAATCAAAGTCAGAACTCAACATCTTCTAGTGAAACCTTTTTAGAGGTGCTAGGGGAGAATCAAATTCAAAAGTCCATATTACTTAGTGAAACCTTCTTGGAGACACTATGGGACAATCAAGATAAATTCATTGGTAGAAACCTCTTCAAAGTGCCAATGGCTGAGCAAAAAAATTCTTTACTACTCAATGAAGACATTATCAAAGATCAAATCAAAATAGCTTCCACTCTACAGCCTAATAAGATGGTAGCTACTCTCATACCTAAACAACAAAAGAATTTAGTAGTCTTATTGAGAGAATATTCAAAAGTCTTTGGCCCCGCCACATCCAAAGTTGTATCAAATCTAGAATCAACAACATTGTGTGTGCCTAAAAATCTCAATATTCATTTATTTCTCATCCATTATACATTTCATTATCCTCCACCATTCTATTACCATCCATGGTCACACTTTCATTTGTAGAGGCTATGAGGATATCTTGTCTCAGCACTTGAAGGAATCAAAATCAATAGCCAACGAAGATCATAACATCATTTGCATCTAAATCTGTAGCAAGTTATTGATAGAGCAACTATTTAGATGAGGTGTGGGCTAGCAATTTACATGATTAACTATTCTAGTTGTATCACTTGTTGATTAGAATGTGCATATCCACTTCATTAGGAACAAAAACATTATTTAACATACCTAGACTAGTACCAAACATGTATAATATCATATCAAATTATCAATCCTTTTATCATTGTCACATATCCTAACCATTCACCTTATCACTTGGGGGCAACCCTATTACCATTTTATCTAATCTATGAAACCATCAATATCCTAAGTAAGGCCATCCTATCATACCATTTTACCATTCCATTCCTACTCGACCAAACATGTTTTAAATTCTATCAACTTAGCTTGTTTGACCTTGGTTCATTCATTGGTTTCATATTTTTAGCATACAAAATCAAACCAATTTTAGCAGTTTTTTCAAGCATTTCAGATAGAGGTAGTATTTTAGAGAAGTATGATAGATGTTTTGGTAGTGGCATCCTTTATTTATTATTCCCTTCTTATCAAGTTTGCTTATGTGATCTTGATTATATTGCCTACTAGGGTAAATCAGTGTTCATTAGTCTTGATACTAATTATATCATATGCTAGGGCAAATTGGTATCATTGATCTATTATTTGTATCCTAGTTATAACCACCTATGGGAAAACTAGGAAAAACATTTGTTTATTTTTCCTTTACATATCACTTAACCATTATTATGCCATACTATGCCATCATACCAACGATGGCTATTTTATTTGAATTGGCTGCTACACTAGTCAGATTCCTTCATTGTGAGGTGAACTACTATGAGCTAAAGCCATTTTGGGACTATGTGGGTCATGTTTAATTCATGTTGAGGTCAGTTCATTCCCCCTTTAGTCACACTCTCACTATTTTTTGAGCATCATTTCAAGTTATAACACTCTTGCCATTTTGAGAGTAACTTCAACCATGCTCTCATCATTTTATGAGCATCATTTCAAGTTATAATGCTCTCATTGTTTTGTGAGCTTGGAACATTTTAGAGTCTTGTCATTCTATATTGAGTTGAGATGCTTTGAATATTGCAAAAAAATTTGAAAATAATTTAGAAAAACCAAAAATATTGACCACTTCTTTGCCTTAAGGATTCTGGGAGCCCTCACTAAGTCACAAATAAACCACTTGTTCCTTAGTTTTCCCATCCTTTTTAGCCTTTTATCCTACACTATCCCCATTTTGTGAATTCATCCCTATTATTCTATCACATCCATCATGTTTTCTATCAATCATCATTTTCTTCCCATTTTTTTGGGAGAACTACATTTGGCCTAAAGTTTTGTTGGATTTTCATATCCATGGAACTATGTAGGAAGTGTCCACTTGCCTAACGCATTGGAGACAACTCAACCATCCCCTTACTTTTCTTCTATTCTCTCATATTGTTTGTTTGTTTAGTTATCACCTAGTTTCTAGGGGCAATGTTTGTCATGTTGTTTATATTAACATAGGGACTAACACTTGTTTGTTTCTTTGTTTGTCTATTTTGTCTATTTGTTTACCTATTTGTTTACTTTCAACACTGTGTCCATGATTCAATTTATGTGTATTCATTGGGTGATTCCTTACACATTATTCTTGAATTTATCCATATTCAAACATCTACATTGTCATCATAGTTTTTATCATCAGTGCAATTATTTTCCATTGAGTATCATATAGTAGGAGTCAATCCTTATGCATATTTTGGCCAAGCCCCCATGGTGTTCTATCATGAGGCCTACCATAAAATGCTAAAACAAAAATCATATTTGAGAGGTCTACAGCATCAATGCAGCATCACCATCTCCTTGATACCAACATCATCAATAATCCTAATCTAATACCCAATCATATCCCAAATATAGTAGTTAAGTAATTAAAGAATTTCAACCTTTGTTAGTTCAAACAAGTATCTCCTTACTAGAAGGTTTTAAATTTATATTTATCCTCTATATCAACTTATCAACCATCAACCATCAATCATGTTTTCATAATCAGGGTATGCTACATTAGCACTATACACCATCCCACACACATTCTCAATGATTATATCTCCTATTGGATCAAATCATTGTGTTATCACCAATTTTCCTTTATTATTTGTCTGTCCTAACTGGGGCAGCTCCATCGTCTCAATGATTATATCACCTGGTGGGGCAAATAATTGTGTTATCATACCATATTGCCATGATTAGGGCACAATGCTTATAACCACCTTTGGGCAAACCATTATACACTATCCCACTTGCATTTATTTATTATTTTGCCTAACTTTAGGTAAATCATTGTGTTTTCACCCCATCATCTTCATTTGTTTTGTCCCCTCATTTTTCTTCTTTATTTTGAGGAACTGTTTGTTGACCCACTTGTTAACTACTCCCTTGAGGGGACAACTACAGTTCAATCATTATCATTGCAATCATAAGCATAAAGAATCATTTTATTCTTTTATGTTACTATGCTTATAACTTGAAACATCTTTTGAAATAAGGGTAAACTATAGACACTTAAATTTGGCCACCAATGGCTTCATATCTGACTTTAGACCAATTCTTTCCCAATCATTGAATAATTAGCCCAAAAATTTATATTAGTCTTGAATTTGGCTTCATAACCTTACATTAAATTAATTTGACCTATTAAATAAATTAAATAAGGCAAGTACACACATTGAATTAATCAAAATCAAACAAAGGACCAAATGCCTAAAAAATAAATAAATTAACTTGCACACCCTAATCAAAATCAATTATCAAGTTAAATCAATTTCAAATCCTAATTTAGTTCACCCATGAGCTAATAAATCAATTACTAAAAAATAAATTCAAGAGCATCTTACCTTTGTGAGTTGTCACATTTGAAAAATATCTAAAAGAATATTCTAGGAATATGCCAAACTCAACCAAATTTAATAAACTCAACTATGGTTGTGAGTTGTCACTTTTGAAAAATATTTAAAAAAATATCTTATGAATATGCCAAACTCAACCAAAGTTAATAAACTCAACCATGTTTAGATTTAACCTATTCCAAAGGATTTGAAAGCCTACAAAAACAAGCCTAAATCTTTTCATTTAAGAGCTCAATCAAAGTAGAGTTATAATGCAGGAATAGATTCATGAAGCTAAAAGCCTAGTGTTATAATGTTGAAATTGAGCCAAGCCATATCAATCAATCTAAGCATTCAACAATGGTGCATAGAGGATATAATGTTATCCATATAAAATTGATGAAGACTTATTATTCATAAACTGAGGAATCCAAATGAAGAAATCTCTTGAAGCTCTCAAAGAAGGTAAAGATTGTTGTTCTTTACATTTTAGTTGGGTTTTCAATTGTTTTTTATTCATTAAGTTCTCATTAAGATCTAGTCTTAGAGATGTTAGTATGTTAGTGTTTTTATTTCATGTTTTTATGGACTAACACTTGATCTAACCTCCTCTCTTTGTCAAATTTATTGATCACAGTTCTAACCAGGTATACATCCCAATAAGATCAAACACAATGTTCAAAAGAAGGAACAAGGATGGTAATCAAAAAGCAGTCAAAGAGCCTCTTACCATTACTCTTTCAATATCAAATCTAATTGGAACTACTATTGTTCTAAAGGTTCTAATATCCCCAGGGAATCAAAATCAAGGGAATGTCTTTATCCCTTAAAATTCACAAACTTAAGGTACAGTTGTGGATCCCAAAGCGCTACCAAAGGTTGGAAGTTAAACCATCAACATTATATAACAAATGAATTGGTCCAATTTGAGTGTGCCAATATGGGATGTTTTCTCCATGTTTGGTCAGGTAGACATCCTCTAAGAAGGGTTGTCAAGAATCAATGTTTCTAAGAAACCACCAATCAAGGAGAATATGGGTCTCACCAATGTAACTAAAGGACCAAATGAAGGGAAATCAAGTAAGATATTCAAACCTCCCCCCTTCTATATTTTAGTGATCATTTGTAATTATTTAGTGCAAAATTTCTTGGTAGATAGTGGGTCTATCACCTCAGTAATGCTAAAGTCCATAACTGATTAGCTTGGTCCAAAATATGAGCCCTAGTCTAAAGGAGTTCTAAAACTTGATAGTTCTTCCACCATGTCATCTAGTATCATCAGAGACCTCAACTTGACCCTGCATGCTTGTCTTAGTGTCTTAGTGGTTTAAGATGTATTGATCCTAGATGTACCTCTTCATTTTTCCCTATGCCTATCTATGGAATTCACTATAAATATTATAGGTTATATTATAGTGGATTGGTCATACATGGAATTTAGAACAAGATATGGGACCAAAGTATCAATGAAAGCTAAGCCCATTAAAAATTTCCACATAGATACTTATGGGATAGATAGCATAAACATCAATTATACCATCATTTATAAAGATAAATTTATAGTTGGTCAAAAACTAAACACTCACCTTGAGGAGATACCAAACATGCTCTTGGATAAACTATGGAATGACAATCATTTGATTGATCCTTTGGAAGGAGTTGAAGATAGGGACATGGGTGTCTACTACTTATATGAAGAGAATCAATCTATGCCATCCCTCATTGGATGTTAATAAGATCCTAGTGGCTTATGGAAATTATTCTTTGATGGTTCAAGGAGAAAACATGGAGTGGGTATAGGGGCAATGCTAGTATCCCCCTATAATGATAAGTATTTATCTTCTTATAGGTTCGAATTTAGTTGATATTGTAATGCAATAAAATATATAGGCCTTATCTATGGCCTTTAATAAGATAGTAAGAGAGAGATCAAATACTTTCAAGTTTATGGGGATAGTGAACTGATAGTGCACTAGGTTAGTGGCCAGAATATCACCAAAAATCCCTTGATGAAGTCTTAAAAACATAGAGTGTGGGACCTAATTCAAGTTTTTGAGGCCTTTAACATCTAAGTATTAAAAATGAACCATAATCAATATGCTGACAGATTGGCAGCTATGGGAGCTCCATTTGATATCCCAAATGAGTTAAAAAGACCAAGGCACAACCACATGTCAAAGTGGTGGTAAGATCATCAATGTCAAACAATGAATCTCATTGTTAGGTCTTTGAGAATGACAAGTAAATTACTTGTTTCTTATAGCAAGAAACATAGTTATCCTTTATAAACTAGGAAAGGTTTCAACATCAGTATGAGGAGAAAATTGTTTAGTTGATATCTATCAAGCTTCCTAAAAATATTTTCACCCTTGAAGGTCTTTTCTATGAGGGAGATCATATGATAAAAGACAAGTTAATGATGTTAACAAGTGAAGAGAAATATGAAAGAGTCCTTACCTTTAATAACAAGCTCCTTAAGATTGGGAAGGTAAACACTAAAGCTGAGAGGCATGCTTTCATATAAATTTGTAAAGAATATGTAGACATCTTTGCGTAGGAATATAGTGACATGAGAGGCGTTGATCCCAAGCTAGCCCAACACACTATAGAACTAGAAGCTGATTCTAAGCTCATAATGTTGAAGCAAAGGCCTATAAATCCAAAAATTAAAGAACGTATGAAGAAAGAATTGACCAAATTAATTGAATCCAATATCATCTTTCCCATTAATCACTCCTCATGGGTAGCCAATTTCATAGTTGTGAGGAAGAAGAGTGGGGAAATCAGATTATGTGTTGAATTTAGGGATCTAAATAGGGTCTTTTTGAAAGATCACTACCACTTAACATCTATGGAGCAACTACTTTAGATAGTTGCTAGTTCATAATGTTTTTTCCTTTCGGATGGATATTCATGTTACAACCAAGTGTTAGTAAGAGAAGAAGATCAATATAAGATTGGTTTCACCACAAAAGGGGGCACATATGCTTACTAAAAGATGCATTTTAGATTATGAAATGCTAGGGCCACTTTATAAAGAGCCATGAACATGTATTTCTAAGGGTTGATGAATCAAATGGTACTAGTCTACTTAGATGACATCATAGTTTTCTCCAAGAAAACCAGTGAACACTTGGACCATCTACGGTTGATCTTCCTGTTTTAGAGAGTATGGGATCTATTTAAATATAAATAAATGTGTGTTCTCTATTGATGAAGGAAAAATGTTGGGTCACACTATTTCAAAGAAAGGACTATCCATTGACCATGATATAATAAGTGTTATCTTATCATTATCTCTACCTAAGAACAAGAAAGGAATCCAGATCTTCCTTGGGAACATAAAATTTGTGAGAAGGTTTATAGTTGGTTTGCAAACTTGGTCAAATCCATCACACCATGTTGAAGAAGAGCCAAGTGTTTTCTTGGTCAAAATAAGGTAAAACAACATTTAAGGCCATTTACCCAAGCACGCTTGCTCATGAATATTGATTTCTCAAAGTATTTCATATTATACACCTTTGCCAACATTGAAAACATATCAGCTATGCTGATTCAGAAGAATGGTGAAGGACTTGAGTAGCTAATTACCTTTTTTAGTCAAGGATTAGAGGGATATGAGGTGAGGTACACTTTTATATAAAATTAGGTTCTTGTAGCTTTGAGAAGCCTCAAAAGGTTTATGAAAATGATTTACAACAACAGGAATCATCTTATGGTATCTCATCCTTAGGTAAGGGACTTTTTCCTCAACAAGGATTTGAATGACAAAAGAGCAGACTGGATTACCAAAGTCATAGAGTATGATGTGAAGATTAAAGTCACTAAGATGGTAAGAGGCAAAGGCTTATGTGAGAATATGGTGAATGAACTTAAAGAATATAAATAAGTTATTTTGGGGACATAAGATAGCTCAAAAATAGATGCACCTACACATCTTAAAAGTTGGCTCCAAGACATGACACATTTCTTGATGATAGGAGAATACACTCAAGGTTTGGACATAGAAAAAAGAAGGTATTTCAAAATTCAATCCATACCTTATGCATTATTTGATTATGTTATTTTTATAAGGGACCTCAATGTGGTACTTCTTAGGTGCATTTATGAAAATCAAGTGACAAATCTCTTGGATTAGTTTCATGATGGACCTGTATGAGGCCATTTTGATTCAAGAATAATAAGAACAAAAGTAATGAGAGATAGTTATTATTGGCCCAACCTCTTCAAGGATACCTATTCATGGGTTAAAAAATGTCAAAAATGTGCTCTATTTGTATGAAAACAAATATTATCATCTCTTCCACTCAACCCAATCTAGGTGGAGTAACCCTTCATGAAATGGGGGTTAGACTTCATAGGGATGATAAATCCATCTTAATGTATAGGGCATAAATGGGTACTCACTTATACTAACTACTTTAATTGGTGGGTGGAAGTAATTATCTTGAAAGAATCCAATGAAATAATAGTATTGGACTTATATGATAATATAGTAACCAGGTTTTGTGTCCCAACTACTATAATTTTAGATAATGCGTTAGTATTTGTTGGTATAAAGATAAGTGAATGGGCACTTAAAATAGGCATCTACCTTAGTATATCCTCGAATTACTACCCCCAAGATGATATATTGGTAGATTCCAAAAACAAAAACTTGATAAGGATTACCAAGAGGACCATGGAAGAGAATCAAAGAATGTGGCATACAAAGATAAAGACAGCCTTATGGGCTAATAGAGTGACTCCTAAAGCTAACATTAACAATTATCCATATGTCCTTTTATATGATCAAGAAGTGAAATTGCACATTTCTCTTTAAATTCCTACATTGGAGTTAACTCATCAAGCTTGAGTTGATTTAGAGTGAGCCTATGAACAATAGGATGATAGAGCTCATGTAGTTTGAAGAAACTAGGGACCTTGTAATGAAGACATTAGAGTCATACCAAGCTCAAGTAAAAAGAGCCTTTGATAAGAGAGCCACAAGAAAGGACTTCAAGGAAGGGGACCTAGTCCTTAAATGGATCTCAAATAAGGCCAAACTAGGCAACCATACCAATTTTGACGGCTTGTGGAATGGTCCTTATTTGATCCATAGATGCAAACAACATAATGCTTTTTAACTTCCCCAACTAGATGGAGAGGTATTATCCATCCTAGTCAATGTAATTCATTTACAGAATTGTTATTAGAAGAGTTTATAACTATTGTATGATATTGTAACATATTAGAGTAGTTTTATATACTTTCCTCTAAGTGCCTTGTGCACATTTCCTTTTTGTTTTGTGTTTCCATTCAATAAATGCCTTGGACACAATTGTTGTTTTATTTATTTTAGTCCTTATTGGTTCAAGAGGAGGTTTTATAGAAAAGAGATAGCTTTAGGTCAATTTATATCAGATAGGAGAGAAAATACTTGAGACTCTGTGTACCCTTTTGATCAGTTTAAGGCCACTAGTCTTTCCATATTAGGTATGCAACCCTAACATATCACTAGAAATGTTGGCCATTTTGGCTTACATACAAAAATTACTTAAATGGACTAGTTATAGAAGTCTTGGCATGGTTTAATAAAGATGAATAAATTTCTTGGTGAAGTGGATTATCAATAAATGTTTTTCACATGTCTAGAGAGACCATACCATCACATCACACCACATAGAAATGAATAGGTCAGCTTGATTATAAATTTAATAAGTTCACTTAGGAGTCCTCTTAAATCCAAAATATTAGATGAAAATGATTATTTTCATGCCTTGAGTATTATCTACAAATTTCATGACTTGATGAGTTGTCTATCTCAAGTTACAAGCATTTAAAGTTGAGTAAGTAGTCTGAGATAGGCATGAGGACATCAAATTAAAGCTATGAAAAATAAGCATTTGAATTCAAATGTTCTAAGGATGAATTTAAGGATGCTAAGTGGCATGATCTCATGATCTCATAGTAGATCTAATAGTGTGTGGTAAAAGATAAAGTCTAGATAAAATCAACATAGCATGTGCAATCATACAAGTAGATTTAATGATGAGTGATTGGTCAACAAATCAACAAATCCTAGAAAAAAATGCACAATTTACAAGTATCATGACCATGGTAACTTCCAGGTAAATCAATGGTGGATGTGTAAGTTGTACAAATGGAGATCGATGGTGTGCATATGGTAAGGAAGTCAATGATCTTGAGATGAATGTGAGGTTACCATGTGGTGTTAACATGTTAAATTATGAAGCCCATAGTGGGATCCCATAGATGAATGTAGAGCTAATAGATGGCACAAGTTGGTAAGCCAAATCAAGATCAGTGGTTGATATTAAAATTCAAAGATAGGATAATTCCAATGGAGAATGAATTTGACTCAGGTTAAATCAAGGCAAATATTTTGAAGGATATATATCACCATTAAAATTCAAACATAGAATAGGTTTATCTAAAAATAATATATTTTAAAGTGAGACTATGCGGCCTTTAAGCTTTCCATTAATAGGGCAAATCCAAGAAAACCAATAAATGGATTGGTTTTCAATATATAAAAATATTTGTGCTTATATATTGTGATGGGAACATGTATGTGATTAATGGAGTGTCTCATCTTACAATATAGTCATAGTCTTGATAAATAGGTACCTGTGGCTGCTCAACATAAACATGTTATGGCATTGTCAGGTCTAAAGATATGAAGATTTTATCCTTATAATGAAAGTAAGTGGAAGATGACGTAGAATCCCATAATGAATATTTGGTGGTTGGAAAAAATAGTTGGGACATTAATATATTTTTAGGATGTCTAAGGGTCTTCCCCAGTAAAGTCATGACTCATCATCATTCGACAAACTATTGTCCTCTAACGTGTTGCTCAACCAATGAGAAGATTTGGAGGTTATTGGGACAGATGAAGGCTATTTTACCTATGATATGTTAATCCTAATTTGATCAAAGGGTGGTGGAACATTCATAAATAAGGATGGTAACTCAATTAATGATCTTGGATGGCGTGTTTCCCCCTCTCTCCCCTTTTTATTATATCTCTTATTATTTCTATTTGTAATCTCTTTTTGACTTTTGATAAGAAATTACGTCAATTCTAGAAGAGTAGAGACTCTCATTTGATAAGGATGGACCCTGTCAAAACTTATATGAAAAACCTCTTTAAGTTAATAAATACATTTTTTACCTATCTCTTACTTTTGAACTGTGTTTAGTAATCTTGTGCATGATGACATTGTGAAGGAGAATCTTCCTTACCCATTGTACTTATTTATTACCTATTTTAGAGTTTTTTCTAGTTGATTAAAGGTATGATTTTTTTTTATTTCTACCATTAATGTAAGCTTGGTGTGAGTCTTAGAATTCCTTCTGGCTTCATTCATTACTTCCTAAACCTAGTGTATGAAATACTTATACAATGAGCTAGATTTTGAGATTATGTGAGCTAGTACTATCTTGTGCTTATTTAGTATACATTTCATTCTCGTGTGAGTATTCATTTAATTTTGTGCATCACCTAGTTAACTTTATTAGGATCCCTTTCCCTTTTTTAAACCCTTTTTTTAGTAAAAACATTGATATAGGTGATCCATCAAAAGGAAGCTTGCCTTCTCTGGAGGTCCAACTCCACCATAGGTGACCCACAACCTTGGGTTGTTCCCATATTGTAGCTTAATTGGAGAGAACCTGAATAACCCTCTCCAAGGTTGAAAATTGATTCTACAATAGTGGCATTAAGACACATCTTCAAAGACTTATAATATGGAGGTTGACGTATATGACATATTTGAGAGACATTTGATGGCCTTATGGGTTAATTAGAGATTGAAACGTGCTTTAACAATAGACTTTAGAATATGACCTTGGATACATCGTTGGACCTCATTTCAAGACTTAAAAATGAATTGGACACCCCCTACATCATGCTAACAAAGTCCTCCCTATAATAAGTGGCCTAGAAAAGCAGAAATACAATGAGGAAAATAAACCTTAATTTATACAAATACCTTAATTTTTGATAAAATACCTTAACTTTTTCAAATGATATATATGATAAATTTTATGCCTTAAAAGGAACTTGAAACCCTTCCACTCACCCAAGGAAAAAACATGACAAACTAACGCATCATCCAATGACTCAAAACATGCTATCACATGAGGATATCTTGAAGCAATCCATAATACATATAGTAAAATTTTGAGCAATTCTATAAGGATTTAAAGACTATTTGAAGATCATTACAAGATTTAAGAAGATTCATGTACTCTTAGAGGGATATATGAGAATGTTTTTAACATGGTGTTTCACACATGATAATCATGACCCTTCTTCTTGGATTAAAAACTAGCCTTCAACTCTAGAAATAACCTAAAAAATCACATAAAGATAACACAACAAGCAAAGCAAGAAGAAAACACACCACACCTATGTTGATAAACACTTATTGGAAAAAAAGCAATTGAGAAAACAACTAACTATATCAACTAACCTTTAAGAGTTGATCCCTAGATCAAATGGGAAGCTTCTCAAGTCACCTTCATGAGATGAGCCAATATGAAGTATAATATACTAATCATGTTTAAAAAAAAAAAAAAAAAAAAAAAACTCCTTTGAACACCATTTTCTTTGTCTTGACCTTAGATGGCTCTAAAACAAAAATGTGTCCAATGTATACATATTGATCTTGATTTTCAATTTTCACCTTAAACTATTATCTATCTTTGGTAATGTGAGAGTTTTCAAATCTGATTACATCTTGGTTGATAGGGGAAACAACCAAAACATTTGTTTCAATTGACTCCATAAAAATAATCTTTTGCTCATCTTGGAAGGTACCATATTCATCATACCTTATTGGATCTTGAAACTGAACCTCCTAAAGATGATCTTCAAGACATATTGGCTCACTAGAAACCTTGCATTCTTCCTCAACAACTTCATCTTGTTCTTCTTGAGGTAATTTCCTATCAATCTCTTCAAGCTCCTTGAACATGTCCAAGTAGGATTTACACATGCCATTAGGACATTGGATCTACTCTTAAGACTCAATAAGACCAATGGCCATATTGTTCTCTTTAAGACTCTTATTAAGTTCTTCACCATGCTCATTGGCCAACTTGAAAATATTAGCATTCTCTTGATCAGGAGGAGATGTATCATCTAAAATTGAACAATAATTCTCTAGGACTTCAAAAAAGGTAATCTATTCATGATCAATCAAAAAGACATGAAACTCACTTCCACTCTTACCATTTCTAGGTGGAGAAGCATGTTTATAAAGTGCCTCTAAATTTCCAAAAGGATCATGACAAGGTTCATATTCTAATATAATTTAATCATCTTCATCTTTTGTGGATAATGGAAGTTCATAGATCCATTCAAGTTCTAGTTCATCTTTCTTTTTTGGTTCTAAATTTGAATTATCCTCTGTAAGTTCTAAAACATTAGTGCTACCTTCACTTGAGAACTTAATTTGATATTCTATTCCATTATTCAAATCTATCATGTTAATGTCTTTAATATCATCTAAGGATTCATGGTACAACTAATACCAATGATCATCCAAATCACTTGAAGTTTTTTAGCTTCAATAATGGGTTCATGAGGGCTGTTTTCATGACTATCTCCTAGAGGATAAATTTTTTATGCTTCATCCAACTCAAGGTCATGACATTATGACTAATATACATCATCAAACTTCCCTTTAGGCCCAAAATTTGATCTTCTATGATGAACAATAGTATCAATAGTTGTCTCCTCATCATATGTGCTTGAAGTATTCTTTTCAAGATGTTCTTGAAACTCACTTGCAGATGCAACACAATCAAGATCTTAAAGGACTATCTCAGATTTGAATGCTCCAATTCTTCTTTAAATGTAACTATATTATCTTCATATAAGGGGAGGGTAGGTGGGCAAGAGGCTTCATTGGCTTGCTTGATAGCTACTAGAGTGTCCTTCTAACTTAGAGCCTTGGGAGTACTAGACTGATAATGATATTGTTGAAGGGATAGAGAAAGATAATTAGTTGAATACACTACATTCTTATTTTTCGACTCCTCAATTTCTTTTTCAAACTTAGGTGTATCTTAATTCTTATGACTAACTACAATATGAAGGACAGATAGAGAAATTTTAAATATCTCTTAAACTAGCCTCCTTACACTTCTCTTCTTCTTGATTCTGAATAAGCATAAGAGAAATATCTTTCTAAATAATAAGCATGACATAATCTAGGGTCTTGTTTCATGAAGGTTTCCATGTGTTCATGCCTTCATCCCCCTTTCCTAACATATCCTTCTCTTCATTTAGATGCTCCTCATCTAATCTCCAAACCATAGGTCCTCTTTAAAATAGGGAGATGGTGGGAGGGAAAAAATGTATAACTGGTGGAGTAGGAACATAAGGCTTCATAAGATACTATTGAGTGAATTTAATGGGTGAAGAGGTACTCTAAAAATGTGGGAACTTCCTAGGCTTGGTACTCCTAATCTCTTTCTCTTTTTTCATACCTAGACATCCATGAACAACATCAATTTGAGGAAGAGTTGAGGGGATATAAAGTATTGGTAATCTCCTTGTTTTAACCTTCACAACATTTATCTCTCCTTAGTTTGGGTTTGACATGGGAGTAGTGGTCCAAGAAGGTTGACATAGGGTAGTGAGAGGTTTATAGGACTGGTTACATTGAGCTTGCTACTCTTTCAAATCCAATAACTCATTATCAATAATTTGATTCATTATTTTTATCTCATTACACTCACTAGAGGAATTAGGTGTAGATTGAAAGGGTGATTGGGGAAGGAAAGAGGGATAATACTCTTTATAATAAGGTCACCAAGGAGGCTAATAATAAGGCTGACCATGTGGATAACTGAAGTTATGTAGAGGATACAACTCATTATAAGTCTATTGTGGATCAATGTAAGGCTGATATGGTTCATTGGGATTATGATAGGGGTCAATATAAGATTAATAAAGCTCATGGTGAGGCTAACACATGTCATAATGTTGCTAATATGGAGGTGTATAATAGAATTTTCCTTCATATCTAGTCATTAAAAATCATGAGGCAAATGAAGAATAAAGTGAACTATAAAAAATAACTTATTATTACCCTTAGATAAAGACTTTATGATGCCCTTATGGAATGAGCTTGGATGTTAATCTACCACCAGAATGATTTTAGCTCCTTGAGGTCACTAAATGATGAGAGAGAGAGAGAGAGTGATTTGACCTCCTTGAATTTATGTTCCACTGAGCGTGCTAGAAATTATTATCAGTCTAGATTGCACCCTTGAGGCAAATTTATTTTAGACCTTCCTCATCTGGCTAATATAATGGGATCACCTATAAGTGTGGGTAACCTATAGAGTGAGATTAACCTCTAGTTTTAGGGCTAGTTCCCTTGATGCATCATCTAGGATCAATTCCTAAAAATACTACTTATCAATGAAATGAGATAGAAGAATGAATGAAACAAACCTAAGCTATGGGAGGTGATGCACTAATATAGACATATTTCACCATCTTATCCTACACTATGAACATGAACACAAGATGAACCTACTGCACCAACTCACAATAGGCCTCTACGAATAAGTGTTTTAATATGGAGGTGAAAAAAAATAGGGACCAAGAGGGGTTGATTAAGAGGTCTACTAAGAGATGCTAGTGAATCAATCTCCACGCTTAGCAAATTCAAGGCCATGAACACAATCCATATGATTTGCCAATATGATAAACCAACCTACAACTAGGTAATGAAATAGGACAAATGAAGGGAGTCTAATTACTACCACTAATGCTCATTGACCATAAAAATTATACACTAATTGAAAGAAAATAAGAAGGAAAACAAATAACATCTATTCATTTTTCAAAGGAAAAAACAAGTGTTTATTAGTGTAGGGATTCAACATACTCCACCAAAGGATCCATAAAATGTATTTTAAAGCCCAATTTATAGAATATGATAAGGGGGAGAGAAGGAAAATGTGGCGTAAAAGTATGGAGGAGAGGCCATGATGGCCCTAATTCACTAAACCATTAGTTACAAACATGAATAATGATCAATAACATCTTGATGACCTATCACATGTGTTATGTTGGTTAAAAAATGGTTTTTAATAGGACCTTAGGTGTAAAGGTGTGGTGGATCGCCTATTTAGTCATAGTTGACCCCATGAAGATGCCATGCACCTTGAAACTAATTCATCACACCTTATCATGCAATACAAGGTCATTAAATCATTATGAGAGGTGGTTAATTTCTTGAAATTATCCATTACTCACCTAGATGCCACCTTCCATGCCATTCTTAGCCCTTTTAATGCATTGTCATCCTAGTGGGGAAGAGACCTAGGAGTTAGAGGTTTTTAGGTGAGTGATGAGTCTGATAATGGTTTGAAGATGATGGTATAATAATGTTCCTACCTTTGAGAGTCTCATCACTATGTGGATATCCCTACAACACTCATTATTTGATGCAAATGAAGGTCATATCCTTAATTACTTTCAATTATGATTATTATGCTTGTATACATTATTGTGGGAGTTTAAGAGTGATTTTTGCGGATCAATTCCACCTCTGTATAGGCCCAAGAGGCCTTTTTATTCATTCAGGAGCCTCAACATGCTTGGAATTATGGAAACAGACCTCAAACTAGACCTTAAAAGCCATTTTATTTCATATTTGGCCTCACATGTGCCAAAATTCTAATGTAAAACAAGAAAACATGAATTTTAGGTTTCTTTCTAATGTTTTCATATTGCATTATGGTCATTGCAATCATCATGAAGAATATCTTGCTCATCAAGTTATCTATTAGGGTTTTGGAAGGTTTAGAGTGGCCTACCATCTTAATGATGGTTAATAAAGTACATGCCTTATATTAAAAAATTAATTACATGATTATTGAGCACATATACCCCCTCAAATCTCCCTAACATCTCTTGGTCCCATGCACCTTTTATAATGAGCTCTGAGTAAACGTTGGTTGCCTTCAGGTCTTCACTAGGCATTCTGGGTATGCTAATAGTGTTAAGGATAGTTCATATATATTCCCAAATTATATAAACTCTCTCCACCATTTATGGTAATTTAATTGGGGTACCCAACTTCCCCTAAGATATCTTGGCCCCATGTATCTTTTCGTGTAAGATATGAGCACTTGAACTAATAACTCAAAATGGTAGACTAGGATGATGGAGCTTGAGGGGGGATATTAAGCCATATTTCAACTTTACCTACCTTATCCTACCTATAAAACCTTTATTATGAAATTTAACACCATCCCACATTATTTTCTATCATTAGATATGCTTGAGGAGCTTGATATGTCCTAGGAGTGGAGATGGATATTTGAGGGCTTAAGAAGGGTTTTAGGCCTTATAGGCTTGAATTGAGCCTTAAAACCTTAGAACACCTATAGGTAAATTAGTGAATTTTGGGTATTATTATCACCATTTTATATCTAATTCCAAACTTTTAAATAATCTCACAATTGCTCAGACCCCTATCTCTATCTTTCTTCCCTCTTAGGCCTGTCATTACCATCCTTGGCCTAGTTTAAGTGTTTAGACTAGTTGATGCTAGAGAACCGAGTGGTATTTTTTAATTAATTCCTTATTATAAAGGATTTTTAACCCCTTATTTAATATATTTTAATTTTTTTCAACAATTCTTTAGGCTTTATTCCCCTTCTTGTAACAACATGTTCTCCTAGTCACACAAACACATGACTGTGTGTTATGAATTATCAGTCAAGCCTAGGCAACTCTCTTATCCTTACTCTATATTGAATTATTTTTAAGGTTTTATAGATGGAATAACACCAATATATTTCCCATTTAATTTAGTGTGTTATTTTTTACCTTCATCATTCAAACCAACATAGGCATCCCATCTTGCTAGGCAGACTTATATACATTAAGCCAACTATTTATGTATGGTTAAAGGGTAATATGTTAGCTAGTTTTGGTCACTATTTTATGTCTCATTTATATTAAAATAACATAAAATATTTAATATAATCCTTTTCTTGAGCTTCCTCTTGTATATATCTCTTACAACCCTATTAGCTCTTGCATAGGGTTCTTGGGTCACCAGGCCAGTTTGACCCTAGAGGTTTAATTCTTAAAAATTATTCTAACCTATATGAGTTAAAACCTCATAAACATACATTTATAAAATTTTCACTTACTTTCTTTAGTTTTAAATCCTCAAAAAACTCCTCAAAACATGCAATTATCTTCAATTTTTATGTACATGCATATATATGCCTATTTAGGCCTACTAGGCCTAACTAGCCTATCAAGGCCCTTCTTTCCTCCAAGAACCAAAATACTTAAATAAAAATCATGAAAAATTGTATGATTAAATTAAATTTACCTATTTATACTTTATAAACATTTAATTCACCCTAAAATATATTTTTTCTTAGGTTATTATCCTTCTATAGTCAAGCCTGTAGATGGCAATTATGGGTTTTTAACTATGAGTGTAAGAGGTGAATTCATTATTGAGTGGTTATTTAATGATATATAGAATGGTATTATAATAATATGTTTCTTTATGTCTTATATATACATATTTACCTTCTATAATCACCATAAAATTGATGTTTCCTTCAGTTTTGCCAACACAGTCCTGTGTGTGCTCAATTAGTGTCTTGATCGAGTTTCTCATTCTTGGATGGATTATCACCATAAAATATTAATCATTAAATATTAAATGTTTATTCATTTTTATTATGTATCCTTTGAGAATCAAAACCTTTAGTGACCTATCCCATAGTCATAAATCCTTCTTTTCTTATATGTTTGTTTAGGTCTACAGGTGCTCAAATGAGAACATAATTCATGGGCTCAGGATGATATTTTGGTGTAAAAAAATGAAAAATATGAGATCCACCCATAATTTATAATTAATATATGAATATCTCTGAGTTTTATAGATTATCTTATGATATTTTGTAGTTATATATAGTGGAAACACCCCTGATACCAACATATAATAGAGTTCATAATATGTATGGTAGTCACAATTGAATCAAGACTTTTAAGGAGTTTCTTGATAATTTTATGACTCAATTATGTTTCTAGGGTAGATAATACTTTAGTGTATCCTAATAATAACACCATATAACCTAAAACCATTACTCACTTATAAATTCATGCATTGAAAGCTCTTAAAACATAAAGAAACCACTACTTGTAACTTACAATAGTTTAAGAATGGAGATATATTTCTACCTTGAGATCACACATGTGAAATATTGGTGGAGAATGAGGTTAAATTTCTATGAAAAAACCTTGTAATTCACATTCAAACACCACATGCATTAATCAAGCCAATAATGTACTAACACGCTTCAAAAGTTGACCTAGTGTAGATGTAGAAGACAAATCTGAATACTTAGATTCTTAGCATTTTTTCAAAAAGTAAATGGGTTGGATCTAATAATTATTATCATGAGATTTAAGGGAACTATACCCATTTCCTCTACCCAAGGAATTATCCTTCAACTCTCTTCCTCTTGTATGGACCTAGGAAGAACCTAATTGGTTGTCCAGAGTTGCCAAGGAGAATGATGGAGAGAAGGGATATGTTTTTGAATCATTTTAACTTTTAAATTATTTATTATATATTATAATTCCTAAAATTAGTCCTATATAATATATATAACCTATTTTGACTATACCTTGACCATATAAGTTTTTACAAGTCTTAAAACTCTTGCAAAACCCCCCTTTTATGCATTTTTCATGATCAAGATTTTGAGATCCCATTGGAGGAAAAGATGAGGGAAAAATAAAATAAAATACACTTTTAAAATAAGGGGTATGCATTGGGGGAATCTGAAATGTCATTTATAAAAGGTGAATAAATGATATTTGATCACTAAAAAGACCTCTTTTTACAAATAAAACCACTTTGTTATGACTTAAAATGGCTATGAGACCCTTGAGAACTCCCAATTTTAATGTGAAATAAAAAAAAATATTATTAAAATACTTATAATATGGAGGTTTACTTATGTGACATATTTGAGAGACATTTGATGGCCTTATGGGCTAATTGGAGCTTGAAACATGCTTAACCAATAGACTATAGAATTTGACCTTTCATACATCATTAAATCTCATGTCAAGAATTAAAAATGATTTGGACACCCACTAAGTCATGCTAAAAAAGTCCTCCCCATAAGAATTGTCTCATAAAATTGAAAATACAATGAGTACAAGAAACATTAATTTCTATAAATACCTTAATTTCTACTAAAATACCTTAACTTTGTCAAACATGGTATATGCCACTCTATAGGATTCAAAAGGCACTTGACACCCTTCCACCCACCCAAACACAAGTCATTAAAACCTAACACATTATCCAATGACTCAAAACATGCTATCACATGAGTATCTCTTCAATCAACCCATAATACATATAGTGAAACTTTGAATAATGCTAGAAGGCTTTGAATACCATTTGAAGATCATAACAAGATTTAGGAAGCCTCATATACTCTTGGAGGGATCTATGAGAGAGTTTTGAATTATAGGGGTGGATATTTGGCCTGGGATGCCAAATTATTAACAATTGGTAACTTTATTAACTCACATGATTCTATGCTTAGCTTACCTTAGTTTACAACTTTATTTGATTCACCTTGTACCAATGTTTGCCCATCTTCTTGGCTAGAACTCATTGCTTGATTCTGATTTTATACCCTTATACGACTTAACATTTCATCTAATTAAAGTGTTACCATGGGTAACATGATCCTTTTCTTTGAAATCTTCTTTCCTTCATCTTGAAATTTTGATTTTAGCTCTTATATGAAAACTTCTACATTCTTTTCAAATTGACTTAGGAACTCTAATAGGTCAACTTATAATTCTTGCATTAATGCTCTTCATATCAACTCTTTTTCCTATTTATGCTCTTGTATAATTTGTATCATCACTTATATTTTGGATTCATATCCATTTTGTGTCAATCTAGACAATCCTTCGTACTCTTTTTATATCCACCCTTGTTGTTCCATGATGTATGATGCCTTATCCATCACTATTTATCTCTCTTGAGACTCCTTTGTCTCATGCAAAGTTATCATACCTTAAATTATTTTTCTAGGATATACTTTGTCCTTTTCTCTATTATTTATGGCATGCTCCAAGGCTACCAACTCTGCTTGTAATTTATCCCAACTTTCATATATAAATATCTTGTCTTATTTCTCATATAAAAACTCTTAATCATCTGTAAACTCCTATTCTAGTGAATCTTTGATTAATTTATACAAAAGAATTTATGATTTCTGATCTTCATTCCTCTTGAATTCATCCTATTGATTCAATATTGACTCTTTTATTCCTTAAATGAGGCATCATTCTTCTTGAAGATCTCCTTCTCTAAACATCTCTCCTTTTTTAGGGTAACAAACCACTATACCTCTATACATAACTTCCCAATGAATATCTTCTTCAACATAAGCACATTATTCATGCTTTCTCTCCTTCACACATTCAAGTTTTATGTCCTCAAAATTTATTTTTTATTTATTCAATTTTATACTTGTATACACATATGACAAGGAATCATTATATTTAAAATCTTGAGGCTTGTTTTCCTCCATCTTCTTCTTAGGTTACTTTGGCAATGCCTTTATTTATTTCCTCTCATCATCCTCCATTACTCTCTAATTCTCTTTAAGGTGTTTCTAACCTTCCTCTTGTCAACCAACCTATTCATCCCTCATGAAATTCTTCATGATTATCTCATGATAATCTTTATTCTTCTCTCCATAAATAGCCTTATAGGCCACTCAACTCTCTTCTTCCTCATTACCCCACCATACCATTGTCTTTCCTCTTATTGAATGAGCTCCACCAAGAGATTTATTCTCTCTAACATTTGAATTACCTCACTTATCTCCTCTTCAAAAACCAACCTTTTTATTTTATGTTCTTCCTTCTTCTTTATCTCATTGTGGTACTCTAACTCAGCTAATCCCTTCCTCACTTTTTCCTTCTCCATCTCCATCTTCTCTCAATCAAGTTTTTTTCACCTTGATTTGACAAGTCTCTTTTACATTTCCTTGGTGTCTCAACCTATGTTCTCTCCTCTACCAAGTCTATTGACACTCATATCCAAGTATTTTAGACCTTGGAACTACTCCTCTTTTTTTAGTCTTCTCTCTTCTTAGGAATGTTCTTCTACCACAAGCTATTTAACTCTATTTTCCTCTTTCTCTAATCACTCTCTAGACTTATTGCATGGTCTTTTTTGTCACCAAATATTTCACCCTAGAGGAGGATGTTAAATCCTACTCTATATTTGGATAACATGGGAATACTTATAGGTATGTGGGTTTACCTATAGTAGAAGTAGACCTCTAGGTTTAGGGGCTAGTTTCTTATATATACCTTGAAATACTTATCACCTATTTAGCTAGTTAATTTTATGAAAAATGATATAATTTTGTATGAAATGATACTAATATATTTATGTCATACACTAGAAGTATTTACATAAGACCATCATACTTCCTTCATTGAGAAATAAGACATATAAACTAGCTTCCAAGTCCTAAATTATTCTAACATAAATGTTTCAACATAGAGGTGATATGCATGAGATAACATAAGGTAAGTGAAATAGAGGGAATTTTTCACAATCTTAGAATAATTATACACTTAAAAGGATACTAAAAAATTAACTACACTCTATATGACTTGTTAAAATTGAAACTCTTGCATAAACATGAGAGGATAAAAAAAAGAAAGGATATAAGATTATCACTAACTTCACCATACATCACTTTTAACACTTAGAAAAATGTTCATGAACTCAAAACCAGAATTAATTTTAATGTTCAAAGTAAAAATACAACATCATTCTAGTATGGATTTTCCATACATGGTGTGGTATTAGTCTACAAGAGCCAAAATGACTATTACTTATATAATTTGAGTGAGAAGTGAGAAGAATGAAGTTCAAAAGTCACTCCAACATGTGTCATTATAATAAAAGGATTTAAGCATGTATTATAGAGGAATATGGAATAGAATATGAAAGGTATGCATGGAAAAATGTCCCTCAAAACATAAAATTACTAAAATGTGGCATAAGATCTTCAATTACTTACTCAAAAAATTGCCTTCATCATTTGGCCAGTTTAGAATGTCCCACAGTAGACTAGGGATATATGTTATGATTAAATTAATAGGGAGGGGTTTAGACATGATATAACATTTATTTAAGGTTTCCTAAATCATCAATATTATTTTGGGCATGAGTTATCACTACCCGCATTCCAAATAACTCCTCTTTCATTCACCTTGCACACTTGGCACCAAGCTTGCCTTTATTTTTACAAAACAATCCATAAAAATGAGTGTATGACACCTGAAAAGATCCATCATGGCCTTAGATTCTGAAAATAGACCTTAAAATTCATCCCACTTAGAGTTTTCACCTTCACACTTGTTTGTTCACTATGCTAGTTTTGACTGGCTGAGATGAAGGCACTTGCAGAGACACTTGTGGGGTCATTTTATGAATTAAATGGACATGATAGGTTATATCAAGTCCAAATATGTCTCCAAAATTTATTTTGATCTATTGAAACCCTTATGTACCTACAAAACACCAAAAACATTCAAGAAAAGACATTTTACACCCTATTGATATAGGTAGGGTTTAACTCAGTATGATAGGGAGGAGTCCTAGAGAGTCTTCTAAAAATTCCAATCATCTCCTAAGCCATTATATGCCATATATATGTCTCTCTTTATTAATTTTCCCAATTATGTCTTTAATAAGGGTTTGAGAGGGTTTAGAGTAGTTTTGACCTTTAATGATTGTTCATAAAGGTTTAACATTCAAACCCTAAACACATTCTTAAAAAATAAAGTTAAGTACCTTATATAACATCTCCTACCTCCTTAGGATCCCATGCAAAACCTCCAAGTAGGTGTGAGATTTCAAATTTGCCCTCTTGAGCTTTGTCAATACATTATTCACACTTTAAATTGGTCTGATCTAGAAAATGGATTTCATGTGGTTTCCTTTGCATTTAAATAGATTTAAATAAAAATTATTATTCTCCATTATAGTGTTTTAATTATTTGGAATGTCTATATGGTTCTAGAAATGAATATTGGACCCTATTTGGTACTAGGCCTAATTAAGACCTAATAGGTATGTCTATATTATTATAGGTTTAGGATACCCTAACATGTCTCTCACATTTTTGGATGTTTATTTTTGTTATTACATATCAAATTAAACTTACCACAACCTCCTATAAGTCCCTATCAAGTTTATAACTCATCCTCATCTTCTTTCCTTCAAACCTGCAAGTTTGCACCCTTGGGGATCACCCTCTATTTGAGACAAAATATAGGGTAATTACCCCATTAACACATACAAAATTATGATATGAAGGTTATATACAAGTCATGGGGGTTCTTTGTGTTATATTTTATGGGTTTATGATACTCCTAATGGTCTCAAACAATCTAAAATGCAAGATAAATTTCTTGAGAATGTTGACTGTGCACATGATGTTAAGAATGGACTATAGGTTGTCTAATAGAAACCTTTACTTCCACTATTTACATGTTATGGGGCTTATTTGAGATGGTAATTATCACTATGGAAGTTCTCTAAACATGACCACCTCCCAATTTTTTCCCAAACCCTTCATTGTACACTCTTTCTTAACTAGTCTATACTGTAAATTATATGGCTATGACTATGTTTCTCCTACATGTAGGTGATACCTACATGTTTGGAACTTATATAATTGTCACAAGACATTATTTAAGTCCATAAATTCCTTTGGAAATTCATTTATACTATTCTCATCATTTTCATGTTATGCCAACATCAAAAACACTATCTTTTAGCGCACTTTTATCTATAGTCAACTGTAGTTGACTGATTTATAACAAATAGGGGTCCTGTATGTGGATGTTAGCCTTATATCCATGATTAATAACTTAGGGTATTTTAATAATTTGGAATTAACTTACATTAACAATTATTTAACTCTACAACTTTCCATGTCTTAAAGCTCACTTCATGATTTGGTGAGTTACCTTTAGTCAGGTTGTAGGTGACTTTTCTAAGTAAGGATGCACCTATAGGAGTTAATGGAAGTTTATAATCAACATTTCAAACCTTCTTGATAACCTTTTAATCATTAATGTGCTCCTTATTCCAATGGAAACACTAGTCCTAGTGATATGTTCTTGTATTGTTGTCTTGGGGTGTAAGGCTATTTGGAACTTGAAATATTGTAGAAATCATTAAAAAATTGTAGTGAACAAAATATTGACTTTAAAGTTTTTTAACATCTTCCTTACTTGTCTAACCACCATATCCTTTTTCAAGACAACCCCCCTATATGAAGGCTACAACATAGAAAAATTAAATCTCACCTAGATCCTCTATCTATTCATATTATGGCATGATCAAAAGTGTTGAGGGATTTGTTTTGGAGCTTTTTAGTGAACTTGTCCCTAAACATAGTTCTCTTCTCTTGAAGTGTCTCTCAAGTCTAATTTATAATATAATGCCTCACTAATGACAACCATGGTCTAATCCAACTCCAAAAACCTCATGAAGGTATCTAAACATGACAAAAACTCTTCCATGAAACACTTTCAAATCTTTGTGGGGCTACCTATAGGTGGGCATTTCTATATACAGGCAGTGACTATGAGTGTAGGCAATGTACATGAAAAATTAGAATTAAATGAGTTTTAGACTCTCTATCAACCTTAAAATGGGATATTTTCACCATGGAGATCCTCATTCAACTCAAACACTCCATGTCAATGTGATTAGTACTTGTGAAGCACCTATAAGTATGCCTTGATGTTGCAGAAAAGGCAGTGAATGTGAATATAGGAAATGTACATGAAAAATGATCATTTAATGTGTTTTAGACCCTACATCAACCTTAAAACATGATGAAGGTCTCTAACATGTTTGAACATATCTATACAATAAACTCAAGTCTTTATGATAACCTATAGATGCATATTCAATAACAATTAAGGAAGTGATGGTAGAATGTAGAATGTATATGTGATGTATGTTTCTCTAAATAGATTTAAACCTCCATAAGGTCTTCAAATTAATCTTCTCTACCTCATGGGGACTCATAATATATTTAATTCTTCACCTTAATGTGACCAACATCCTTTTGAGGCACTTATAGATACATACCAATGGCATATTATTATGTGTCTGATTTGCATTAACTATCACAAATCTTCTTGAGTAACTTAAGAGTCTTGATTGATGGCTTACACTCCAAGAAGGTGTCCCATGACTTTAAATTCTTTAACACATATTCATAACCATTATCAAAGCTTAAAACACTATGACTAAAATGTGTTGATGCTTTCAATTAATTCATAGATTGTTCCTTAGTGTTGATGAACACTTATCATTTTAGGATTACAAGAATCCAAGGCATGACTTGAAATTTGTGACAAGTAGTGTGTCTATGGTGGAATATTAGACAAAGTATGAGAGTTTCCCAAAAAATTTGTTTTGATATGGTGGTTGGGAACCACCCATGTCTATGTCTTTGCAGTCTTGTATTATTCTTGGTACAGATTTCAAACTCTAAGCTAATCTAAGTGAATATTTATAGTGATCTTTAAACTAAAGTGAGCATTGATAAAAAATAAGAAAAAGGTAGGGTAAGGTAGAGAATAAATGTGATTTCAAGCATTAGTCTCATACATAATGATAAATTTCTATTCAATTTGAGCATACATTTAACCAATTAGTGATGCAACATAACATAGGCCCAAGCTTCACAAAAAATTAGGCAAGATTCAAAGGAAAATATAAGGATAATGAGTAAAATTTAAGATTACTTAAATATTTTACTTTGTTAATCTGAATTTCATAAGAACATTGAAATGTAGAGAAAATACAATAAAGCAAACTTAGAATTCTTCAACTAGTCTAGCACATCTCAAACTAGAAACCTCATGAACATGAAATATAGATTATCTATCCAAGAACCATTAAAATATAAGACATCCCCATATAATTGAGTGAAATAAAAATAATAATAACACAACACTAGATAATTTTTGCAAAATTTGAACTGTATTAATTGTTCTAGTATAGAATTGCTCAAAATCCCTCTCTTTACAAAATGGTAACACTTGCCTATTTGTAGAAGACATAGGTAGTGTACCAGTCATATTTATGTTAAACTTTTACAAGAGGTAAGGATAGTTTTCCTTTTACAAATAATTCTATAGTACATATGGTCGTTAGGCACCAATTAGATCAAAAGACAAACATATGCAAACAACCTAGCATATATAGTTTACAAAAGAATAATCTTGACTTCTCTTTTGAGGTGGTGGGACCCCTTGATCACTTAGGATGAATGAAGTATTTCATTTTGGTATATTTTTCTTTGATTAACTCAAAATCCATTGTGGGCTTCAATAAACTTTCTTCTTCCTATTCAACCAATGTATCATATTCTTTGTCATTTCTAACAATGACCTCTTGTAAGCACCTTGCTTTTGCTATCTCTTCTCCTATGGTAAGGATGACATTAAGGACTTTTGAGTTATCATTATTGGATTGTCTTTGGTTTTCATCCTTGATGCCTTGGATGGAGGTCTAGACACCTTGATGGAATTACATGTCATGCATTTGGCTGATGGTAGTAGGTTGAGATGGGGTAACCAACAAGGTTCATAGTAACTTCTTAATTTTGTTCACCAAGTCCTTATCTTCCTTAATGAAGTCATTGGAATTATTGTACCATGAAATTAATTCTTGTATTTGATCTACCAAGATCACTTGAATGGCATTCAATTACCTTTATTTAATGATTTTGAAGTCTAAAGGCTATTTAGTGATGTGTACTTTGATCAAATATGTCACTTAGTCTTTGGTATCTTGCCATTACTACATCAATATTTATGCCTTTTTGGCTTGAATTTCTAAGGTATTAAGCCTGAGTTTGATGGATTTTAATCATTCAAAGACATCTAAGAGATACTTATCTAACATCTTCAGGAAGTCCTCTAAAATTAAGTAAGACTTGGGCCTCTAAGTCTTTCTTCTCTTTCTCCAAGTTTAGGATCCTTTGCTTCATTCCCTAAATTCCCACCACAACCATTAATGACTAGGATTCCACCAGACTTACAATATCTTCTTGATGAATGGGGGCTCCCTTGCTACCTGGCCTTGGATTGGAGTGATTCATGTAAATGGTTCCACTATTTGAAGATTGACTTTTTCTATTCCAATAGTTACTTTCTTGGTAGTAACCTTATCTAGTGTAGCTGTATAGGGTTAAATTTTACCTTGGGCTCTACTTATGAATGCTTTGAAGCCTCTAATATTTTGAGACTAGACACACTTGATTACTCCGATTCTTATATTTTCTTGCTGCTCTCCTTAACAACCTCAATCATTATTCTTTCCTATTGTTCCGTCATGAGCTCTAAGATCTAGGGCTGGACTTCATCGTTGACTTCAACATTGGTGGTGCTAGTCAAAGCCCATGAATGTGTCTGAGAGGGTATCTTTTGGAACTTCCCATAGAAGAACCATTCAAGGATGATAGGTCGATGTATGGGAAATTCATCACTAAACAAGTTTACCTCACTTGTTGGGTGAATCCACTTAGGTTTCTTAGAGGCTTTAGGCACCAAATCCATATCTATATCCCTCTTTATTTTGGTCACAAGGACCAAATCTAAGGCAAATCCTTTGCATTTATATATAAGTGATCATATGGACCCAATTGATGTTCATAAGGTACCTTATGTAGTTTCTTGTAATGTAGATGGGAGAGCACATTGCCCTATAGATCCCATGTCTTGAGGTCATCTAATTAGAAGTAGAATGCCTCTCTATTCCTTGCTAAGATCTCTAATTGCTTCTATCCATGATTCATTATCTTCCCAATCATTTATGGGAAGAGATGTAGGATTATTTTCTTCTTGTCTCTGCATACATGGTTTATAGCATTAAGGAGTTGATGATCTATCTCTCTCGACCAGCTTGATGGGGACATACACTGGTAATATAAAGGGCTTAGTTTAGATTCCTTTAATCCTAATGACTGTGTAGTCTAGGTATAACAAGATATCTCTAATGGGCTCTAAAAATTTCCTAATGAGGGGGGAACCTTGGGCATTAAACTTAAAGTAATTATCCCAATTATATTGGGATATATGCAATCACAAACAAATTGTATTTGATCTTTATACTTGAATACATGCAATTTGGAATAATGATGAGAAATGATAATCTTGCTATGAGGGGAATAATTATTGATGGCAGGAAAGAAGGTTGAGGCTATGGAGGCATGTAAAAAGTAAGACATCATTTTGAATAGATGACTTGTCTTCATTTTAATTCCATTGAACTATCTCTCTAGATGGATACTTATCATTTGTCCAATAGGTGGAGTCAACTTCTCTTCTATCATGAAATAGTGATAGGAGACCCACTTGGGGTTAACGTAGGATGTGATTGCTACTTCAAAAGCCCTATTCAACAAATTCATGATGATTTTAATCCCTTCCCTAAATTATACAATTAGGATTTTACCATTATGGTTTCTCATTACATGAGTTCCTCTATATAGCCATGGTCTTAGGATATTATCTAAGTTATTCTTAATGGTCCATTCCTTGATTTTAGGGAGGTCTATGTGAGTCCTGGGAAGCTTATAATATCCTCCAATAGATACTAGAGCTATATAAGAAACCCTCTTTGATGTACCCTCTTTAATTATCTAATCTCCATCTACTCTACAATCAATGAACATAAGAGCTTGGATATCGACACAATAGAGTACCTCTAGTTTAGCAGCTATGAGATGAAGTCCAAACATCTGGATTACCATGAGATCTTCATGACACCTCTAAACTACAACAACTCATTACTCATTAGTATCCAATGGTTGTAAAAGGTCGATTGCAAAGAAGATTTCTGACCAGTTCTTCATAATCTTATTTAAGGCTCCCACATCCAATTCTATGTCTTTGTAACATCTTCCTTCATTGTCAGTAGATAAATAAACATTAGTTTCATATCTCTATTATTATCTTGTAGCGGCCATGTTCCTCCAACTGGTTATTTCCCTTAGACTACATGGTCTCATTAAGTGTTTTTCAGCTATTTTGAATGCAATTATGGCTCAATAGAATAAGAATTGGGGATTTATATTGGCAAACTTAGGTTTTTGCTAGCTTTGATGGTGGAGGGGGTGAATTCATAAATTCACTCATGTTACTCCCATGAAAGTCCTTTTAGAAGCTGGATTTTAGTTTTTAAAATATTTCTTCATTTTAAACCTTTGGATTAGATTTATGAGCAAGCATGATCCATTGATCTCAATCCATGAAGCCTTTTCTAACTGGTCACCTTCATTATGGTTTATCTAGTTGAAAATTCTTCAGCTGTTTCACACCTCAAATAAAATCCTACAATGAAGCACAAGTCATTTGATCTATGAAGATGAACATGAAATATGTCTCAATCTTAATAAAAAATAGGTTAAAATCCATTATACTATTTTTTCATGTTAAAATATGTGAAGGGTCTTTTAAAGGGTCAAAAAATACATCCCTTCACTAGGTTTGAAAGTTTAGACTATGTTAAATTTAACATCTTCATGAATGTCAAAAACATTGTCACAGATATCAAATGATGGGTGCGAGGCTATCAAATTTAAGCTCATATAATGTACTTAGAGTATCTTAAAGTTGATATCCTCATGAACCTCAAAAAACATTCTCACAAACTTTGAATGACAAGTGTGAGGCTATCAAATTTAAGCTCATCTAATGTACTTAGGCTATCCTAAATTTGATTTCCTTGCAAACATCCAAAAACATTCTCATAAATGTTGAATTATGGGCATGAGGTTATCAAATTTAAAGGGTCAAGAAATACATCCCTTCACTAGGCTTTAAAGTTTAGACTATGTTAAATTTGATGTTCTCATGAATGTAAAAAATGTTCTCACGGATGTCGAATGATGAGTACGAGGCTGTCAAATTTAAGCTCATCAAATTTACTTAGAGTATCTTAAATTTGACATCCTCATGAATGCCAAAAATTTTTCTCATAAACTTTGAATGATAGGTATGAGGCTATCAAATTTAAGCTCATCTAATATATTTAGGTTTTCTTAAATTTGATGTCATCATGAACTTGAAAAAACATTCTCATGTATGTTGAGTGACGGGCATGAGGTTATCAAATTTAATCTCATCTAATGTAGTTAGAGGGCTTAAGATTAAGCCTTGTGGTCATGTTGTGTTGAAAAAAACATTGTTATTTAAGTTGAAAATATGCTCTTTAGGCCATGTGACCAAGTCTTTGAGCCCTGTGATAACTTAATTCCTTTCTTGATTATTTGCTTAAACTTAGGTTAGGTTATAAGCCTTTGGCTATTTTTTGCCATCAGATCAAATCATGCGATAAAGCATGGACCATCAGATCTAAAAAGATTCACATGTCTTAATGAATTCTAAGCTTTGATATGACTTAGGTTAAAAGTATGTTTCTTGAGTCTATTTATGTTAAAAACACATGGGGTTCCTTTAAGGGTTGAGAGATATGTCCCTTTACAAGGCCTCAAGGTTATAATACATTGAAAATTCTTTGATGACTTTGCACCATCAGATCAAATACTATGATGAAGTGTGGACTGTTGATTTTAATCCATGTCCTCATCAATGATTGGTCCCTACAAAGAGAAAATATTAGGGTTAGGCACAAAACAAGGAACCTAGAAAGACTTCACGTAGTTTTCCTTAAACATTTTCTGAAGGGTCACTTTCTTAGGAAAGTGCCTTAACCAATTCTTTATAAGGGCAGGTTTTTGAAAGCTAAAGGGTTGATTTGTTTCAGACAAAATGTTGATAAGAAATAGTGCTTGAAATAATTTATTTGAAGGGCACTTTCTGCCAAAGCGAATTGAACCAACTTTCTTAAAGGGACACTTTAAGAAACTTTGAAGGGTTACTTCAAGAAACTTCCTCAAAGTTAGAATTTCAAAGAGTATTTTGGGGTTTTAGTGGGCCCATTTTATTGGATTTTATTCACACCATCTGATTAGATTGACAAAGAAGACACCAAAGTAGGAGGGGTTAAGAAACTTGAACAAGTTTTCCCTCCAACTTTTGAATTCAAAAGTGAGGGTTTTATGTAAGGGAAACCTAGCCTTATTTATATAATCTACAATTCAATTTTTAAAGGCAAACCGTTAGCAAAGTTAGTCCAAAAACATAATCATTATAATTAGGCATGTATAAAGCATATCCCTTTCAAGTGGATGATCTTAAAATTCTAAAAAAGATAACCTCTTCAAGAAAGCTTTCAAGGTTCAGATGTTTTTAAAAATTCATAAGGGTCCCTCATTTTCAAAATAATAAAAGTTGGGGGGGGGTATGTTGATCCAAAAAATGGTGACTCATAGGGGAAACATAGAAATATGTTAGAACATAAGGCTCTGGTTTAGACCAATACATAAGTCTTTCATCCTTTGGGTCCATAACATTATCTAAATCAAACCTTGATAGGTATAAACCTCAAATGTGTAAATTCAAATTCAAAATGTTGAAACACAGACATGCAATGTGTGATTTGACTCCACTTACTATTTGTCATGGGACTTTGGAAGACAACATCCAGATCATACCTTTGGTCTTAACACTTGAGTTGGACCATTTTGGATATTCATTGAGAATAGTTTCTCTTAGTTCAGGGAGGGCTTGGGCATTAATTTTCTACCATCCAAGCATCCATATCCCTGACAAAGATACTTTTGGTCCTACTCAAGGCCTTGCTCCACTGCCAACTAGGTGTCCATAGCCCTGGTGGAGCTTACCAGAATCACCTTTGCTTTTATTTTCATAGATTTTGCAATAAGTTTTTTATTTTTTGTCTTTTCTAGGTATTTTTGCAAAGGTTTGGAACCAATATAACTTATTTTTAGGAATTTGGTCAAGTTTTTTATTCTCGGGGTAATCATTTTTATTTGTAACCTCTATCCCAAACAAGGATGTGTTTTAAGTTCTAGCATGAAATGTGCCTTAACAACCTAAGTTTTCTTCTAGCACATGTGATTATTATTTTAAACAAACCTTGATTTAATATTATGCTTAAGAATTTATATGATAAATAACTTATATATCAATCTATACCATTATCTTTGAGTTGCATCATGGTGTTTTGTGACAACTTATGTTCATCATTGCAAGATTCATATTCCAATTTCAAGATACCAGAATTTTAAGCAATCTCATGAAAACTTGAGTAATAAACTATCCATAGGAATTATTGAAAAAAAAGAGCACACCCAATAAAAAAAAAAAAAACACAAAGAAAACACACAATAGAAATCAACAAGTAAGAAACAAACAAATATGCACAAGCAAAGCAAGAAGGGAAAACAAGAAAAGAAACTAGTTAGCCTACCTACTCTAGTCTAACAAGTCTTACATATTTTACTCCATGAAGACCCCTAGTGGAGTAGCAAAAAAATAATGATTGAGATACTACCCATTGGTGGGCAAGGTGAACTTTTATCCTTGAATATCTTTCATCTTAAAAGTGGTGTTAATGTGTCTCTGCTATTAAATATGACCCAATCCACAAAGGTGTGAATTTGCCATGCTTCATTTTTGGCACTGAAGCTTTGTTCTAGAGGAGGAATAATTCTCCTTGCTTGAACAATTTGATTTTATATCTTTTATCAAACCATATTTTCACTATTGTTTGATTCCTGCTAAAGTCAACAAATGCTTTGTCTCTCAGATCTTTTATCTGAATAATGTCTAGTAGCCTTGAGCTAGCAAGGTCTTGGCTTTCTTCCATGTATTATGGTATGAAAGTAAATGTGAGTAAATTTAGGGTTATGGGGAAGATAGGTTCATATACATAAACTAGTAATAATGGTGAAGCTTTGAGAGCCTATTTGATTCTTATCTTGTTTGTCCATAGTGCATACTTCAGTAGTTTATGCCACATTATGAGTTTGTCTTCCATAGACTTCTTGACAGCCTTCATCAAATTATTATTTGTAGATTCAAAGACTCCATTCCCTTGGGGATAATGATTAGATGCAAACTTTAGAGTGATGCCATTTTCATATGCCTATTCAGTCATCTCAATTGAAGTGAAGGTAGATCCATTATCAAAAACCAAGGAGACTAGGGTTCCAAATATTGTGCACATGTTTTCTTCTATGAAGTTAATTACCTCTTTTGTGATACACTGTTTGGTTTCAATAGCTTCACTCCACCTTGTACAATAGTCATTAGTGGTAAGGACAAATTTATGACCTTCAAAATAATTAGGCTTGATCACCCCTATAAAGTTCAACCCCCATTGTGTAAAGGGTTTGTCAACTATCATAGGTTGTAATGCATAGCTGCATTTGGATATTTTATTTTTAATATCTAGCATGTATGACACTCCCTCACATGATTGTGAGCATCTTTGAAGAGGGTAGGCCAATAATATCTAGCTATAAGGATCTTGTGAGCTATGGTTCTCCCTAGAGGGTGTCTACTTCTTAGCTTCTAATGGAAGGTAGTCATGATCTAATCTAATTCTTCCTATCATAAAAGCTATCTTCATCCTCTCCTCTTTGTCAACTAGCACTTGGCTATACCCTAAGAATCTATCCAAGAAGGACATCATAGCTGACCCTAAAACATCTTGTATGACTTGGTCTAAAGAAGGTAGAGGATAGTTCTCCTTTTCAAAAGATTTGTCCATGATTCCAAATTCAATGCATAATCTAATCTACCCATTATTATTTATTAGTGGGACCAAGTTTACAACCAAGTGGAGTGTCTGTTAGGAAAGACAATCCTTGCATCTAATAGTTTCTTGACTTCTTTATAGATCATAGGCTCCAAGATATGATTGACTGGCCTTTGCTTTTGCCTAAAAGGCTTGCAGTATTCTTGGAGAAATATTTTATGAGTGATGACCCTTGGGTAAAATATCTTAATGTCTTCATAATCCAAAACAATGACATCTTTTTACTTTGTGAGAAACTTCCCTTGCTTTCTTATTCTCCATTTTAGTGCATGCTTTCCTTATGTTGATGGGTTGAGGTTGGTCTTATGAATTGAGATCAACTAGTTGGTAGTCTTTTCCACTCACTTTAGGTACCTCCATAAGTTTATCATGATCAAACAACCTCTCTAAAGAGATCATCCCTTTAGGTATCTTGTTATCACTAAGCTGGAAGATCTTACCATTAGGCTTTTTTTTAGGAGAGCTTTCATTTGCTTCATCAATAATATGGTTTTCCAAGGCCCCATAGTTGGTCAATAAATTGATGATGTACTCATCATCATTAAAAAAATAGAAGTGATTGATGTTATCAAGGATAGATGGGAAAGGTACCAACTTAATGCTAAAGCTAGGGGAATTTTTATTTGGCATGAGGTTGGTTGCAACAAAAGCAAGCTCATCAATAGCCTTGTTTTCTTCCCTTGGAATAGCCAAAATGTTGAAGGCATCAAAATATTCAATAAAATACCATACCCTAAACTTATACCTATTAAAATAATACAAATTACACTGGTATTTACTCTTTACTTGGTTGAACACAAGTTTGGAGTCTCCATAGACCAAAATCTCTTTGACTTTGTGCTTGATGACAAGCTATAGTCCAAGAATAAGAACTTCATACTTAGCTAAGTTGTTAGTGCAAGGAAATTGTAACCTATAAGATGTGTGGTAGTGTTTGTCTATAGGGTCTACTAACATAATACCAGCTCCTAATCTTGATTTGCATCTAGCTCCATCAACTTGTAACTTCCATAATCCAGGCATTAGAAGGGGCATTTTAGAATCTAGCTTCTGTGCAATTTCTAAGGTGAAGATTCCAAGATCAAAATCAAGGAATTTTACCATTTCATTAACTTCACTATACCCAATTATCATATGCTTCATCCTTGACTCTCTCTCAACCCTTATCTGATTAGAAACACCCTTCCATGACAACCAAAAATGAGAACAATTAGTAGACATGTACTTCTTCAAAGCTTTGGTCCATTCCCTGCTTAGAAGTAACCCATAAGCATTAGGGATATCCAATACTTGAATGTCAATAAACTATTAAAATCTAGGCTCACTTGAAAATTGAATATGGACATTAAGAATCTCTCCAATGACTTTAAATTTTGATTTATCTAGTTGTGTGAGTACTCAGTCGGACTTGATTGGGTTCAATCCCAGTTACTCATAAATTCTAGCTAGCATAATATTAGTAGAAGCTCCTGAATCTAGTAGATAATTATGGAAATTATTACCAAACATTCTGACTATGAGTAAAAAGGGTAGAGACTCTACTTTTGCCACTTTCATAGTTTCATTGGCAGTATCATTTTTTGGTGGCTTTCTAGGCTTCTTAGACAAGGATTCCAAGAGAAGGTCTCTTTGCTCAATTATCTATGTTAGTTCATGTAGAGTGATATTTAACTTTATTTTCTTCATGTCCTCAATAATATTGTATCTAGTCTTATTCAAAGGTTCAACCAAAGGCTTAGAAGAACTACCTTTGGGTGGCGCAGGATCATTTATCAAAGATGTATCTCGAGGAGTCCCATAGTTATTGGGAGGAGTAGAATTATTCAAGGGTTGTCTTTTCTCCCTATTCCTTAGAGGGAAAGTCTTTAGGAACTATTGAAATTCATGGATTTCTTTAGGAATATTGTCAATCTCATTATCTTCTTGGAAAGAAAATTAGAAGGTCTCTACCATATGTACTTGATCTTGTGCTTTAGACTTGAAATTACTAGTAGTATTGTCCTTATCTAGGACAATCTCAAAGGTGACAAGCTCTTCTTGGAAGGCTTTAAAATCTTTTTATAATTCAATACAATCTATTTCACCATGCTTAGAAGTGGCATGCACTCTAAAATAATTAGGTAAGGCAATATCTATGAGATTGATGTCCATAGTCTTCTTGCTAGATGAAGAAGGCTCATTGGCTTTATTGTTGTTAAATAAACTATCATTCTAGAATCAATTTCTAGGTCTATTAAAATTTTAGAAGGTGAAGTTCCTTCTAGATCTATAGTTAGCATTACCAAATTACTTTTGTAGTTGTAAGAAGTCTGTACCAAGCTTTTGGGCCATCTTTAGTATGGACTCATTTTCATTCTTTGGAGCTTAAGAAGCTTGATCTTGACTGTTGTTAGTAGTGTTGACTAGTATTAGAGCCTTTTGACAATTGGACTGAGATGCATTGGTAGTTTGGTAATTTAAAAAACCTAATTTTTGATTAGGAGCAGAATGACAAGTAGGCAAAATAGTTATAGATGGTATTTGATTCAGAGCAAGAACATTTTACTTATTAGCTGGGAAAAGGTTCAAGGTCAACATCTATGGGTTGATATTTAGAATTGAGTACACCATTTGCCCTTGAGGCTACATTTGGTCACTAATGACCATTGCTTCTAAATAAGCTTGAGCCAATGTGGCAATAGCTAGGATAGTTCTCTTGAGAAACACAAAAGTCATGGGATCCACAACATCTTTGTAGATCTCTATGGCCAAAGGTTCATTAGGCTTGTACGGATCTATGGTTCTACTAAACATCTTTTGAAATATGGCATTAAAAGACCTAATAGGCTTAGTTACATCTCTCTTGATTATAGTAAACTGATGATAAATGACACATGGGTTAATGATACTCCCAAATTGATCAATGACATGCACACTAAGCTTATGTTACAAAGATTTATGTATGAAAATGTAAAGGACACTGATCTTTGACTAAATTAACTCAATGATATGTCTGATCATGAAAAGATGACCATCCTTTGCATCATTTTTAAGAATTAAACTCAAATTTCACAAGACAACATCAATATTTAATCAAAATAAAGATGTTCTAACCTCAAACGTCAAGAATTCTCAATTTTAAAGCTATTTCTTACCAGAATTGAACCAACCTTTATGAATAACAAAAATCTTTGCCTTATTAAGAGCAAAGATGAGCAAGAAAACACTTATAAAGAAAAGATATTTACAAAAGATGTAAATGTCCTCTAAGCTTAACCAAGAAAATAATAAAACTTACAAAGAAGGCCCTCCTTCAAGCACCAGTATGAACCACCTCTTGTTGATACTGCCAATTACTCCACAAAGTGTTTGTTAGTGTTGATGAACACTTATCATTTTAAGATTACAAGAATCCAAGGCATGAGTTTTATTTTGTGACAAGTAGTGTGTCTGTGGTGGAATAGTCAACAAAGTATGAGAGTTGCCTAAAAAATTTGTTTGATGTGGTGGTTTGGAGCCACTTAGGTCTAAGTATTTTCAGTTTTGTAGTCTTCTTGGTCAAGATTTCAAACTCTAAGCTAATCTAAGTGAATATTTATAGTGATCTTTAAACTAAAGTGAGCATTGATAAAAAAGAAGCAAAAGGCAGGGTAAGGTAGAGAAGAAACATGATTGCAAGCATTAGTCTCAAACATAATGATAAATTTATATTCAATTTGATCATACATTTAACCAATTAGTGATGCAACATAGCATAGGCCCAAGATTTACCAAAAATTAGGCAAGATTCAAAGTCAAATATAAGGATCCTGAGTAAAATTCAAGATTACTTGAAGATTTTGCTTTGTTAATTTGAATTTCATAAGAACATTCAAATGTAGAACAAATAAAATAAATTAAACTTAGAATTCTTCAACTAGTATAGCACATCTCAAAATAAAAACCTCATGAACATGAAATATATCTCATCTATCGAAGAACCATTCAAATCTAAGACATCCACCTATAATTGAGAGAAATTAGAAATAATATAACACAACACCAGACAATCTTCATATAATTCCAATCGTATTAATTACTCTAGTATAAAATTGATCAAAATCCCTCTCTTTACAAAATGGTAATGCTTTCCTATTTATAGAAGACATAGGCAGTGTACCAGTCATCTTTCTTTGAAAATTTTATAAGAGGTAAGGATAACTATCCATTTACAAATAATTCTATAGTACAGCTATCCATTTAAAAGACTAATATATGCTAACAAACTAGCATATATAGTTTAAAAAATAATTATCTTGACTTTCCTCTTAGGATGATGGGCTCCCTTGATCACTTAGGATGAAGGAAGTCTTTCACCTTAGTGTACTATTCTTTGATCAAATTAAAATCCATTATGGGATTCATTAGACTTTCCTCTTCCTATTCAACCAATTCATCATATTATTTATCACTTCTGATGGTGACCTCTTGTAAGTAACTTGCTTCTGCTATTTATTATCCTATGGTGAGGATGCCATTAAGGAATTTTGAATTATCCTTATTGGATTGGCCTTGGTTTTCATCCTTGATACTTGGGATGAAGGTCTAGACTCCCTAATAGAATTCTAGGTCATGCATTAGGTTGGTGGTAGTAGGTTGAGAAGGGGTCACCAACAAGGTTCTTAGTAACTTCTCAATTCTATTCACCAAGTCCTTATCTTCCTCCATTAATTCATTGGCCATGTTGTACCATGAACTTAATTCCTATATTTGATTCACCAAGATCCCTTGAATGGCATTCAATTATCTTTATTTAATGATCTTGAAATCTATTGGCTATTTAGTGATGTGTACTTTGATCAACTTTATCACATGGTCTTTGGTATCTTACCATTTTTGCATCAATGTTTGTGCATTATTGGCTAGAAGTTCCAAGGTATTAAGGTTGAGTTTGATGGTTTTTAATATTTCAAAATAATCTAGGAGGTACTTATCTAACATCTTCAGTAGGTCCTCTGGAATTGATAGTAAGACTTGGGCCTCCAAGTCTTTCCTCTCTTTCTCTAAGTTTAGGATCCCTTACTTCATTCCCTAAATTCCCACCACAACCATTGCTGACTAGGATTCCACCAAACTTACATTATCTTCTTGATGAATGGGGGGCTCCCCTACTACCTAGCCTTGGATTGGAGTGAGTCCCATAAATGGTTCCACTCTTTTAAGAGTGACTTTTTCTGTTCGAATAGTTACTTTCTTGGTAGTAACCTTCTCTAGTGTAGTTGTGTAAGGGTTAAATTGTACCTTGGGCTCTACTTTGGAAAGCTTTAAAGCCTCTAGTATTTCAATACTAGACCCTCTTTATTACCATGATTCTTATTTTTTCTTGTTGCTCTCCTTAATGAACTCAATCATTCTCCTCTCCTCTAGTTCCTTCATGAGCTCTAAGATCTAGGGATGGACTTCATCATTGACTTCAACATTGGCAATGCTAGTCAAAGCCCATGCATGTGTTTGAGAGGGTATCTTTTGGAACTTTCCATAGATGAACCAATCATGGATGATAGGTCCATGTATGGGAAATTCATCAGTAAACAAGTTCACCTCACTTGTTGGGTGAATCCACTTGGGTTTCTTAGAGGCATTAGGCACCAAAGTCGTATTTATCTCCCTATTTCTTTTGGTCATAGGGACCAAATCTAAGGCAAATCCTTTGCCTTTGTGTATATGTGGTCATATGGACCCAATTGGTGTTCATAAGGTACCTTATGTAGTTGCTTGGATTGTAGATGGGAGAGCACATTGCCCTTTGGATCCCATGTCTTGAGGTCATCTAATTGTAATTCGAATGCCTCTCTATTCCTTGCTAAGGTCTCTAATTAATTCCATCCATGAATCATTGTCTTCCCAATCAAATATGGGAAGAGATTTAGGATGCATTTCTTCTTCTCTCTACATACATGGTCTATAGCATGAAGGATTTGATGAGCTATCTCACTCTCGACCAACTTGATTGGGACATGCACTGATAATTTGAAGGGTTGGGTTTGGATTCCTTTAATATTGATGATTGTGTAGTCTAGGTATAACTAGATATCTCTAATGGGATTTATAAATTGCCTAATGAGGGGTGGGGGAACCCTAGGCATTAGAATTCTAGTAATTTTCCCAACTAGAGTGGGATATATGCAATCACAAATGAATTGTATGTGCTCTCTATACTTAAATACATGTAGTTTGGAGTAATGGTGAGAAATGGTAATATTATTGTGAGGGGACCAATTCCTAATTGTAGGGTAGAATGTTGAGGCTATAAAGGCATCCACAAATTAAGACATCATTGTAAACAACTGGCTTATCTTCCTTTTAATTCCATCAAACTATCTATCTAGATGGATACTTATCATTTATCCAATAGGTGGAGTCAACTTCTCTTCTATCATGAAATAGATATAGGAGACCTACCTAGGGTCAACATAGGATGTGATTACTACTTTAGAATCCCTATTCAATAAAGTCATGATGATTATAATCTCTTCCTTGAATTATACAATTGGGATTTTACCATCATGGTTTCTCATTAATGAGTTCCTCTATCTAGCCATGGTCTTAGGATATTATCTGAGTCATTCTTAGTGGTCCATTTATTGATTATAGGGAGGTCTATGTGAGTATTAGGAAGCTTATAATAGCCTTCAAAAGCTACCAAAGCTATATAAGTAACCCCCTTTTATGTTCCCTCCTTAATTATCTAGTCTCCATCTACTCTACAATAAATGAACATAGGAGCTAAGATATCGACATAATGGAGTACCTCTAGTTTGGTAACTATGAGGTGAAGTCTAGACATCTAGATTTCCATGAGATATTCATGGTACCTTTGAACTACAACAATTCATTGCTCATTGGGAGCTAATGGTTGAATAAGGTTGATTGCAAAGATGATTTTTGACTAGTTCTTTATACCATTGTTTAAGTCTCCCACATCCAATTCTGTGTCTTTGTAACTTCTTCCTTCATTGTCAATAGACAAATAAACCTCAGATTCATCTCTCCATTATTGTATTATACTGGCCATGTTCCTCCAACTAGTTAATTTCCCTTAGATGGCATGGTCTTTTTTAGTGTTTTTTTAGCTCTATTGAATGCAATTATAGCTCAATAGAATACAAATTATGGTTTTATGCTAGAAAACTAGGGTTTTTCATAACTTTAATGGTGGAGGTGGAAGATTCATAAATTTGTTTGTGTTACTCCCATGATTGTCCTTTCATAATATAGCCATTAGTCTTTGAAATCTTCCTTCATTTTGCATCGTTAGATTAGATCTGTGAGCAAGCATGATATGTTGATCTCAATCCATAAAGCCTTTTTTGATTGGTCACTTTATTATGCCTTATCTGGTTGAAAAGTCTTCAGCCATTTCACACTATCAGATTAAATCCTATGATGAAATTGGGATATTTGATTTGTGAAGATGCACATTAAATAAGTCTCAAGCTTAATAAAACTTAGGTTAAAAGCCATTATACTAAGTTTTCATGTTAAAATATGTGAAGGGGTATTTTAATGGGTCAAAAAATACATCCCTTCACTAGGCTTGATAGTTTAGACTATGTTAAATTTGATGACCTCACTAACATCAAAAACATTTTTGTGGACGTCAAATGATAGGTGCAAGGTTGTCAAATTTAATCTCATCTATTGTACTTATAGTATCTTAAATTTGACATCCTCATGAACAGCAAAAAAATTTCTCATAAATTTTGAATGATGAGTACAAGGCTGTCAAATTTAAGCTCATCTAATGTATTTATACTATCTTAAATTTGATGTCCTCACAAATGTCAAAAAATGTTCTCACAAACATTGAATGATGTTTGTGAGGCTGTCAAATTTAAGATCATCTAATGTAGTTAGAGGGGTTAAGCTTAAGCCTTGTGGTCATGTTGTCTTGAAAAACACATTATTTTTTAAGTCAAAAATATGCTCTTCAGGCCATGTGACCAAGTCTTTGAGCCCTGAGATTGCTTAATTCCTTTCTTGATTATCTACTTAAACTTAGATTAGGTTGTAATCCTTCGGCCATTTTGCACTATTGGATCAAATCTTGTTAGAAAACATAGATCGTCAGATCTGTAGAGATGCACATGACTTAATGAGTTTTGAGCTTTGATATGACTTAGGTTAAAAGTATGTTTCTTAAGTCCATTTATGTTAAAAAAACACATGGGATTCCTCTAAGGGTTGAGAGATATGTCCCTTTACAAGGCCTCAAAGTTATACTATGTTGAAAAGTCTTCGACAACTTTACACCATTAGATCAAATCCTACATTGAAGCACAGACTATTGATCATGGTCTATGTACTCATAAATGATTGGTCCTTGTAAATAGAAAATATTAGGGTTAGTCACAAAATAAGGAACCTAGAAAGACTTCATGCAGTTGCCCTTAAACAGTTTCTAAAGGGTCACTTTCTTGAGAAAGTGCATTGACCAATTCTTCGAAAGTGTAGGTTTCAAAAATTCAAAGGGTTGATTTGTTTTGAACAAAATGTTCACAATAAATAATTCCCAAAATAATTTCTTTTAAGGGCACTTTCTTCCAAAGTGGACCGAAACAACTTTCCTAAAGGGACACTTTAATAAACTCTGAAGGGTTACTTCAAGAAAGTGCCTCAAAGTTAGGATTTCAAAGGGTATTTTGGGGTTTAGGTGGGCCCATTTGCTTGCATTTGATTTACACCATCCAATTAGATTAATAAATAAGACACTAAAGTAGGATGGTTAATAAACCCAAACAAGTCTGTAGACACCAATATTGTGTCGACCCCCCTTGGTCCACTTCTAAACATTTACACACTTTATTAATTTGAGATAAATTACTTATTTTAAATTAATGATATCACCCTAAACACCTCACCCTAGACACCTCACCTTGGACACCTCGCCCTTAGACCATTTCCTACCCTATGAATCACCCTAAGACTAAGTCATCCAAATCCTAACTACCCATGACTTATTCTCACTCCCTATTAACCTCCTAACTAACTCTCATGCCTAATAAACCCATCTTTTGATGATTCTCCAATGAAAAATGCACTTGGTGGATGGAGAAATGGGCAAAGGGATAAAAATAGCCCTTTTACCCATTCTCTAGCCACCGACGTTGGTCAACTATTGGCCGATGCCGGTGGGATCACCGATGTCGATTTCATAAACCAAGTTCTAACGTTAAGTTATCCTTTCTCTTCTCTCTCTCTCTAGCCCCGGACTCTTGGACATGGATGCGCACACTCTAAGACCAATCATCAAAATTTGACTAACACTCCTCTGGCTACACAACTCTACGCATGTCACTCTAGATTGGACTAGAACATTGTATGAGGACCTCAACATCAGCCACAACAAGAATAAGCATTCTACACCACTAGTTATTCATCAAGCAGAGCTAAGTATGCTTCTGCCTCTCATTTCAGTAATTTAGAATACATTAGTAATTAGTTTCTATTTACTATTTCTAAATACTATCAACTTGACCCAACTTTCTTCTTAGAGAGGCTGAAAAGCCTTCCCCTTATCCTTACTCTCTTCTCACACCTACCCTCACCTTTGCCCCTTCTCAGACCCTATTCACTATCCTACAACCTTGGACAAACCTTTAAAATTCCAGACTCCTTCCAGACTCCTCTGTCGACCACAAACATAAACTTGAAACCTGTCCAAGACCCATTGCCCCTACCGACATTGGCAGCCTAACTGACATCGACAACATTGACCAATTGACATCGGTATAACTATCAACATCAGTGACTATGACATACAGAATGCAAAGAAATAGGTACATACTATCTATTTTCCTCTTTGTTAGTCATTTGTCATTTCTTTATTTATGACACTTTTACTTATAAACAGTGGACTGTCATCCCTCACGGAGCTTTACACTTTCGGGACCGAGCGTGTAGCTTGGTAGTCCACCATATCCTATTCTAACATTTTTTGTGTTTAAGTCTTATTCTTATCTATAGTTGTCTTCCTCCACAGCCAAAGAGGAGCTCTTACAGTGCTTGGATATGGTGCGCAACTTGATCCGGGTAATGTACAAACCCCTGACTCTTAACCTTTAGTTTCTTCTTCTTCTGAATGTAATTAGCAAAAATGTAGAGAAACATTCTGGCACGCCTGGTGGGACCCTGGAGTTTTCGTTGGGTTCATTTTTTTAAAAAAAGCAAACTTTCATATAGATGCATTAGGAAAAAATTCTCTTCTTACATCCTTCTTCTATCTCTTTATTTCGAAAAGACACCATTAGCACAAGTAAAAAAGAACATCTTTCTTTTTCTTCTTGTCACTTCTTGCCTGCATCTTAGAGTAGTGAAAATTCATACTCTTAACCTTTTCTCCACTTGTTTGCATTTGAACAAAACATTTCAATTTGGGTTAAAAAATAATTGCATTTCATTCCTGATTGAATGCATACTTAGCCCTCTCACTTAGTAATTAAAAATGCATTATGAATAAATCGTAGTGCACAAATGTTACACAACTAGACCACAAGCACATCAAATTAAACATTTAAACATAATTGAGACAAGGCCCGTCTAGGATTTCATCACCTAGCAGATACCTTACCCTTCCTGGCGATCCTACTTGGACTTCACTACCAAGGGGAGGACCCACTTTGTTCTCTGGCAGAGTATAAACTATAGGCAAAGTATATATTGGCTAAGCGGCCTAGCTCGGCTCTAGGTTCGTGAAGTGAAGGGAGCAAGCCCTAGCACTAGGCCACGTACTGAACCTAACACAGATTTTTGAGCACTAAAATAGAACCTGAAACTAGCCATAAACTTCCTCTTTAGGACCCATTCTAAAATCCCAATTTCCAAACATATTCTTCTAAGGCATAAGCCACCATGATGCTAAAATTTATTCTTAGGAATTTAACATTTTAGAGGTTGCTTGCCATCATCTATTTTTCTATTTTTATCTAATTTTTTGAGCTGGTAAGGTCACATCATTTTGAGGTCTAAAAACAACTCAAAATTTCTTTCTTTCAAAAAAATATAAATTTTTTGTGTTTCTAGAAATACACAGAAACTGACATCTATTTTTACACCGACATCGGCAACTCATCTTCACCGACATTGGTTATCTGACCGACATCGGCAACATATGCTCACTGACATTGGTTTTTCCACCGACGTCGGTCACTGTCAATAAATTTTCTTTCCAAACAACAAGCTTAAAACCCAACTTTTTTGCTGTTAGACACAAATTCTGGTTTTTTAAAACTGAAACACATAGTTTTTAGAACCTGAATCCATTTTGTCTTGGATGGTTTTGACACGCAATCAAGCCAAATCTCTTGTTGACCACACAAGGCAATAGCCACTCCCACCTTCGCCTTTCATATCAAGTCACCAAATGGAGTATACTTTAGACACTGAGCATACTCCTATCCAACCAACCCCAAATCAACCTCCTATTGTTCCCATAGGGGATCAAGACTTTGAGAGATTCCTTGACATCAACGTCAAGGCTCTCCAACACTATCTTGCTAGAAGCCAAACGCGAGATCCTTCAAGTAACCTTGTTTATGGGATGCCAACTTCCTTAGTTGAAATGGAAATAATATCAACAGCATCTGTTACCCAACATATGGCCACTCAGGCCATTGCCTCGACTAGTAACCCAACCATGGCCAATGTTCAAGATTTGGCCTCTCCTATTTTTGGCCCTACCTCCATCAGGGTTTTTATACTCCCATAACCACAAACAACTCCACTAAGTTTGACACTGTTCTAGAACTTGATTGTCTCTATCCCACCCGCTCTTGTACCCATAAATATGAGAGTGGCTACTCATCCTTTAACTAGTCTCGCCACCATTCAACCACCCTTGGCAGTGTCTAGTCAAGTTGTGCCCTCCAACTTTATGGCACAAGCCCCCTTGACCTCAATATCAGTCCCTATGACGAACTACCAATATGTTGCACCTACACAAATGCAACCATGTATGTCATACGCCCCTCCCAATGCCATCCAAGTACCCTACAACCTAGGGGGTGCCCCTCATGCCAATCCATCTACTGATCTAATTAAGATGCTGATGGATAAGATGTCCAACCTTGAGACATCCATTTCTGGTTCAAAGAATGTTCTATCATATGAATAAATCTAGAATGAACCCATCCACCCTTTGGTCCCTATTCGACCATATCCTAGTTAGTGGGAACTCCCAAAATTTACTCACTTTCAGAGTAAAGAGGACCCACAACAACATCTATGAGCGTTTAAACATGCTTGCTACCTTATAACACATGATGATGCATTATTACTTCACACATTTCCCATGTCACTTTCTGGTGCCACCCTTGATTGGTATAGTTCTATTACTAGTCACTCTCTCTTTACCTTCACTCAATTAGCTCAACTATTCCTTAACCACTTTTCAATTAACATCACTAAAAAGGTCTCCATCACAGACCTATATTCTATTAGATAATTTGATGATGAATCAATAGCTGACTTCATTACCCATTGGAGAGGTTTAATCAACCAACTCTCTTTTTCATTACCTCAACTTGAGCTCATTGAGCTCTTTTCAAGAGCATGTGCCAAGCACATCTCATCTACCTTGTGGGTCCAAACATTCTACACATTTAACGAAGCTTTCACCATGGCCCAAAAGCTTGAAGTCTATGTGGTTGAAGAAGATAAGGTCAAACTACATAGTAAAAATGCCAATGCAAAATCCAATGACCCACCTTCTTCCAAATCTTCCTCTTCCCATTCCAAGTCTAAGGGATCGACAAATGCTGTGGTACTTAGGTCATCATCTTCGACTACAACTAACCAATCTGAACCCTCTACATCACAAAGCATCACAAGACAATTCCAACAATGATATGTACAACATCAATACACTCCAATAGGAAAATTATATGCTTCTGTGTTGGATAAACTAGTGAGACAGGGAATCCTCAACCTCCCTCAAATCTGACCTATCCAATTTAACCCCTCACAAGCGATCCCTGCATGGTATATGGAAAATGACTGTTGTAACTATCACCATGTCAAAGGTCATGACATGAACAATTTCAAAACCTTTAAAAATGTTGTTCAAGACATGTTGGACAAAGGGGACCTTGTTTTGGATAACCCAAATGCACCAGCCAACCAAAATGTAGATATCTTTAGACAACCATTTCCTAACCATCCCCCAAGTCAGAACAATGTCCAGACCATGGCCGATGACCCTCAAGAACACAACATACACACAGTCAACACGGTCTTTCCTTTTATTCCTAATCAACCTCTCCCACAATTTGAAGAGGTTAGTCAACCCATTTCTTCACCACAGGTAGAAGAGCCTATTCTACCCATATCACCCCCATGACATCAAACACCTCCTCCACACATACTTCTACCTTGTGAAGAACTCGTATTACCTATTCCTCTTGCCCCTACCTTCCCTCTTCTTTTACCATTGGAAGAAGTTACCATTCGTACCCCATGTCCTCATGCAAAAGGGGCCATAATCCCTCTACTTCACCCTTTAGAGGAGCCTTCCTCTCGTATTTGTCCTCCACCAATGGAGGATAGTCCTCCATCCACCCCTCTTTCACATGTAGGAGAGGCTACTTTGACCTCTCCCATATTGAAGGATGCCTTGATGCTACTAACGCTAGTGGCCCCAACCTTATCCTTCTTATCATCAATGGGGGATCATACTTTCCCCACTCCTAGACCACACGTGAAAGCCATGATCATCCTTGTGCTCTATCCTCTCAAAGAGCCAAACTCTCCAATCCCTTCTCCCCCAAGAGAACTTACCACATCACTTAATTCAGTCGAGGAAGATTCGGTGATGGTTTTCTCTTACCTTTGGCCCGAGATCACTGCGTCTAACACATTTCCCCTCTTGCAACCACCCAAATCTTCCAAAAGACCAACTGTAAGACCTTGTGTGATGTCACCTAAACCTTTCTCTCGATTGTCAGAAAATTTAGGATTTCTCCATTCTAAGAACCTAAAACATTAGGTGCTATAGGAGCGACTTAAGACTCCTTATCTTACACATCCTGCTCCACCTTATACTGCCAACTCTTTTGCGATAATTCACCCCAAAGTTTTTGATGAGGATCAAGCTTCTACTTCCAAATATCCAAAATATCAAATATCCACGTCTGAACCTAAACCCTCACAGGTGTCCACCATGCCAAAACAGGTTAAATCTCTCAGTGTTTACCCTGTATCAAACCTCACTCACCCAGAAGTGAAAGTAGACTTGAACCTCACCTCGCACAATAGTGGTCCTCACACAATATTAAAGAAGGCTACTAAACCATGTCAAAGAACTCTTACCCCAACCACAAAAGTGGTACAAAAAACTCCCCCACCTTCACCATTGCCCTCTATCTTGGGTCCACATCCTTCCACTTTAATAGGAGTGCCCTACTAGAACACCTCATAAAAACAAACTACCTCCATTACTCCATCTACCCATCAAAAACATACTTCCTCCAAAAAATTTGACACCTCTCATTAAGAAAGTGTCATCTACACGTGTGGGCACATCACCAACTAAAAATGTGGTATGAAAAACTCCTCCTACAACTCCTAAATAGGAGTTATCAACCCTTATTACAACAAGGAGCACAAACCCATTAATGGGGTCCTATGCTTCAATGTTACGCCAATTATTGTAGTCTTCTAGCATTGTTCTCCCACCCATTAGGCCATACCAACCTTTAAGATCAAAACCATCTTGGTTCGATGACACTAAAATCTGTGTGTATCATTGCACACCTGGGCATGATACTAAGAATTATTGCACTCTTAAAGTTTTCATCTGCTAACACCTAAAAAAGGGCACCCTTCTCATTAATGACCCCTTTGACAAACTATTGACACCATCCCATGCCTCCCAAACCTCCTCACATTCATCGGGATCCCATCATCAAACTATGGTCCCTCTACCACCTTCTCTACCTTTATTCAAAATCAACACTATTAATGTGGCCACCAGGTTACAAAATTTAAAGGATAAATCAAAAGAGAAGGTTTCTTTCCCTTGGACATATCCATTTGTCAAGCCTTCTCAACCACTAAAACCCAAGATTCCTATCTTGGGCACATCTCAACTAACATCTTCTGGGGCAATTCGTGACTCCATGGTGAAACAACTTCACCAAACCCCTGTGAAGACGTCTCTGTATAACCTAATTCAAAGCTCTCCACAACATCACCAAGCCTTAATCAAAGCTTTACAGGCAATGGATGTCTAACCTAAAGACCCCTGACCACTGGCTGCTTTAGTCAAATCATTACCAACCATTGCCTCCATCACCTTCGGTGCTTCTAAGTTTTCAAACTACAACTTGGAAGATCATGATCTCACTCTTTTAAACTAAGCCTATCAGACAAAAGCTTCATAGGATGCATCCTCGCATTACACTCCTTGTCAAAGAGGAGCTTCAACATCTTCTCTCCATCTCATTTATCCAACCCATTGATTATCCGCAATGGGTGTCAAACATTGTCCTTGTCACAAAAGCAACTAGGGGAATTTGAATTTGTACTAAACTATCACGACCTCAACCAAGAATCAACCAACTTCTTAATCATCTCCATATCTACCAAGATCACATCAACCATGCCTACAGCAAAAATTTGAAAGAGCGAGATTTCAAAATCAGAGATCTCATCCTTAAAGAAAACCAACACAAGACCAATATGGAAAGAAGCAAACAGGGTAAGTTTGCTCCTAATTGACTCGGACCTTATATCATAACACACAAGTATGGATTAGGTACTTATCATCTGCCTTCTCTCAAAGGCCAACCAGAACCTGAGCCCCTTAATGCCTTGCATCTACGACCATTCTACTATTAATCAAGTAATCATTCACTTGATGTTTAATTTGAGCTCATCCCTTGATCAACCTTTTGTCATCCTCATTCCTATTCCTTTCAACCTTTTTTCCCTATAAACATTAGTTAACCCTTTTTTTTTAGCATTAATGCTTTGTCCTAATAAAAGGAAAACCCTGAAACCTCTATAGTCTAGTCCATGACTAAAACTTCAATAAAAAAAACATAAAATTTGGGATGCCTAACCAAAGGTCATTAACTATAAATGTAGACTACTCCCTTGTAGGACATCTACATTATTTCTGTAACTAATAGACTACTCTTTTGAAGGATAGCTATTCAAATACATCAACATACAAAGCACAACATAGACCACTCCCTCGAAGGATGGCTATGGCCAAATTTTGCTACCATAAATAACACCCTTTCAAAAGCTTCCCACATTGATCAACTTCACATGACCACAAAACAAAATGACATCCCCAAGTAGACTTCCCACATTGATCAGTCTACCAAAAAAAAAATGACTGACAAACTATTAAGTCATGGACTTTCCTATAGTCATTCTCAGGGTCACCTATAAAAGGGGCAAAGTTATCCCTGCTAAAAAGGGTTAAGCTATCCTCACCTATCACATAATCAAACCTATTACCACAACATACTCAAGGGACTTTGAGCTCACTTACCATCAAGTGATTAGAGTACTTTTCTAACAAAAACCAATGGTCAATGACGTAATGCATGAATGGGGCTTTTGTTTACAAAAACCCTATCTATGCTATCACTATGGTCCTTGTCAATGAAAGAGCAAAACACCTTTTACTTATTACACACCTTCGTCACATACAACCAAACCAAACCAAACCAAAACATGTTCTAACCATTAACATAACATCATGATTTATTTAATGCAAATACCAATTTGTGTTATATAAATTATCATAGCACATTCACACTAGTTTCTATGGAAAACAATACACATGGAAACTATCAACCAAATACAATTTATGTCAAGCATATACCATCACCAATATGGAAACCTGCTGAAGCATAAACATACTCATTTCATTTTTGGCATACACCATCACTAATATGGAAAATTGCTAGGAATGAAAAACCATATAACCAATTTTACAGAATACACCATCACATAATATGGAAAAGGCTGTAACATCATCATATACTCATCATTTCAAAACATAACCAAACCAACCAACAACCTCTTTGACTCCATCTTCCCTTTTGGGAGAACTACATTGGCTTGAGGCCCTTAAAATAGGGGCTATGTAGGCAACACTCAGTTGATATGGGGTCTTCTGAGGTTAGCTCAGCCATTTATTCATTCGTCTACCTGATGGACCAACCATATAACCTTTAACCATGACTTAACCTAGTCAAAACCAATTCATAACCTACCCTTTTCTTCCCTTTTGGGGAGAACTACATTGGCCTAAGGCCCTTAAAATAGGGGCTATGTAGGCAACACTCAGTTGACATGGGGTCTTTTGAGGTTAGCTCAACCATTCATTGGTTCATCTATCTAATGGACCAACTATCTGAACCAACCCAAAATCATGACCAAACAACCAGCACTGACACTGTAGAAGTCACTTTAAACTTCTCATGGGGCACATTGGAGATCAGATACATCTCCCTGACCATAAAAAACTACACTTGAGATCAATTATATCTCCAACTGACCCGAACAATGACCTTGGAGATCACGACTATCTCCTCAGACCACAAACACTTTTGAGACAACTTTGCATTGGTTATTTTGATTACATATATGCTACCTCATGAATAATTGGCAAATTGTACGCAACCCACATTATGACCCTCACACCTATTGTCAAATCACACCCAAGTTGATCCCCAATATTTGTGACATTTTCATGTTTTCTAGGAGCACTTCGTAAGCCTAGGATACTTGGAACATGATGACCATTAGAGGTACAACTTTGATCAATTAACCCAATCAGCTACCACTAAAAAGCTGGGGACTAGTTATGTTGATTTTAGTACTCCTCAAAGATTAGAGCTATAGCTTTGATCATTTAACCCAATCAGCTACCACTAATAAGCTGGGGACTGGTTATTTTGATTTTAGTGCTCCTCGACCTTGCTTGTGACAATTTGACCTACCTATCACGTGAAGTGGTATGTGCACAATCTCAACTATTACAACATTCACACTCCAACTTCACCATACCCATCCACTGCCTATCAAATCGACACCCAACTTCAGATTATCCTCTCTCGATTCCCACTTTGATGGGGAATACCTTATCCCATACCTGGGGCAACTTACTCCTATTTTTGTCTTCCAGTTCGTCAGAACAACCAACAAGACAAAAAAGGGCAAATGTAGACACCAATATTGTGACGACCCCCCTTGGTCCACTTCTAAACATTTACACACTTTATTAATTTGAAATAAATTACTTATTTTAAATTATTGACATCACCCTAGACACCTCACCCTAGACACCTCACCTTGGACACCTCGCCCTTAGAGCATTTCCTACCCTATGAGTCAGCCTAAGACTAAGTCATCCAAATCCTAACTACCCATGACTTATTCTCACTCCTTATTAACCTCCTAACTAACTCTCGTGCCTAATAAACTTATCTGTTGACCGTTCTCCAATGGCAAATGCACTTGGCAGATGGAGAAATAGGCAAAGGGCTAAAAATAGCCCTTTTACTCATTCTTTAGCCACCGACATCGGTCAACTATCAGCCGACACTGGCGGGATCGCCGACATCAGTTTCATAAACCGAGTTCTAACATTGAGTTATCCCTTCTCTTCTCTCTCTCTCTCTAGCTCCAGACTCTTGGACATGGATGTGCACACTTTGAGACCAATCATCAAAATTTGACTAACGCTCCCCTAGCTACATAAAATCTACGCAAGTCACTCCAGATTAGATTGGAACATTGTACGAGGACTTCGACATCAGCCACAATAGGAATAAGCATTCTACACCACTGGTTCTTCATCAAGTAGAGCTAAGTATTCTTCTGCCTCTCATTTCAGTAATTTAGAATACATTAGTAATTAGTTTCTATTTACTATTTCTAAATACTATCAACCTGACCTGACTTTCTTCTTGGAGAGGCTGAAAAGCCTTCCCCTTATCCTTACTCTCTTCTCACACCTACCCTCTACCTTTGCCCCTTATCAGACCCTATTCACTATCCTAAAACCCTGCACAAACCTTTAAACTTCCAGACTCCTTCCAAACTCCTCTGTTGACCACAGACATAAACTTGAAACCCGTCGAAGGCCCATTGCCCCTACCGACATCGACAACATAACCAATGTCGATAATATTGACCAACCAACATCGATAGAACTACTGACATCAGTGACTATGACATACAGACTACAAAGAAATAGGTGCGTACTATTTATTTTCCTCTTTGTTAGTCATTTGTTTATTTATGACACTTTTACTTATAAACAGTGGATTGTCATCCCTCACGGAGCTTTATGCTTTCGGGACTGAGCATGTAGCTTGGCAGTCCACCATATCCTATTATAACATTTTTTGTGTTTAAGTCTTATTCTTATCTACAGGTGTCTTCCTCCATAGCCAAAGAGGAGCTCCTACAATGCTTGGATATGGTGCGCAACTTAATCCAAGTAACGTACAAACCCTTGACTCTTAACCTTTAGTTTCTTCTTGTTCTGAATGTAATTAGCAAAAACGTAGAGAAACAAAGTCTTCCGTCTAAATTTTGAATTCAATATTTAGGGTTTTATTTAAGGGAAACCTATCCTTCTTCATGTAACCTACAATTCAATCTTCAAAGGCAAACCCCTAGCATAGCTAGTCCAAAACAAAAACATAATCATTATCATTAAGCATGTATAAAGAATATACATTTCAAGTGGATGACCTTAAAATTATGAAAAATATAAGCTCTTAAAGAAATATTTTAAGGTTCAGATGTTTTCAAACATTCATAAGGGTCCCCCATTTACAAAATCAATAAAGTGGGGGGTATGTTGATCTAACAAAATGAGAGTAAGCAGAGAGTTGAATGTGTGAAACATTCTAAAATAAAACCTTCATGATGCTATATTTGGATATTGAGATTGGGAATGAATAGATTTTTATGACATTTTATATTCATGAATAATCATATCACACTAATTTGAAACCATTATAGAGAAAGAAACCTTCTACAACTAGTGAAACTTAGCCACAACCTCACTAGCATATTCCTCCTATAATATAAGAGGTTTGAACTCATGAAAACACTTAAAAACATGAAACTAAATATTTAAAACGTGTGGGAAGGAATTTCACATCCTCTAGAACTCATTTCATCGATTGGATTGTATGGACTAGCTCAAATAAGAGCAAAACCTATAGGGTTTGGGGATTGGCAAGTAAAACTAGATAATGAAATTATTAGGAATGGTTCATAAATTATAGGAAACCATTACTCAAAATACAAACATGAAAATGAAACTAACTAATTTTAATATACACCACCAAGACCATTTGACTTGGAAGTCCTCCTACTGGTCATACCATCTAAATACCTATTGACTAGTTTTTCTTGAGTTGTGGAGCAATGGAGGAGATAAATGGTTTTGAACAGATTTTTGAAATTTAAAATAATTTAAAGCATGGAAATTGAGTAAAGGAATTTTAATATCAATTCTATGATCTTTTCCCACATTCCACTCTTTTTCATAGGCCGTACAACCTTTGAAACTCCCTTCTTTTCACTTGTTTTCTTGATTTTTAGTTATGAACATGCAAGATTCTATTAGTAATGACATTATTAACAAGGAATTTGATAGATACTAACATGAGGGACATTTATAAGGAGTTTATAACTCTTGGATACCTTAGAAAACCATACCACCTTCATTTATGACCCATATATGACCCCTAAGTGAAATAAAATGACATAAAGACTAAAATGAACTATGACCAAGGCAAGAAGCACATTAAATCACATAAAATGAATCATGAAAAATACTATGATATTATAATATTCCCCTATATCAATTTTTGGAATATAGGGGGTTGATTCATTTTGACTTGTGGTCAAAATGGTTAATATTCTTGGTAATTTCACAAGGGTGGTATGCTTGCTATACCAAGACCAGTTGCCTAATCATGTCCATTGGTCTATGGAGTCACATGTAAACTAGTTTGAAACATAATTTTCATTTGAAACCATACCAAACAATAAATAAATTACATAAATCAAGACACACCAAAGGGAAAAAAACATGTGTTCTCAAGAACACTTATGGAATACAATACAACTAAAAGAAAGAAACACACACCTAATCTACAATTTAAAAAACCTCATGAGGTAAAAAAATATTATAATACCTCAAATATGATAAAATATAGTTCCCCTTTCATCTTTATCACTCCATTAAGACAATCTATAATGTGAAGCATGTCCATCATCAACCGCTTGCATATGTGAGTGTTCAAGAAGCCTATCACCTTTGGATCTTCTTAGGTATGCAAGTGGAATATTTGGAGACTTAACTAATTATTTTTATTTCTCTCTAAGAGTCTTGAGTGGAGATACAAGTTGATTTATCTTTATCACATTTGATATGCCTTCCTCAAACTATAGATAGGAATGTATGCCAACTTCCTCATCATTTTGCTCTTTTAGGTCAACATGTGATTGATATATGGAGTCATCAAGATCTTATTATTTATGTTACAATACCTTTGAATTTGAATCAAAATCAGATTGATATATTTAATATACTTGAAGCACAACAAAACCTACCTTGGACTCGTGAAACTCATTTTTGAATGTAGGCTTTAAAATAGTAGATTGATCTCCATCTTCCTTCACAGCATGGCCCTTAATTTCATGTTTGATAGAAAATTCAAGAGCCTGATCATTAGTATTATCAAAAAACAAATAAGATATACATTTATTGGGAGGATTCTTACTCAACTTGTCAAATTCCTAACATATGGCATTGAATTTTAACCATAGGTCATCTTCTTCTTCTTCATGAGTTTCATCGTCAAGGGTAGCTTCATCAATAATAGGAAAAAAGAAATTATTCTTCCCACCATATTTATTCCCACTATGGTGATAAATGATATTATTCAATCCATGATCATCATATACATGAATCAAATAATTACTCTCATTAGAGGTGTTATTGAAGCCTTATCTTATGAGGTGATATAAAACTAAGGTAATTTATAATCTATATTTATTATTATTTAATCATATTTTATTGTCTTAAGTATGTTTGAGATTCATTCTTGTAAGATAGTTTTTTTAGGCACACAGGGCTAACAAAGCAAATTGTGAAAAATCTAAGCAATGATGAAAAGTTGGATTTGACTATAGGTTCATGAAATAATTATTAAATCTAGTTCATGGTTTTTCTTGTGAATCTAAATTTTTTTCATGCTTTGTACAATCTTGGAATTCAATGTAAGAGGTTGAAAAGTTGAATCCAAAATGGCTTGTCTGGTTTAAGCAAGATTGTGTGAGATAAGGTTAGGAGATTGGTCTACAAGACCAATGTTTGATATTATATATTATGGTTTTTGTGATTTAGTTTGTTATGTATATGTTATATAATATTTTTAATGTATTTAGAATCATTGAAAGTGTCCTTTTAGGTGTTGGATGTCAAGAAGTTTCATGACTGAGTTTTGATTGTTCTGACAATTCTAAGTGAGCATACTGAAGAGATGAGTTTAAGCCTCTAACATAAGTTGAAGTGTCTAATTAATATGGTGATATTTATTAGGTCATGTAGGTTATTTATAATGTATTTATTTTCATGGTTGTATGGCTAAATTATGTGTTATCTTTAGTTATTTAAGACAAACAAATTTGTGTGTTCAAAGGCCTAATGTCAACAATGATAATAGAGTGTTTCAAGTGGTGGTTGGACCTAAAATATGTCATGGTGATCATAAGATGTTGGATATTTAATATTTGATTATTATATGAAAATTTTGTGCCATTTATATACGTGTAGAGTGTTCTAATGGGTCATAAGGTAGTATGTCCTAAAGTAGGCCTATGGAATTAGGTCTCCATGAGATCTAAAGAAGGATTTGGTCTATTTGAGTTATGGATTAACTAATGTAATGATTTATTATTAATTATAACATGTCTTTAGGCATATTTTGTGTCCAATATAAGTTTTCAACTATGTTTGTATGACTAAAATGTGTATGAGCAAGAGGCTTGTATAAGAACATGAAAATAAATACATTATAAATAACCAACAGTGTCTAATAAATATCACCATATTAATTAGACACTTCAACTTATGTTAGAGGCTTAAACTCATCTCTTCAGTATGCTCACTTAGAATTGTTAGAACAATCAAAACCCAGTCATGAAACCTCTTGACATCCAACACCTGAAAGGACACTTTCAATGATTCTAAATACATTAAAAATATTATATAACATATACATAACAAAATAAATCACAAAAACCATAATATATAATATCAAACATTGGTCTTGTAGACCAATCTCCTAACCTTATCTCACACAATCTTGCTTAAATCAAACAAGCCATTTTGGATTCAACTTTTCAACCTCTTACATTGAATTCCAAGATTGTACAAAGCATGAAAAAAATTTAGATTCACAAGAAAAACCATGAACTAAATTTAATAATTATTTCATGAACCTATAGTCAAATCCAACTTTTCATCATTGCTTAGATTTTTCACAATTTGCTTTATTAGCCCTATGTGCCTAAAAAAACTATCTTACAAGAATGAATCTCAAACATACTTAAGACAATAAAATATGATTAAATAATAATATATATAGATTATAAATTACCTTAGTTTTATATCAACTCATAAGATAAGGCTTCAAGGCTTTAAGAAAGGATGTTTGACACTTACCTTAGCTCCATCAAATAGATTTCGATTTATGACATATGTGCCAAGGTCAGTTTGCTCTAAGTATGCATAAAGATAATTCTCATATACATCTACACCGTATTCATATATAAATAATTTATATATGACCTCAAGTTTAGAATCACCATCATCCACAATAGTTTCTTCTTTCTTATTGATAACACAACTCAAGTTAGATCTTGTTTCAATGTAGGGCTCAATATGAAACCTTACAAGATGATAAAATATAATGGTAAGATTAGTTACATAACTTGTTATAAAGGACAAGAAGGATAAATCAGCTGAAAGGTAGCCACCTATCTTGGCTATAAAGTCTCTTGAAAGGTAGATTGCAAAATGAGCAGGAAGGTCCACCACATAAATATCTTGGAGGATAGTATAGCTAGGACAATCATGGAAAAAAAACTTAAATTTTTTGATTAACCCTATTATATTAGTAGGTGTACCATATAATTTAAGTACTCTTTTACTATGGAGTGAATATTTTATGCCCAACTTATCAGCTACAACCTTGGGCATGACTGATGTAGAAGAACCACTGACAACTATACAATTATGTACTAGTTTTTCACCCACTATGAGATTGAGCTAGAATGGTGGAGGTTTATCAAATTTAGCAGATGGTTAAAAAATAGTATTAGGGGAATTTTTGAGATCAACATTACCATGAATTTGACTTTAAGGTGAAGTACTAGTAGGAATAATGGACAACTACTTTTGTAATAGCTCTTTTTGGCTAGGCATGTGAAGGACATTCCACAAGGAGATAGATGCTTTGGCTTTCTTTAAAGAATCCACTATGTTTAGGGAATTATTAAACACCTTCTCTTACATACTTGGATACAAGTAGTTGTTTATACTTAAGTAATTTATGTACCTTGAGTAGACCTTACTACATTTTGACTTGAAGGTGATGTAGGAATATTAGGGATTGTCATGATTTTAGCCTTTCTTTGTTGCCTTGTAGAAGGATTGGATTAAATTGTAGGTATATTATTATCACCACCTAAATCCTTCCTCTTTTCACTTATTTTTTATACAATATAAGTGATTTTATTGAGGTTATGAGTCCCCAAAATGGATGACTCGAGGTTTGCCATCTTGTCCATGAGCATCTTCATTAGGTTAGTTTGAGGTGGTGCACCTATGGGATTATAAGGTGCATACTATAGTTATGATTGAGTGGTATACTAGTAATTGGTTGGTGATTGAGGGGCTACCACATATTGAAATATAGATACTAGAGGTTGGGTAGGTGGTATGTAAGGGTAGGTAGATGATGGTGGTTTGGTAGTGGGTACATTTCATTGTGGGTTAGGGATGTATCCAAGGTTGGGCATAATGAGTACCTAATAAGGGATTATTTTGGATTAGGCATGAATGGTATTTGGGTTGGTAACAAAAGGAGAGGTAGTGACCTTCATGCTAGTAGGTGGTGAAATAAAATAGATAGATACCTCTAAGCTTAGTAAAAGGGTATTAATGAATGGGTTGGTGTTGATAGAGCAAAGTTTGGTAGTGTTGATGGTAGGATTTTTAGAAATAAGTGGAGTATGATGGTTTAATGGCTAGGTTATTCTTAAGGTGGAGGAGTCATTGGTAGGGGTGGAAGGTGTAAGGTTAGTGATTAATTAGATAGATTGGTTTTTAGTTGTGTCATCAAAGGGGTTAGTAAATAAATATGTCTAGGTAGTTGAAGGTTGGGTGGTGACTACAGAAATAGGGACACCCCTCATAAGGTGGGATGGCATGCCATAAGGAGGATCCTAAGGTGGAGTTGGAACCAAGGCATGGTGAGGAGAGGTGTTAGGGTAGTATTGAAGGGTAACTGGATTGTTATCTAAAAAAGTGGTAAAGTCCATGTATCCTTAGGAAAATATCGAAGGAAAATTAGGGATTCCTAATGGGTGAGGTGAGTCTTCTATTTCAAATATGTACTCCATAGGTGAGGAGGTAGAAGAGGTTTATTTGAGTGATGGGTTCTTCTCTACTAGGTCTCTTCGCTCCTGATGAGTGAGAGCCATGCAAGAAAAAGGGGAGAGAAAACAAGAATAAAATCACCACTAAAATAGGAAAAATACAAGAAAATTATCAAGTCAATCAAGACACACACTATAAAGTATGTTAAACCTAGAGGTTAGTTTTAATATCACTTTTGACTTCTGCCTTAGTTTATGAAAATGTGTGATAGAAGTTGGATTTTAGATCAGGTACTATAAAAGTAGTCTATGGTTTCTTTTGGGTTGTTAAGGTGCTCAAAATAATCTATATTGGAATCAATACATGGCTTGGTATTGGGGCCTACCCCCTCACTTCACACGCCATAGTGATAAGGGTGTTGGGTGCTTAGCCAATATAAATTGATATCCATATTTTATACTCAACTAGAGAGATAAGTCCGTTCTCCCCTTGGTAATGACCTCCAAGTAGTATTTATAGAAAAGGGTAAGGTGATCTCTAGGTGATGAAATCCTTGTTGGGCCTTGTCTTAAATTATTTTAATGTTTGATGAATTGGTTTGGCTAGTGTGTGCAATAAAATTGGTGCTATGATAAGATTACTATGATTTAATTAAATGTGAACTAATTTTAAAAATGGGAAATGAATGTGGTTAATTTTAATCCCAAAATAAATTTTAGTTTTAATTATGAACATAGATAGAGATAAAAACATAAAAATGCAAAGAAAAATGTGAGTAAATACTCTGGGACCCACCAGGTGTGCCAGAATGTTTTAGGTAAATTTTTAGTTTAAGGTCTAGGGAAAAGAGAAAATAAACTTGATATGGGTGTGGTTGAAAAAATTATTTATTTGTGCATGCATTGAATCAAAATATTGTGAAGAGATCCTCTTTCGCTTGGGAGTAATACATGTAGATAAAAAATCACTAAAGCAAACTTGTTCATTAGACAGATAGTTGTGTGGACTACCTAGCAATATCTATATCATGAAAGTGAGAGATTCCTTAGGGGAAGTCAATTCACATGTTTTAAATAATTAAGTTCACAAACCTGGAAAGAAGGTACTTGCATCAATCAATCAAAAGGTACTAAAATTGAACACAAGAATGCTTGCTTAGAAAATAGACTAGAAATGATCAAATTAGTGATATAATAATTAATACTAGTGGTAAGGGGTTGGGTATGCTTCAAAAAATCTGAAATAGGCCTGTGAGTTCTCAAAAACATAGAAAACCATGTTTGGTTGAGGGTACATGGGTAAAAATAGCTTGCTATTTTTCATTACCATAGTGATCATAGGTGGTTAGGGTAAGCATTGGCGATTAAGGTGATCATACATGATCAAGATGATCGTCGATAGTTGGGTAGACCATTAGTAGTTAAGTCAACCATCAATGGTTACTATGTGAGTTTTTGGTTGTTAATTGCTAAATAATAAGATCCAAAATATGGATTCTAGGTTATGGGAAAGGGCTAAATTGATTATAAAATGGGAATAAAGTAAATGAATATTGACAAACAAGTACTCATCTTACCAAAAGTTGATTGGGTGAGTGGTTGAAGTAGTCAACTTAGTGGAATCTAGTTTGATTCTAGTAGAGTAATAATACTCAAGAACTTGGTTGAGAGTTGATGACAAGTCAGTTCTCAACAAGATTATTGATGACACTTGATAACATTGATGATGTTGATTTACCTATAAAATAAAACTCCTAAATCCCTAAGCTCCTGATAATTATTGTAGATAGATTTGACCTCCCATGCCCCTTTCTTCTTATAGTCATAAGTAAGATGTGGAAGTCAAGGTGAAACTAGGCCATATAAATATAACTTATTCATGAAAAGGCTCATAACAACATTGAGATGATCTATATTTAGAAAATCTTGACAGATGATTTAAATCTTTGTTAAGGAGGTAGACCCTGACCGTTGATGGTCAGGGTTTCCCATGGTGACCATTAATGGTCACCATGATCGTTGATGGTTAGGTTCCAAAGGAAATAAGTCCTGAAGGCTAGGTCAATTCAGCTTGTGAATCTAATTGTAAATGGGCTTGGCTAGCCCAAATTATTATAAATTGGTCCCAAGAGGGTCCTAGGCAGGTCCAAGGGGTTTGTCGACATTCAAAAGCATAGGCATATAAATTTTTGGTGTCTATAGTGGGAAACCCTCAAGAGGAATAAAACCCAATGATCTCTACAAATGAAATATAGCCTATAATACAAAAACCAAATTTAGTGAAACACCAACTCCACATGGAACACCGACCCCAACTATCTAAGTACACCCATGACAAGGCTTTAGCAAGAACCCACTTGCAAGGTGACATTAACCACCTAGATGACTTGGCACAAAATCAACCACCTGATTACTTTAATCAAATTATAAAAATTATGTTTCTCAACCAACATATTATTACCACCTCTTCATCTATTCACACTCTTATCCCTCTATAACTACCTTTTAGGTCTTTTCACTCAATTAGTTCTCTTCAAGACTGATCAGGTCATTTGACCTTGATCTTCATACTCAGACCTCCTATTAGATATTCATGAAATTTTATCTACACCCCTATGATTTTATATAATACCTCCTTCCACTCAAGGATCTTTTATTCCATCCACTCCACCATCCAATCCTCTGATTTACAAGTTAGGTCTAAAAATCCTTGTTCTTATACAAGCCTCTTGCTCATACACATTTTAGTCATACAAACATAGTTGAAAACTTATATTGGACACAAAATATGCCTAAAGACATGTTATAATTAATAATAAATCATTACATTAGTTAATCCATAACTCAAATAGACCAAATCCTTCTTTAGATCTCATGGAGACCTAATTCCATAGGCCTACTTTAGGACATACTACCTTATGACCCATTAGAACACTCTACATGTATATAAATGGCACAAAATTTTCATATAATAATCAAATAGTAAATATCCAACATCTTATGATCACCATGACATATTTTAGGTCCAACCACCACTTGAAACACTCTATTATCATTGTTGACATTAGGCCTTTGAACACACAATTTTTTTTGTCTTAAATAGCTAAAGATAACACATAATTTAGCCATACAAACATGAAAATAAATACATTATAAATAACCTACATGACCTAATAAATATCACCATATTAATTAGACACTTCAACTTATGTTAGAGGCTTAAACTCATCTCTTCAGTATGCTCACTTAGAATTGTCAGAACAATCAAAACCCAGTCATGAAACTTCTTGACATCCAACACCTAAAAGGACACTTTCAATGATTCTAAATACATTAAAAATATTATATAACATATACATAACAAAATAAATCACAAAAACCATAATATATAATATCAAACATTGGTCTTGTAGACCAATCTCCTAACCTTATCTCACACAATCTTGCTTAAATCAGACAAGCCATTTTGGATTCAACTTTTCAACCTCTTACATTGAATTCCAAGATTGTACAAAGCATGAAAAAAATTTAGATTCATAAGAAAAACATGAACTAAATTTAATAATTATTTCATGAACCTATAGTCAAATCCAACTTTTCATCATTGCTTAGATTTTTCACAATTTGCTTTATTAGCCTTGTGTGCCTAAAAAAACTATCTTACAAGAATGAATCTCAAACATAATTAAGACAATAAAATATGATTAAATAATAATATATATAGATTATAAATTACCTTAGTTTTATATCACCTTATAAGATAAGGCTTCAATAACACCTCTACAATTTACTCACTCAAAACTACCAGATTTCCTCAAAACATAGTCATTGTGACTTAGACCTCCAACACCTGTATAAAAATTTTAAATGAATTATGATTCATGTATATGATCTTATGAGACAATTATACCATTATTATATATAAATATCATATGTTCAAATAGTAAATATTGGTCTTATAGATCAATTTCATGACTTTATATCTCATTATCTTATCTGAACCAAACAGGTCAATGCGTAAGCAACATTTTCACCATATTCACTAACCTCCAAAACTTATAACATAAATTAAAATGTCTTAAAAATACTAAAAAATCATCTATATGCACTTGGTTTCATCATTCCATCATGAAAACACATTCAAATTCATCTTCTCATAGCTGCTTGAGTTTTTCACTATTTACATCATCGGGCCTATTAGCGACTTGCTAACTTGGATGACTATTTTAACATGCTTTAAGGGTGGAAAATATCCATAAAAATTAATTTAAATGAAATATGAGTCTATACCTTCTTCCTCCATCCATTTTATTACTATGTCCAATGCAACTTTTGATTTCTACAACTTCAGAAACAAGCCTGTAACTCAACATTTCTCTCTTATCTCTAATCAATACCACTTAGAGTTACCTAAGAGAGTCCAATATAATATAAAATATCTTACCTATGTAATTTAATCCATCCTAAACAAATTTGAGCAACATATTCAATATTGGGTCTTCATTAAGGTTCTAAGAGGGTTTGAACAAGTTTCCACTCTTAACAATCATTTATAAAGTATAGCCCTTCAATCCAAAAACTAATGCTTGGAAATTTTGCCCTGGGACCCTTCCCCATCTACCATGAACTACTTATGTTACCATAAAAAATGTTTGAAGAGCTAATGAGCATAATAAAATCCTTCTTTGGTTGAGAACCTTTCATTTTAAGTACTCAAGAGACCTTAAATTACATGAAAAAAACTTGAAACAACATACCTTACCTCTGAAAATGTTTACATGAGCTTCAAAACATTGAAATCTGATCATGACCCTTCATTAGGCCACTCTCTCTCTCTCTTTTCTCTCTATATCTTGACCTAACAATCACATTAGGCCTTAAAACTAACATACGCGCCTCTTTCCATGCACTCTCCACCTCACTCACATACTCAAAAAACCTCATACAACCACTCATGCATTTGTGAACTAATATTACCAAGACACCATTCTAATACCTTCTCATAAGGTCTCTTCATGTCATGACTAGGCTTAGGCTACTTAAGTACTTGAATTCAAAGACCTAATACCTATGCATTTGTCAACAATGGCAACATAACAACACCACTCATAACCACTATAATAATATCTTTCAAACTAAATACCTTCAATGCTCATAATATTATCATAACACTCATTGTCAATTATAATTTCTCATAATAAGACTCTTTCAGACCCACTTATCATCATACTTTCACGAGAACCTTTAATGATAACATCAACAAATTCAAGTTAACTTGAACCTTGACATCAACCAATAGAAAATATAATGCTCAATAATCTCACCTTGGCATATCATGCACATAACTCAATGACCATACACCATGTACCTTCACTAGATACATCTTGACATCACTGGCATTAATGACATCAACCTTGACATCAATGACAACAACATGCCAACAACACATACACACAAGTTGTAAGGATGAATACGTTAAAAAAATAGATGTAGAATAAGAGGAAATAAAATAAAATAAAAATAATATCCCAAAAGTCACCTAATTTTAAACCTTCAACTAGATTATATCACATAAGGAGATGAACACTCTAAACCAAGCACCATCCCTCATGTCACTAATAGGAATAAGGATGAAACCAAGAGAGAGTTAAGAAGTGTGGAATTGTTACATAAATTATAGTGAAAAAATATAAACACAAAGATAAAATATCCTAGATAAATAATATTTTAATCTATTGTATGAATAATGGTACAAAACAACATGAAAATACCACTCTTTGGGAAAGATACAAAAGACACAAAGGAACGCTTATTTATTTTTTATTCCTGATAGAGGAGTAATAAGATAAATGATACTTAGATTAAATTTTTTTATTTAATGGGCACATTAAGGGATGACACTTTGAAAGGGTATATAAAGATAAGTTGAAATGTTGATATGTCATGGGATGAAGTATAAAACACATTTAAAAATGAATTTATGTACCCTAATGTACCAATTGAGAGTGTTACTATTTTTAGCAACATTATATATAAATAAAGTGAGATGGTAAAGGATATTGACCAAGAATTTAAATAATTAGTGAAAATTTTAGAAAAACCATTAAATGAAAATCAAAGGATATAATGGTTCATCTCATAGTTGATGCAATACATATAGGCTTCCATGGATGGAATGTAGTTTAGGATAATTTTGGAGAAGGAAGAATCATTTTACAATTAAAGGGGATTTAGAGAACCTAAATAAAAATTTGACATTGTTAGATTTAAAGCAATAAATTTTGATGAAAGGAGAAATAAGTAGGGTTTTCTTAAGGGCTGCTAGGAAAAATCCCCATGTAAAATTTTAGTGAATATTGAAAATTATGTTTCAAATTCCTAGAAAATTGATAAGAAAGTTATTTTATCACAAAGGAGAAACTTAAACCTCACCTAAACCATAATGGTTAGATGCATTTTAAAAGAATAATTCCTATTTTACAAATTCTATATGCAAATTATTTGACACCATTTAGATCCTTTGGCCACCATCTACACCCTTTGGCCACCATATAGACCCTATGGCCTTCATCTAATCCTTATGGTCATTATTTATGACCTATAGTCATCATCTAGGCCATGTGGTCACTATCTAGACCATGTGGTCACCATCTAGGCCCTATGGTCACTATCTAGACCTTGTGGTCCCCATTGGGCCCTAAAATTGCTGCCTAGACCTTATGTTCACTGTCTAAACCTTGTGGTTTTTATTTAGACAATATCATCACCATCTATATCTTGTGGTCACCATCTAAATATTTTAGTCATCATCTATCCCCTATAGTCATTGTCTAGGGACTATGTCATTTTCTAGCATCATAGTCACTATCTAGGTGTAGTTACTCCATTTTAATCATTTTCATGTCAAATTTACAAAATGGAACAAATTATTATAGTTTCACACAAACTAATATAAAATCATATGTTCATCTAATGTACGATTTAAAACTCATCTTGGGGCATCCTTAGGTGGGATAATTCACCATAGTAAATATGTTTAATTATCATTTTGGTCATTTTCTCTAACCACTTATTCTACTTTGATCAATTCACTAATTATCTTTCAACTATCAATTAATTGAAATATTTCCCCTTCTCTAATCATCTCCTAAATCATTCTTCTAATTAATTTCTCCACATTATATTAACTAAATTAATATTTTTTATTAATTCAATCAATCTTTCTTCTAACTATAATTCTATGCAAATGGAATTATATTATCCTTTTAATTATTAATTCTTCTTTTTCTTCTTCCAAAAGGGCATCTTAATTTGGTAAAGAATATTGAGATCCTATTGAAAATCCTCTTGTGAGCCCACCAATTAATAAATGAATTAATATGAAGGATTATTCTCCACCCGAAGGGCCCTTAATGAATCTTGTGAGATATTTTAGGGAACACTCTCAACACTTCATCTTGGAAACAAAATAAAGGGCCCACATTGCTTACTCATGAACTTTATTAATAATGGTTCTCCACCTTCCATAATGGAAACAAGATGAAGGACCCATATTGTCTCTTAGAAATATATTTTGAGGAGAATTTTCCTCCCTCCATCTTTCATGCAAGATGAAGGGCTCATATTGTCAATTTATGTGCCTTGTTGAGGATGTATTTTCAACCATCCATCTTGGAATCAATATGAAGGGTTTTCATTTATTTTAAATTGATATAAATAAACCCCTTTCCCTTTACAATTTTACATACTCAAGTTTGATAATGAGTGTTGTCATATTATTAAATTCTATTGTCCATCACATTCCATAACTTATATCAATTCAACTATTTAAATTTTTTAATAAGAGATGATTTAACAAGTAACATTTTCAAAGACTTCTCAAGACTACATTTGAGCCACATCCACTTATAAAAAGGTAAATAATATTGAATAGAAGGTAACTACAGTTTATATATTTCCTTGATTTTAGTTTTATTTAGCTTTGTTTTATGCTCATTGAGTTCTTAGGGTCAAGTTTTTTTTATTTCATTTAATTTGTTTGATTGATTTATCTAACATTATTAAATTAACACTTGTGAAAAATACTATGGATACACTAGGAACTTTGGTTACCATCCAATCCCTATGGTCATCATCCAAGGACTGAGGTTACCATCCAAAAAATATTCCTATTGTTTGTAAAAATGTGATCATCATCCAATAAATATAAATATAAATATCCCTAAACCCTTTCATGTTGTAATTTTTTAAATTAATTAAGTTCAAACATCGATATATCTTCTTAAATTAATCTCCCATAGTTGGCACTCAATCTTAAAAATGGCTTCCTAGCCCATATCATCTATCCCTACTCAAAAATTTGTCTACAAAAATCTAATTTGACCAAAAATATTGAGGTTGTTGGAAAATAAAGACACTTACAATGAGTGGATAGAAATTTTTTATTTTATAGGCCTTCTTTACATGCCCTAGTATGATACAAACACAAATTTTCTCAACATTGTCATGCCTAGTTACAAACCTACTACGAGAGAGTTTACTTGTACCCTCAACTTATAGACTATTCTTTTTGGCACCTCACTTTCATACATCCACTATTTGATAGGGTTACCATATAAAAATGTGAAACCTATAATAATGAAAGATTTTTTTACTAATGAAGACAAAATTTATTTGGAATATCACTTAATCTTGACAGTTGATACTTCCATCTTGACAGACAATGTTCTCTTTATTAATTAATATTCAATTTTTTATGTATGAAATTCAAAACTTAATAATATTTTAATTTTGTAATTATTGTTTTTATTGTAATACATTTACCTCTAGACATTTAAAAATGGAAATTTTAGTCCAAAATATAACAAATACATTTATAGAAGCCCTTGTTAAAATTTTTTTAGGTGAGGATTGTTTTACAAGGAAGACTAGTAGATGTTCCCATCTAGGATTTAGCATACATTATTCATTCTCATAGTGTAAAATATTTCTATTGGTGTATATAAATTTATAATAATATTATATATTATTTAAATTATGATTTTCAAAGTGACACTCCATTTTTGTTTCTAATTTTATTTTGGGTTTATACTACAAGGCATATCATGGGCTTAAGGGAAAAAATGTTCTAAATATCTTGCATGATAAAATGAAATATAATTTTGTGATACCTTGTAAATATAAAGGTAATTTTGAGTTATAAAATTTAAATTAATTATCCAATTGTGTAATAACAATATCTTGTTGGTTTGCCTCTTACAATTCAAATTAATTGTGTTTGTTTCTTTGTAATAAAGAAGAGAAATTATTTCTAAATTAATAAGATAAGTTGTACTGAATAAATATTGATACCCTTAGGTATCTAAGGATTAAGATAGGGATGATGACATATAATCTAGTGTGGTAACACCATTGGCAAGGGGAAAAAATATGAAGACATCCATCTCACCTAATGTTGTGCAACGTTAGCAAGGCACATCTACAAATCTAAGTTTTAAAAGTTTTTAATTTTGTTGAAAATTAATGTAACAAAAAAATTCAAATTTTTGGCATTGTTTATTATTCATTAAATTTTGAAGTGGCCTTTAGCATTGGAAACATTTTCCCTTAACCTACTCAATCGTATTCTACATAACCACAAACACATTTTTTGCACCTATATCCTTTAGTACAAGGTATGTGACTTCAATTTTACAATTATGTTATTTATTAAATTACATGGTTTAATTATTAATGCACTTCAAATTTTGTTGAATTTATCTATTTATGTTATTTATTAATGCACTTCAAATTTTGTTGAAGTTATCTATTTATTATTTTTAGATGGCATTTCCTATTACAAGGCCATGTTACATAATAATTTATATGCCACTACCACCGCTAGCCATTCTATATAGATTAGGGGAATAATTAGTATCATCAACATATAGTAGGGGAATAATGTATATAACAACATTGGAGTTCCCCACTTTTTTTATGGGTGGAATGTCTATTGCAATGGGTGCCACTACAATTTTGTAAAATATTGATCTTGATGATGCTTTCCTTGAGGGTATTAATACCATTCCTCTAGATAGATTTGTTTCCCATAATATTATTTAGGGATCTCAATTTTAGGATCCAAAACAAACTATTGGTCACTATTTATCTAGTTCACCACTTGAGCCAACCCTTGAAGCTGAGCAACCTTTTGATAAGTTGATATCCTTTACATTGACAAGTATTATTGTAGATAATGCTTTCATTTTGCTAGATGACATCATACATACTGATTTAAAATTATTCAATGTATGGGAGATTTGGTAGAAGGCCTTGATAAAGGAAATTAATAATCATTTTCACAACCACTCACCAATATATTACTTATATTCTTTGGTTTAAAATTATCCCTCTAAAGTTGAAATTTTAGTGAATCAAGCTAAATTGGGATAAATTACAATTATCAATCCCTATAATGATATTATTTAAATGTTATGATAAATATATTAGAAAATTTTAATGTAGAGGCATAGGCATACTACAAAAAATAGGAAAGAGATCAAAACCTTCACCACCTTGCCAATACAGAGAGATAAAACTTTGGTAAGCAATAATTTTTTTTATGAAATTTATCTACACTATTATAAATTTTATCTGACATACTTTATTTTCCAAATTTCACTCAAAATACCAAAACATAAATCATGAAGCACAAGTATTGAATATTCATATGGAAAAATCACTCAAAATCTTAAATATGATAATTACATTCAAGGAAAAACATGTGTGAGTAAACAAACATAACAATACACTGAGGAATGTAATCAAAGAAAATTTTATGGATCTATAAGTTCTATTCAAGGAGAAAATAGGTGTGGATCCCACTATACTATCAATAAGAGACATAGTGCATGAAGAAATGACACAAATTTCTAGTATAAATGATTCAACCAAGGATCTTGTTATAGAAGGTGTCTTAAAAATTGATTCTATAAAAGGGGAAGCTAAGGCAACATCATATGATTCACAACATCAAACTAGAATTCCTCATATTGAATGATGTCTCATCACTTCATATTTAAAATATTTTATTATTAATTATATCTTTGTATTTACTGAAATGGGAATTCTAAATCAACTAGACTATGGAAATTTGTTTGTAATGTCTTTTATATTTGTCATGATGACACTAGAGATTTATCTAACTTGAAAGTATAAATATAAGTCTCTATATCTTTTTTATTTTGTGCATTCTATTCATGGTGCTATTCCTATTTAATATTTATAGTGATGAGAACATAACTTTTTGATGTATAATTTTCACAACCACATGAAACAATCCATTCATATCAAAAATACAAGTGTAAAATAATGATTTTCCATGAATATAACCTAAATATATATTTTAAAAAAAGTTTGAACCATTGTTATATAACTTATAACTTATTCAAAATAATAGAATAACATAATTTATGTAGTCTTACAATTTACATAATACTAATGTTTTAATGATTTATGATATTAATTAATCTAGTTTATTATTTTTAATTTTATGAGATAAAAAGGATAATATAAATATCAATATATAATTGAAACATACCAAACTAAAAATTAGGTAGCTTAAATAGTTTTTAAGTATTTCATTTTTCATAACAATCATTTGCATATACTATATCTGGTGCATATACAGTTTCAAAATCTAGATTAGATCTATCATTTTTGTATTAGTGACTCATATTATTTTAGTGAGAAGTCCAAATTTCAAGTTGTATATCATAGGGAAACTTGTCCACTAGATAACATGAAACATACAATCTCAAACATGTCTCAAAATTTGTATCCAATCTATTACATGGTTTTAATTCAACAAAATGTAATGCACTAAATACCCTTTCATCTTACAAAAAGTCTAAAATCATTGTTTGGAAGAGTTAAGACAATAAAAAATATTCACTAATATTTTATCACAATATGGTATTGGGATATAATTTTTTCTATAGCCTTGTAATAGCACCATTTTCTTTTGGCTCATTTAGACACTTCTATTGATCGATCATTGTGAGTTTGAAATGGTTTGACTATGATGTCAGTAAATCCTTTCACAAAATACATTAAATTTTAACTTCATTGATATCTATAGACTTAAAAAAATGTTTAATGAGAGTACCCATGTATCTAAAAAATAAATTATTGATTCATTCTTCACCATCCTTAGTTTCCTAAAATATGGGATTCACCACTCTCACGACTTTAAACAATTGATCCCTTTCAAAACTTTATCTAATTTATGTAAATTAGTTATCCTTTACCTTTATCAATTTTATTTATATGTTTTAAATATAACAATCTTGTAAAGAATACATGTTACAAGCACTTCTTCAATTTATGGCCTTGCTATATCAACTCATTTTTGGAATGTTTGTAGTGGTATCTCCTTTTCATTAACAAAAATATAAAGATTATCATTAATATTGAATTTCAAATAGTCTTTTGGATATTTAATATATAATAAAGTTTTCCAACTAGAAAAAATAAGTTATTTAGAACTATTTTTCCCCAAGTATAAGACATCAAGAGATTCACAAACCTACTTTCTCAAATGTATGAAGTGTACAATATGTATGGATCTCTCTTGAGCATGTTTCATGAAACAATTGATTTTATTTAAAATTTAGAGAATAATAAATAGTGTTAGAAGAATTTATAAAAATTTTAAATGATAAAATAAATCTTATGCCTTGTCAACTTCCATTTAGTATTTAAACATAAAACTTTTCGAAGATGGATATTATTCAAAATTGCTACATGTAAGCTCATACATAGAAATTCATCTTGTATCATTATCTTTTATAGGTTTTTTTACCATTGGTAACCCCAATTGCAAATTTATGAAACTTTAAAAATATTTTTGGAGTGATTGATGTATAAGCGTGCAAATCATGGATAAGTTCTTCCAGTTTTGGGACTTTTTCAAATGTATAAATACAATTTTAAATGAAAGATTCATTATATGGGATATACAATGAATTAAAATCATATATGGGGAAACTTTTGTCTATAAATGAATATGAATACCATTTCTATTCCCCTTAATTATTTCTACACCATTATCTCCAAAATAAATCAACTTTGTAGCTATATCATAATCATCCATCCGACCAATATCCCTCAAATTAGAAATAACCAACTTCTAAAGATTTTTAGCAATGCAATTTTCCACCATTTTATGTATTGAATATTGATTACGTTGGATTGAATGGTTCTCAAAAGTGTAAAAATGAATACAAACCCATTTTTTTTGTCAAGTTCTATAACATAACCAATGGATAGTGAGATAAATCTCACATTTTTAAATTTTTATTTCAAATCTTCCTTATCAATCATTGAAAAACATTTTTACATGTCCCAAACACTTCCATATGACCAATGTGATTATGGAATGTTATTAAGTCCGTAATGTTAAAACATAATCTTATAATTTGAAAAATTAGATATATGTCTACTTTTCTAATAATGTGGAATATATTTGAGAATTGTATATTTTTGGCATGTTGATTAGAATGAATAACTTTGTTATCTGGGTTGTAATTATTATTACTTTATCAACTAGATGTTCTTGATGTCTTTGATTATTTTCACACTTTGTTTCATATCTAACTTTCATTCATTCTTTGGCATCTTTCCATATAAGTTTTTTCTTTTTAATTTGTCCATCTTATTAGTCTACTAATACATAGATTTTACCATAATGTTTACCAACTATATCTAGCTTAAGTCATATTTTATAGTCCTTTCAAAATTTATAAGCACATATTATACATTTAAATTCGGTTGGGGTATCATTAATATTTTCTATCTCTACTATTTTAATGAAATGAAATTTAGTTACCCATTTGAACTTAAATGACCTTCTAATTGTCTATCTACTTCTCTTTCTTCACCCATATTTGCGATTACTTTTCTCAACTAAAGTTTGTGTCTCTTGAGTAAAATTTTATTTTGTTGAATGGATGTTATAATTAAGGATGTACTTAATTCTCCTCTTAATTTTCACAAATTTTGGATTTGTACTTACTGCTGAAATTATTTTTTTATGATATCTAGAAATTTATTCTAATGTTTGTATCATATCATTTGGTTTATCATTCACTACAGCCATGCCATACTCAGGAATGTCTTCAAGTGGTGGAATTTAATAATCAATAATATCTTTAAATGGTGACATGATATTGTAATTAATTCTTTCATTTGAAAAATTAGTATCATTATGGGGATCTATATGCATTAATGTTTTGCAATTATCCTTGAAATGTAAAATTAAAGTTACTATCAATAAATTAAAAAAAATGGTCAATCATTTAAATACCTATATTTTTAGTGGATATGGGTTGAATTTTCATCAGTGTTCATGTTGGATAGCCAAAAAAATATAATATACTCTAAATATCATTGATAATTGGCCTGCTATCTTACCATTATCACCAAAATCCACCGTAGACAAAAAAAATCAAGACAAAAAACCACTTGCCTATGATTTAGATTATGTATTCATGCATATAGAGTGTGTGGTCATCCATATAGACCATGTAGTGACCCATACATAACTTTTAGTCATCCATATAAAGCATGTGGTCACCCATCTAGAGTAGGTGGTCATCCACCTAGAATGTATAACCATCTAGAGATTATAGTATAGCATATAGAGGATGAAGTTTAGTGTTTGGAGCTAGGCATATATCATGTGTATTATAATGTCTATAGCATATATTCTAGCATCTAGACTGTGTGATTAGGTATCTAGAGCATGTAGTCTAGAGTCTAGACTATGTTATTAGGCATCTAGAGCATGTAGTCTAGTGTCTATAGCATGGAATTGGGTGTCTAGGGTTTATCCATAGACTATAGTCAAGTTTTCATAGTAAATATATGGGAATATATAGAAAATAATCTCTATCATAAAATCTATTGAATGTATAGGCGTGTCTATAGGCTATAGATAAACCTCCATAGTAAATATATTAGGGTGGTTATTCTATAGATTAGATAGGTGGTAGTAATATATTATATTTATAATATATATTATAGAAATTATTCAAAATGTCCTTCGAGGACATAGTGATTTATATTCATAATTATTGAATTAGTTGTAAATAGTATGAGAGCCAACCTAGAAATCTAATTTACAACCCAAAAATTTAGGTGACCCAATCCTATTTATTGGTCCCAAAATATTTCCAAATCCAAATTTTATAAAGTGAAAAAATCATGAATTAGTAAATATTCATTACTAAAAAAACCTTGGAAATAAGATATTCTATCTCACCACAAAGTTCTACAAGTCTAAAAACATGGTGTGTGGTAAGTTTTAATGAGGAACACATGGAATAAAAGTGACCACATTATGAGATAATAAGTAGAGAACCAAGATTGATAAAATTATCAATCCATCCATATAACTAAAGTTTATGACATAGGTTATATATAAGGTGGTACCAACATGATCAAAGCATGTGTTCGTTAGTAAGAAATGTTGTATACACTAATTGCTATTGATAGAGGAATATCATAAATGAATGGAATGAGTATAGAAAGAATGAAGTATTTTATCAACACACACTAAAATTAGTTCAAATTTATACCAAAACCCCATCAGTACATGGATATCAACCCCAAATGTAATATTATATACCACCTCCTTTAGAACCAAGGGTGGGACCATAAGATCCATAAAATAAATATTATAATAGGTATTAGACATGCATAAAACAACATTATATCCTTCATTTACTCAAATTATCAAGGTCTAGTTGAGAAAATCAATGGAAGGATTATGAGGTGAGTGGTCTATTGGTTTGGTTGTTTGGGTTGATTTAGTTGAGGGATTTATACAAAAAGAGCTATAAGGGTTGGTTGGTCAAGTTGAGCTACACGAATAGGGTTTTGAGAACAAAGTGGAAAAGTATGCTCATGGTGATACCAAAATAATCCACATATGTCATATTATTCATTTAATGAAATGAATTGGGATGTTATGTAGATCCAATAACCCTTAGAATAGATAAGGGAAAAATAATAGATTTTTTGATCTATACTATGCTTAGGAAATTAGGCAAAGTTGAGTTGAAGGACTCTTGGAATTTTAATCTCTCTATAGGGTTTGTTGTGGAAATATAATTTCATTCACAAATAAATTGAGATATGATGAGGCTTGACCTAGAATAAAAAATGAGAATGATCAATTTTATTGTTTGTTGACTTGGTAGGATACAACACAAATTGGTCTCACTACTGAGTCTTCTACTAAATGGGCATACTCATCAAGAGAATTTAGTTGTGTACTTATGAGGTTTGGGAGAGGATTGAAGTGGAACATTAATATTTTAAGTTCTAAGTTAATATTACTTTGGATGTTTTTATTTGGTATAGAATTGGGTACTCTAAGAAATGTTCCTAATATTTAGAGATTACCTCATTCTGAGAGTCTCATCTAAGAGAAAGGTAAAATTTATTTGGAAATTAAAGCATGTTTAATTGTTTATATTTGATATTTTAAATATTTAATTATTTTTTTGAAATTTTAAAGTTATGTTTTAGCAATGTTTATACTTTTTCTAATTTTGACAAGGTTTTAGTTGGGTTTGATTAGTGTTTTAAACAAGGCTTTGTAAGATGAAAGAGAACTATACTACCAATGAAATAAAAATGCTTAGATATAAAGGAAATGAAATATTATTTATTTTTAATATATTTTATGTATATTTTAATAATTAAATATTAATCAAAACTAAATTTTAATCTAACAATGCATGTGTTGATTTGTTACTTTTATTTTTATTTTAAGAATATAAAACAATTCATGTGTGTGCTAAGATGAATGATCTTGTTTCTATCTCTTCAATGTGAATGGAATTAAAATATTATATTCACTTTAAATAACTAATATTTAAATGAAAACTACATATAAAAATCATTTTTTAAGTGCAATTCAACTCCAAAGTTTCAATATCTTAATTGGTGTATGTAAACTAATATACAAGTTTTGGGGTTTTTTATTATTTTGTGAATTTTATATGTGAGTAAATTATATGAAATTGAATGAATAAAAATATACTATTCTTATTTATTAATTAAAATAACTTTTTTTACCATGCAATTAAGAATAAAAATTTGTATAGTCAAGCTTTCTTTATGGTTTTTTAGTTTTTGTGTATGTAAGTTGTCTGTTGATATTATGTGTATACATAATATTTTCAAACTTTATCAATTACCGATGGTTTATCTCTTATAGGAACCCATTGAGTCTTAGTTTATCTAAGTGTACACCTTAAAAGGTGCACTAGGAAAGGGGTAGGTAGACCATTGGTGCTTCGCAAGATTTTTGTCCCCTATACCACCACTTGTTATCTACACAACCATCTCTTATACACTTCGCTAAGATTTATCTCCTCCCTTACACACTCCTCAAAATAATTTACTACCTTATTTAACCCCTACCTAATCCAAAAACCATTTTTGACATTTAAGAAATAATTTCTACTTGGTTCGACCATGTATTCAAATTGATAAACGCACATTATGGGCCTAGGTTGGCCTTGGCCGATCTAGACTAGGACCTAACTTGATTTTATCAATTAATGATACAAGGTCAAATTGGGTCAATTATGTCAATTAAACTTATGGAAAGGTTTAGGGTTAGATTTATATATATATATACATGCTCATTTTTCCATTTTTTAGAGAGAGACAAGAGTTAATTATTCATTTGCACTTCTTTACAAATCTAATCTTGCACCATTATACTTGAGTAATTATTGCTTAGGGTTTTACACTTGGAGGGAAGAAATTTATCTTGTAAAAGCTTGAGATTCATTAGGAGGCCCTTGGATATATTCTATTTTCCATATTTAGCTTCTTTAACAATACATAATAACCTCTTGTGAAACACCTTTGGCCTAGGGAGATATTGAGTCTCGATGGGTTTGACTTTAAGTAAAGTATATCTACTTTTACTCCTCTATTTTATTATATATAAGTATCATATGTAATGGATTTTTAAATTATTTCTCTCTCCATGTATTAGGTTTATATTTATACATAGATTAATTATAATTATTATATGCATGCTTAATTTTTTATTACCCTTGATTTATGCCACAAACTTTAGTGAGCATTAGATTATATTTTACTTTACATTTCCTATACATAGTGAATATGAAAATAGAGGACCTATCTAGAGTTATTACATGTTGTTTCTTGACTAGAGGCTTTCTAACCCTCTATAGTGATGTTATTATGATAAGGGACCCCTTGGTTAGGTTTAGCATATCTATCTTGGTCATGACCCCAAATGTCTAAATATATCAAAAAGTTGAAGTATAAGTGTTATTTATCTTCTCTAGGCTAGGATTGATTTATAGGTCAGTTGTATTTTCCATTGTATACATTATGGTGAACCTAATGTGAATCAAACCCTTATATGTTTTATTTCATGCACTCATTTTATATATTTTTATTTTTGTATTCTATATCAAACATGTCGATACAGTTTAACATTATGTGTAGGTTTAACACACAAATTCTCTAAAATGACTCTATTTTCTCTATGTAGGTCTTCTCTAAATACAAGTGACTAAATTGATCAGATTGACATAGTTTTCCTCTTTAGTTACAAAATTTCATACATAATTGAGCCATTTGACTCTATTCATAGTTCTATTTTTAGCATATAGGTTTATAGACTTAGTTGAGCCAATTGACTCTATTCATAGATCATTTTTAGCACATATGTTTTTATAACTTCGTTGACCTAGTTGACCCTATTTGGAGAATATTAAAATCAACATTTGAGCAACACAACATAAAATTTCCAAACTAAGAATATTCAAAACCAATAGGGTTCATGCTTACCTTCTCTATCATTTCCATTTTTCATTTCCAATATTATTTTTAACAAATTTATAGTCTATATAATTATAACCATACAGTGAATTGGTTTGACTAGATCAACATAACTCTATAGTTTGTTTTCTCTCTAGAAGACATAATCAACCTATTCAACTTTATTCTTCCATATCTTGCTTTTGTAGAATAGTAGTGACCTATTCAACTCTATTCCATATTATTCACAAATAGTGTCACCTGAACTGACTTTGTAATATTCATATTAAAATAAATTAATATATTTTTCATAGTAATTAATTCACTTTCTATTTTTAAATTTACCGATTTAGTCACACTATTTTTATTTTATTCACATACTTCCAAATAGTTTTACACTAAAAACCATTAAACATTTTCTTTCCAAGGTCTACATATTTGTATTTCATCACCAAGGGGGAAGCCAACTTGGTTTTTTGGCCGAGTATACATATGTGGTTGATGTTATATATTGGCAAAGCACCCAACACCCTTATCACTACAAGATCTTGAAGTGAGGGGGTAGGTCCCAATACCAAGCTAGTACCATCACCAATATAGATCCCTTTCAGCCTAAACTACCTAAAATAATCCATAGATTGGTTTCTAGTTCCTTATTACATCCAACTCCCCTTCACATTAATTTCAAAATTTATTATAACTTAATAACATTTAGGAATGACCAATTAGTTAGCATTTACATTCAATTTTTGTTGTTTATTCTTTGATTATTGTATTTTGTATTGAAAAACTTGTACTAGCTAGTATTAGTGTCAGGTTTGTGTTGTGTGATAAAATTAGATCAACTACATTGACTAATTTATTGTGTGCTTCATTTTATCTTCTTATCTATTATCTTGAAAAACATTTCCCTATTTTTAGAACAATATCTTTGTTGACACATTTTTTTTCAAATTATTAGTCTTGATTACCTTCACTACACAATCACCCCATCTAACTATGTATCACTTTATCCTATCCATTTTCTTCATATGTAGTAAATAATCAACCCATATGACTATGTATCTCTTTAGCATGTTCATTTTCTCCATCTAAAGTACATAGTCAACCCATACGAATTTGTATCTAACTTGTTTTAGTTTTATCATCTACAACACACAGTTGATTAGTTTGATGGTGTCTTTTTCATCCTACTGTGTGGACCTTTTCCATAGACTCTATCAACCTAGTTAACTTTGTACCTATTAGCTAAATCTATTCTATGTTTGGTTGACTATGTCACTATTTTTCTTTCTTGCTTCTTGATTTTAAGTTCTACCTTTAGACATCATATAATCCCATATAAAAATCATTTTGGATAGCTTGAATCCATTTAGATGATATATGGGATGTTATTTTCTTCCTACATTTTCTACCTAATAGTATATTCACTCTTTGAGTAAATTTTCTCATCCCTCATATTTTGATTGCAATATGGTTCAAATCATGTCAATAGATTAGATTTATGGATCAAAACCATTCCATACTCATAAATATTTTTCTTACCTTTAAACATCTTACATACTATGGAGGCATTTGACACAAGCCTAACAAATAACCCCATATGAAACCTTCTCAATACCAACAACCCACCTCCTACCAATATGCCACCTAGTAACCCTCCCCCCGGTACCAATTTGGGGAATCCTCCTACCAACACCAACATACCAATTGATACAAATCAAATTATTGCACAAATAGTGAAATAAATTAACATCATGAAAACATCTATCACCTCTCAAATGATGTAACTACAATACCATTTGATAAACATGGATAATCACCCTTCCATTCTTCTTCCCAAAAATAATAATTATTTTTTCCTCCATTTCTTAAAGATGCTTGGGAAATGTCATTCCCTAACCTATCATGCACAATAAAATTCTTAAACACATTTAAAATAAACATTTATCCCAATTCATTATATCTATTGATATTGGTAATATATATCCAACTATTAAATATGATGGGACTAAAGAACCTGCACCTTTTCTCAAAACATTTAATAATCTTTGTATAAAGTGGATCCAAATTAATACCTTCACCACTACCAAATTTTTAGTTAAAACTTCATTGATGATGTAATATAATGGTATAACTAACTTTCCCAACATTCTATATGAAAAATTGAGGATTTATTCAATCCCTTAGTTAAGTAATTTCAACATAATGATCTTCCCAAAAATTATCTTAGTCATTTCATCAATGATAAACAATTCCCTAATGAATTAGCTCATTAATTTATCAAATGATATAAACATTTGGTTCACAAAGATAATCACAACATGACTAATGATAACTTGTTCAAATTTTTCATGACCACCTTAACCCCTTCCCTCTAATACAAGGTCTGAACCTTTGCTCCCCAAACTTTAAATTATGCTCTTGACCAAGATAAGCATCAAAACTTTCTAAATAAATATTTATAACGTAACACTAAAACCATCAAGAAATCTTTCCAAAATTCAACTAATTCAATCACCATTAATCTTCCTCAACCAAAAAAAGGAGTAGCCAAAATGGAAAATCCTAAACCTTCCCATATGCTGCTTACTTTGAAACAAGTTAAAAAACTTCTAGCACCTTCTAAACAATTCATTTATCCTAATAATCCCCCTCAATGGTATGATCCTAATTTTTTTTTTTGGTTTCATGCCTATATATGCCATTCCCATGAAACATGTCCTGAGCTTAAAAAACATTTCATTTATTTTATGCTAATAACTTCATTCAATCACGATGCCATGATCAAAATCCATCATCAGGATTATGTTAATGATTCTCAATATAAATAAGAATTCAAATCTTCTTACTCTAACAATCCAAAAACTTTCTCTACATCCAAACCTCAATAATAAAATAAGGATATTTATAGGATTAATGTTGATTATGATAAACAGTATACTAATTCCAAATACGTGAATGTAACTAATGTTAATTATATATTAAAAACTACCCATGAAGATCCCATAACAAAACCAAAGAAATACTCTTTAGAATAACAAATTCTAAAAGATACTACTACCACTAACTTACCTTTAGAAACCAATGAAGAACCACTTCATCAATCCAAACCTCCAACTACTTTTCTTCCTAATGAATATATTTTACCTTCCAAGCCTATGTTGGTTCTTCCTCTTATAAAAATAATTGGAATTTCTTAGAGGAACTTAACTATATGCTTTGTAAAACACCTCTCATGGAGATAGTTTTCACTTATTCCCATCATCATAGATTCTTAATGCAACAACTTGAATAAATTAATGAACCATATTCCTTATAAGAGGAGAAACCTTTTCATGAGCCTCAACCAATAAAAGTTCATAACATTGAATTTTTTTTGTCCTTAAAAAACTTCCCTAGAGTTCCTTAAATAAGACATGATCAATGATGAAATTATCTTTCAATCAAATGATCCACCTCTCTTTATTAAAATAACCATTAATACCACCCTAATTCATAAAGTATTAGTAGAGGAAGGGTGGGGAATTAATGTGACATCTCTTTTTATCATTCAATAACATGAGTATAACAAAGATCATCTCAAGAAAACTCATCTAACATGTCTTGGATTTGACAAGACCAATCAAAATCCACATAGTTGTATTTGGTTCCCTCTTACTATTATACCCAAAATTATATGTACTAAGCTTATAGTTCTTGACTTACCATTATCCTATAATATACTCTTAGGATTCCTATAGACTCATCACATGAAGGATATTACCTCTTCCAATAGCCAATGTATCAATTTTATTCATAATGGAAAATGGTGTAAAGATAAGGCCAATACTAACCCATCGATTATTTAGCTTCCCAATCCTAAATATCAATATCATATTCCCAGTATTTCAAGAATTAATAGTGTATCTTTACCTAAATTTATCAATATGAATATAGACGTACAGGTCACTCTTACTAAATTTATCGATGATGAGACAAATAATTTAAAAAACACATGAAATATTACCAAGCTACCTCTTTACATTTTGGAGTGGCTTCCTCCTTCCTTGTTACCTCATGATCGTATCATCCCTATTATCAATGAGGTCACCCACTTACCTCATCCATGTAATCCATATGAAGCATATTATATATAATTTGCATTCACTTGTAATGATTATGGAGTGACCAAGTTACTTAAATACCCTTTAACCATGTCACCTCATAAATTTAGCAATCTGGTTATCTCCCCTTGAAAATTTCCTTTAGAGACACAAACATGTACTATCTTTCCCACCTATGATGATAACTACATTATGGCCCAATCTCAATCATGGGACTTAGATGTTTAACATTATCATTAGACCTTAGCTAAAATACATGATTTTAACCAAGATGTTCACACTATTTCCATAGATATTTAGTTATAATTTGAAGGTCATGTACCTCTAGTTAATTCTCCACTTCTCGATACTCCTTGGATTGTTGAATAAACATTACTTCTCATAAGTTCAGATCCTCTAAAAATTTTTATACCTCCTATCATACCAATCAATCTACCAGATGCCCTTCCTACCAATGATTCTAAGGATACACCTATTATCAACCTAATTAAATCCAATTAACCTCCCTCCATAGTTCCACCTACTCCTAAGGTCATTCTTAATTCCAAGGCCATAGATGTAAGCTAGATACATTATAAATATGATTTCCATGGTAATAAAATTATTGATCTTGAAGTATAAGTGGAATATTATGGAACTTTACCTAAATTACCTAGCAATGAATCCATACTTGAGTTGTTCTATGCCTAAGAACCTCAACTTCCTCAACAAGATCACAAACTTGGGAATTTCAAATGCAAATCCCCTCATTTTAACAACTTCATTGCTAAAATAAATCCTAAAACCAATCACATTTCCTTCCTTCCCAATGTTCCATGTCATTTTCAAGACAAAAATGTTATGTTTAATAAGGAAACCATGAAAATAAATTATGGCACACCCTCATGTCCTTGACCTATAATAGTTTATAGATAACTCACACTGACTAATCATGATAAGTTTAGTTTTTTCTTTGATAAATATCACAATACTTTCACTTGGTCATATTAGTGCATGCCTAGTATCAACCCTAGTATCATTGTGCACAACATAATCACATATCTAGATGCCAAACCCATTTGACAAAAGTAGTGAAAATTTCCCCTAGATTTTCCACCCTATTCCATAAAGAAATTATCAAACTATTAGATGTCAAGTTTATTAAATCTATGGACTATTCTAATTGGGTGTCAAACATTGTTTGCATTCAAAAAAAATTACCATGGTTATTTACCTCTACATTTACCTCTACAATCTCAACCTCGCTTATCCTAAGGACAATTTTCCATTACCTTCAATATATGTCATCATAGTTTATAATTTTGGATACAAAAAGTTATCCCTCGTGGATGGATTTTAGGCTACAATCAAATTCATATCACTCCCAAAGACCAACACAAGACAATGTTCATTACTAAATGGGGAACTTATTACTATGTTAAGATGCCCTTCAACCTTTAAATGTTAGAGTTACCTATCAGTGGGATATGAACCACATTTTTCATGATATTATACATGATATTATTGAAACCTATGTGGATGATCTCATTACCAAATCCAAAAGTAATAAAACCCATCTCTCTGATCTAGCCATCATCTCTGATCAACTAATCAAGTATAAAGCTAGACTTAACCCCTACAAGTGTGTCTTTAACATTACATCTAGTAAATTACTAGGATTCTTAGTTTATCTTTATGGTATTGATGTTGATCCTACTAAAATCAATGATATAGTCAACATGCCTATTGTTTACTCCATTCCAAACATTCATTTACCTTGACAATTATGGCATAATCTAATGATTCATCCCCAAAATGGCTTATCACATATATAGTATTAATTCCCTTTTTAAGAAAGGTAATGATTTATAATGGATTAATCCTTATCATAAGGAATTTGTAAACATTAAATAATCATTTATAAATCCACCTACCCTTTTTCCACCTTTTAATGATGTCCTTTGATTATGTATACTTATTCTACTCTCATAGTCATTGGGGTAATGCTTTCCCGTCAAGATTATACTATAAGAGATTATGATATTTATTATATCAGTCGAGGATTCATAAATTATGAAAAACATTATACTAAAGTATGTTTTTATTACCTCACCATCTATTTTATAGCTAAAAATCTTTGTCACTTCATGCTCTATCAAACAACCTATGTCATTGTTCATTTCAACACACTTTATCACTTTTTATCCATAGCATTTTTACCTATAGATAGAATTGGAAAGTGTATGGTTATCTTGATGTAATTTCACTTTCACATCATAATGAAAAAAAATTATTCAAGGGAAAGTCATTGCTGGCTAACTTGTAGTGGCACCCATACCCACTACCAATCACCTTCAAGATAGTCTCCCTGATCATAACATTCTCTATATTGAAGGTCTCAATGAGGAGATATCTCTTAAGGATTACTTACATAACTTCACTTTTGATATAGAAGCAAGTAATCAAGAATATACCGATGTCATTCTTGATACTACTAAATCCAAAATAGTTATAGAAGAGCTTCCCATAATCATCATTGATTTGCATGAAGAAACCTAAACCCTACACTTTGATGGTACCAAATATCTCCAAAGAGTTAGGGTAGGTTATATTATAACTAATCCTCATGTTAAAATAATCCATTTGGTATAATGGATCACCTTTGATATCACTAATAACATGGTAAAATATAAAGTGTTAATCGCAGGTATGAAAGTAACACTTGACTTAGATATTGCATATTTTCATGCTTTGGGTAACTCCCAACTTATCTACTACTAGGTTAATGGTTATTACAAATTTAAAAGTGAAAATATTTTCACTTATCATCAAATGACTGCCACCCTTGCCAAATAATTTTCCTCTTTTACCATTAATCCCATTCCAAGAGATCAAAACTCTATAACTACCTCTCTTACTTCTTTATCATCCTTATTTCATCTATATCAAGTTGTTAGTGATTCCTGATTTCTTATTCAAATAAGAAAGTCCTCATCTTTTATCTAATCAAAATATTCACTTATATATCACATTAAGGCTATCACTATTTGAAAGAGCCCATGGTATAGACACATCATCCAATTCCTCAAACATCAAACTTATCCGATAGATACATATTATCATTAAAATACTAGAATTTGAGAACAAGCTTTTAAATATGTCTTTCAATACAATACCCCTTATTATCATAACTCAAAAGGTACCCTACTTTATTGTTTAAAGAAATAAGAGGTCCCTCCTCTCCTTAAACAAGCACATGGGGTAATTTATGGTGGTCACTATAATGGACATATCATAGCATGTAAATTCCTATGTATGGGATACTTTTGGCCTACTCTTGAAAAGGATACTATTGATTTTGCTAAAAATTATAGTCCTTACCAACTCCATGATGATATAATCCATTCACCACCATCGGAAATCTAAACTGTGGAATCTAGAAAAAATAATATACATCAATCTGATATTCTATTTGAGATATATAAAATATAGAAATACAAATATATAACTCAATGAGACCTTATAAACAAGGATCCAAGTCTATCACTCAATCCCAACTATCTCTCAAATCTATCTCCTAATATCTCTCCCTCAAACCTACTCTTTTTCACAGACCTATAATAACTACATGAGTTGTGACTAAAACTCACTCACACAATAATATATTATTCTACCTATATTATTATTAAATGAGTTGATAACTCATATTAATAATATTATTACAAATAAATATAATTTGACCACTAATGTTAGGCTATTCCTAAAATTACCCTCTTAGTGCGAATATGGAGAAAACATTATTTTGTATTGCAACTCCCATCAAACTCAAATGATGGTTTTTAACTCAACTAACCACTTACCTAAAAATTACTAGGATGGTTTTACACTTTTATTACTAACAAACTATAAATAAAGGATGGGTTTACACTTAGTTTATCATCAACCTACAAATAAACAAGATGGTTTTATATGTGGTTAACCAACAACCAAAACATCCAAAAGGTTTCATAGGATAACCAATGACCTATATAATGCTATAGCACTCCTTTAGTCCTCATATCTATATTTAATTGAAGGGGAAATACAAATATATAGGCTCAATTATTTCAATACTAGAACAGGGATGTGCCATCTATTCTTTATTTGCAAACACACAACATAAAAATATGAAAAATCACACCACACAATAGATGCCACCAAATCATTTGGGCCTTATCATTGGTGACTGATGAGAGGCTCTAAAACCTAAAACCTTCATTTATTCTATCCTCCAGTGTCTTCTACTTACTTATCCTATGTGTTGATGAAGCTCATGCCATTTTTGATGACAAGACTCCTCCCCCATAATTTTTATGTCGCATACAAGTGAAAATGCATGTATGAGGTAATTTTTTTTATTTTTACAATTTATGAAAATGATGACCAAAAAGACTTCAAAAATAGACTCTGATGTAAAAATAATATTCTTAAAAAATCACTCAATCATCTACACTTTTGAATTTTTGACATAAATTTATTTATTGACGTAAAAATGACTAACTCTAGACTTCGACACTTTTGAGATTTTTAATGATTTTGGACAATTAATGACAAATAATTTTTGACCTAAACTATCTCTATAAGAATTTTTGAGACACTAAATCTGACAATAAAAATAAAATTATGGACTAATAAACACTATTGAATTGATTCAAAACACATAATCATTTTAACTAAAATTATAATGACATCCAATATAAAATATAACCTAAAACCAATTAATATTAAAAACTAAAAAATATATATATTAACTTTTTCAATCTATACACAAAAACTTAAACTAAAGAATGACACATAATAAAAAGACTCAACTAAACAACTAAATACTATTAATAACTTTGAATTTGACTCAAAGATAAATGGCTAAAACATTGAATAAATTGAAACATTAATACCAATTTATAATGGATTTGCTAAAATATATAGATGAGATGGAAAACAAGGATGCATGCAGTTGGATCATGGAGAATCGTATCTTTCTTGAACTCGATCTGCATGAAGAATAAAACCCTCCACTCTATGATTCCTTACATGAAATGTACTTGATATATAATGCATTTGCCATCCTCCTGAGTTCTTAAACATCCAATGTAGATATAAATATAATATAATTGAAATTTTTGAAATATGATAGAGCATGGGTAATAAATATGTTTTCCAGGCACTATAAAAACAAATACATGATATTTTTTATAGCATAGGTGCTTGATCTAACAAAGTAGCAAGGAGGAAGCATATATTTACATTGAAAAATTAGTTATAAATTATTATCCTTGCATCTTATTTATAAATACATAGTCTATAATAGATTCACTAAAATAATATTTTACAGACTATCTTCACAAGGCTAAGCTTCACAAAGGTGGATAAACTAACAAAAAAAGTGATTCGATGGATTATTATAGTCTTGATATAATCTAAAATTAATGCTATAATATAGTTATCTCCTCATTTTATATAGTAAACTACACAAAATAACTCATTTATAAATGAGCACATAGCCAATGCATGGGTAATACATATAGATTTAATAGATTAGAATGTCATCCAATTTGCATTGGGATGTAAATTTGTTGAATCAACAAAGAAAGTATGTGAACTATTTTCTCAAGTCTGTAATTACACACATTTAAGTATCGAGACTTAATATTCTCAACTTAGATAGACATATATATCTCAAAGAAGTGTATGGTTTCCTCTAAAGACTCTCATGGCTAGAACCACCTGCTCTAATACCAGATAATATATTTGGTTTATATCTACATAAATTAAACATATAAATAATTATTATCATAGAAAAAATAATATACTTAAATATGATATCTTATTCAGGATACATATAATAGAGATAGATAAAAATATATAGTTCAATGAGACAATAAAAATAAGGACTTAAGGCTATCACTTAATTCCAACAATCTCTCAAATCTGTCTCCTAAGATCTCTCCCTCAAACCTATTCTTTCTCACATGCCTAGAATAACTACGTGAGTTGTGACTAAAACTCATTCAAATATTAATATATTATTCTACCTATATTATTATTAAATGAGTTGATAACTCATATTAATAATACTATTACAAATAAATATAATGTGAACACTAATGTTAAGCTATTCCTAACATCTCTTTCCATAAACCTTATGTCCTTCCCTTGGTCCTTTGGTTTGTTTTTTATCATGAATTACATTGTAATACCATGGATAGGACTTAATTTTCCTCATAAATTCCCTTCACTTTAATATATTGATTTATTGTACTAAATTTGTTATTTTCTAATGCTTTTTGCATGCTCTTGGGTTTCTCTTTCATGAGTTGTAATGTAAGAACATGGATAAGACCAGGCCCTCCTCAAAAATACCATTTTTACCTTTTTATTTTCCCATGCCTTGTTTACACCCTCTTGGGTTTCTTTTTTGTGAGTTATAGTGTAAGACCATGGATATGACTAGGCCCTCCTCACAAATACCATTTTGTCTTTTTTCTGCACACACTTGAGTTTATCTTTTATGAGTTGTAGTGTAATATGATCAATAGGACCAAGCTATCCTCATAACATAACCATTGTATTCAAAATATACATTTATTCTACCAAGTGTTTCATTTATATAATGTTAAAAAATGGTTATAAGTTTGTGATCCCATTTATCATATTTGATTCTTTTTTGCTTCTGTAGGTAAAACATGCACAGTAAATTATGTTAGCATATTTCCATACATTCTTATTATAAGGAATCATACTTACCTATAATTATATCCCTTTTCACATTTGTCAAAGTTTTTTCAATTTGAATTAATTAAAATTGTTTCATGTTCATTTCCCTTTATTTCCTTTTATTTCATTCCACTTTAGATTTAAAAAAGTTGGAAGTCAAGATGTCACTTTTATTTCACATGAATAAAAAAGACTCCTAGAAACCATGCTCTATAATTTATTTTTCCTATCAAACAAGTCCCAAGTTTTCAAATGATAGTCATTTTTAGAACCCATGTTTGGTTATCTGAACCCATATAGAGGAGGAATAGAAAAATCCATCAAAATTTGAAAGACAAAATTTAAAACAAAATGTAATGATCAAAAGGTAACATACATAGTCAAAATTCAAAATCACATCAAAATACATGATTCATATCATATATCCTACCTCTAATTCAATCTCAAACTCCATAGTTGGCCTCATGAAAGAGCCAAGGTCCATTGGGGTGTGGCAGGCCAATAGATTGGAATAGGATAATTCAAAAAAATCTATAGTGCTAGCTACTTTCTCATGCAAGTAACCAATATTTTTAGTAGTTTGATGGCTCTATAAGGGGTCTTAAGTAGTTAGGAAAATATTATGAGAAGGTAGGTCCATTTTAATTTCCATTCATAAAGGCTTCATGGCATGATAGTTATACTTCATTTGGTGACCCAACACTTGTGTGGTTAGGAAACATTCTTCAAAGTCCTTAATGTTAAAAGTATTCTTGTTTCAAAAACCTAATTGTAAGTGTCTTGAATTTGACAAAGAATTTTTATTCCTTAATTTTTCCTTCATTTCCACCACCAACCATTTCATTTACCCCCTTGATAAGCATGTTTGAATCTAAATCTATTTGCCCACTTCTATATTCCATCTTCTTCACATCTTAACAATATGCTAGCACTACTTTGTATCAGTTTTATCTATCCTTAGAATAAAATAATATGCTTGAGTGACTTTGGATTACTTTATTTATACCATTACTTTAAATTTATATAATTTCCTTGGTTTATTTATTTGATTGAAATTTTTTTATTGTTGTATCTCCTTTTTTTATTGGACAACAACGTTTGTTTCTAGAAAAAATATTGTACTTCTTTTTTTTGGATATTTAAATCCATTTCTATGTTTAGTACTTTTTCCATTGTTAAGTGAGGTTAGATTGTTAATTCTCATTCATAAATTTTGTTTTCCCTTTTATGAATATTTTCCATTTATGATTGAGTAAGGATTGTTGTTTTACCATTTTTATTACCCATCTTTATTGAAGTAAGGATTGTTACAACTTTCACATCAAGATGCTTGATTACCATGTTTACTTGTATCCTTAGTTTGACTTGGTTTGTTTGCCTTTCTTACTTAATTTTTACATGTTTGAGTTCTTCAATCATTTAGTAGCCTTGGATTTTTAGTTACTCAATTTAATCTAAGTTTTGACTTGGTCATTTAGTCCTAACTTAGCATTTATCACCCCAGCTTACCAAATTTACTAGTACGTCATGCCTACACCATTTCAGTGGTTCTTGGCCTTCTTACTTTTTTTTTTTTGCTCTTTAATTTTGTATCCTTGGGTTTATCTAAAGCAGTCTATGTAACCTACATGATCAACACTAAAAACACAATAGACAACCTTTAAGCAATAAAAGTAAGTCAAGGTACACATACATTATTTTTATTTCAATTATGTCATTTCAGTCATATTCCTTTTAGTTATTTTATACTATGATTTATTTAGATTCAACATTATATGTTGTTATATTGTTTTCTCAAAGCATAATCCCATGATGCACTTGAGTGAGACCTGAAGATATTCTAGTGGGGCATATGTATACACATAATATTTTAAAACTTTATCAATTACTAATGTTTTCCCTCTTATATGAAACTATTGAGTCTCAATATATATAAGTGCATGCCTTAAAGGGTGTAATAGGAAATGGGAGGGAAAACCATTGGTACTTTGAAAGATTGTTGTCCCCTATACCACCACTTTTTACCTACACAACCATCTCCTATACACTTCCCTAAGATTTTCCTCATCCCTTACACAATCCTCCAAGAAATTCATTACCCTATTCATCCCTTGCCTAAACCAAACCCCCTTTTTGACATATCTCAAATAATGTTAGCCTAGGTTGACCCTATATTCAAATTAATAAAATCATGTTATGGGTCTTGGCTGGCCTTGGCCAACCCAAATTGGGACCTAAATTGCTTTTATTAATTAACAATACAAGGTCAAATTGGCATGACCCTATCAGGTAAACTTTTAGAAAGGTTTAGGGCTAGATTAAACTATATATACACATTAATTTCACCTTTTCTTAGAGAGACAAGAGTTAATTATTAATTTTTGCTTCTTTACAATCTACTCTTCCACCATTCTACTTGAAGAGTTATTGCTTAGGGGTTTACACTTGGAGGGAATAACTTTATCTTGTGAAAGATTAAGATTCATTAGGAGGTCCTTGGCTATAGTCCATTGTCCATCCTTAGATTTTTTAACAATATACATTAACTTATTTTAAAACACCTTTGGGCAAGGGAGCTATTAAGTCTTGATAGGTTTGTCTTTAAAGTAAGTATTTCTAACTTTACACCTCTATTTTAGTAGATAAAATTACCATAAGTAATGGATTTTGAATGTATTTATCTCTTCATGCATTAGGGTTATATATATACATAACTAAATTAGAATTATTCTATGCATATTAACTTTTTATGTTTATTACCCCCATTTTGTGCCACAAGTTTTAGTGAGCACTAGATTAGATTTTACTTTACTTTGCATATACTTAGTGAATATAAAAACATAGAACTTGGATAGGGTTATTACATGGTGTTTCTTGACTAGAGTCTTTGGAACCCTCTCTAGTGATGTTATTGTGATAAGGGACCCCTTGGTTAGGTCTAGAATATCCATCTTGGTCATGAACCTAAAATGTGTAAATGTATCAATAAGTGGAAGTGTAAGTGTGATTTATCTCCTCTGGGTTAGGATTGATTTATAGTCAACTGCATTTTCCCTTGTATAAAATTTCTATGTGAGAATATATGCTATGGAAAGTAAAATTAAATTATTTTGAATAGATTTATTTCAATTTAAAATTTACCTATCTACGTCTGATCCAATGAGGAAACTATTGTTCTTTGAGATTTTGTGATGTATGAATGCAACTAAAATGATAAAATTATTTTTCCAATGCAAATAGAGAAGATAGATATAATTTATTTTTAGATATTTTATAAATAAACATTTTTTTGGAATGAAAATTACTTAAATTAATTAACTAATTAATTAAAAAACTAATCTAATGAGCAAAATACAAAAGAAAATGAATCATTCAACTTGACCAAAGTAGATATCAACTGAAGAAGAAGAAGATGATGTAGTTATCAAAACCTTAGGTAGGTAGATATGTATGTGTTTATTAGTAGATAGCCATTAAATACTAAAAAAAGAGCAAAAAATAAGGAAAAAAAAAAAAAAACTAAAGGAAGACATAGTTGAATGATGTCTAGTTGCACATAAAATGATAAAGTACTAACTACAAAATTGTATCTTTCTACAACTTATATGAATGAACATACTATTAATATGAACCCTAAAATAATTTATTAAGAACAAACAAAATTTGAATTTGGCCTTGTAAAATTTTAGAAATCCATTCTCTAATCTAAGTTTTAGATCCAAAAATCAAGGAAAATAAGATAATTTTAGGGAAGAAAAAGAATTTGTATGGAAGAGTTAGTTGAAGCCTAAATAAGAACTTGTTTGAGTTAACTTGGAGGTAGTTGAGATTGACATAATGAAAACAAATTTTTTGAAAAGCACATGAAAACTCAAGTCGCAAGAATTAGTTTTTAAAATATTTTGATAATGATGAAACCATCATTGTATTCAAGTGGTAGTTTTGAAATTTCCACATCATTACTCCTATCTACCGGGGTGGTTTGAAAAAAAAACCATTGAAATAATTGAACCATTAGGAGAGTTATGTATACTACGAAGATGTTTTTTCATCTAACATGAAACGTTTTCCATGGTAGGAGAGTTTTTAAAACGTAAGGTAAAAGGCTTATAAAATGAAAAATTCAAAGTTTTTGAAGGCCAAAGAAGGGGAAAAAGACTATAAAAATGGAGATAAATATATCTAATTATTTTTTAATGGAGAGCATCACACAATAATTAGATTTATTTGAAATTTTACACCATGTAAAATCTAGGTGTGTGCATATTTCCCCCTTAAGGAGATGCCTCATCATGATTTGGCAAGGACATTGTTATAGAAAATTTAAGTAGCCCCATTTTAAAACATGAAATTATTACAGATGATGGCATAAGTCATAAAGTTTAACATTGTTGGTAGGTGCCAACTCATTTTCATTCATTTAAAAGTTATTTTTATGTGTATAGTGACATAATGCTACATTGATTTATTTAAACATTCATAACATTTAAGAGAATTGGGCATAGTGTGAGCTATGATTAAATTTTTGTAAAAAATATTTTTATACATTCAGTAATTGTAATGATGTTTTATCACATTATTATGAATAACATGGTTATGTAGTATCAAATCAAACATTTGGTTTTGATTAATTTGGAACCTTATTCGTCGATGGTTTGTTAAAAATATATGTTTCATGTTGTGATAATGTTATTACATTGTGACTCAAGCCTACATATTACAAATTGAATGCCAGTATCATGAATTAAACTCCATAGGTTATCCTTAGGTTTGCAATATTATGATGTCTATTGATGTGAAAATATAAGGAAGTTTTTAATGGTTTTGAATTCACTTATGAATGATGATGTTTGATATAAATTGGTAAAATTGGTAACAAAATATATTATGGTGACATTGGTAACACTTTGATCATTTTATTTTTAACTATTGTTACCTAAGGTCATAAATTAAATGTTTTCATGTTTGCTAACATAAACATAGGTTCATTAGTATTGAGGGTCATTTTAGATGTAAGTTTTGATTAAACCTATATATGTACATTTTTTTAGAATTAATATGGTAATGGTTCTATAGATGATAGTTTGTGATTATGTAGCACCTCAGTATTTTACACTTAGAAAACATATACCTTGGTCATTCCTCTTAGTTCTACACATTCCTTATTTTCTCAAGCCTCACATCTACTCTATCTTGTGATCTTTAGCCTATATATTAATGTGACTAGACTTAAATTGATGACATGGACATCTGATCTTACCTAAAAGGCTTAAAATTTACTTATCATACACATCTACAAGTTATGATCTTATACTTATTTTGTTACTCTATAGACACTAACATCTAGGATAGATAATAACGTCAATGTTACTGTGCTGATCCAACACAAGTGCTTATTGCCCTAAAGTCATCTAATTTTCAAATTAAGCATATTCAAATGGTTATCTTAAGTTATTTAATGTGAGGTATCTCCCAATGACATTGGTATAAATAAAATATCAACCCTCATTCCTCATATAGAAATCAGACCAAAGATATTAAGGCACCTATCAAAACCACTCTATAAAGCATTCAATTGATTAAAATCTTCCCTATTTCCATACCAGTCATAGGTAAAACACATCTAAAAGTATGAAGTACTAAAGGAGTAGTTATAAGGTCTTACTTACCAAGTTACAATTTAGGTCCTTATTGTACTTACTTTACATACCTTAAATGATTCATGCACAAGCCAACACATAGGGGAGAACTACATGAGTTTGAGGCCATATTTTAGAATATTGGATATGTAGTTAGAATCATTTGATAGTGGGGTAATTGGGATCAGTTTGACACCATTTTCCCACTAACCCATTTTTTTCCAAGGTCACATTGACCATGGAAAGCTAGGGTTTTTCCATTTCATAAGGAGAGACAATCCATGACCCAAATCTGAATGCACCATAGCAAAGGTGAAACAAAACCCAAAATCATCTAATTAGTCACATCCTATTTGAAAATACATTATGTAAATGACACTATCATTATAATCAAATAATAGTGTCCATACAACCATCTAATATTAACACAATTATCCAAATAGATAGAGGCACTAGATCTAAAACCTAATAATTGTTCTAGAATTTTCTTCTTCCTTGAGTTTAGCCTTTGGGAATTTGAATATACATCGACATCAGATCTACATAAGTACCTTTTTTACATCATTTTTTATATATATCATAGTTATAATTTCCAATAATATCTTATCTTAGTTTAATAGATTTAGTATATGGTATATCTGAGTTTAGCATTTAATTGGCCTATTGTAGATATGATTATTCACTCTTGTGCCCTATCATTATATATTTTTAACCCTATCTAGACAAGATAATCCACATCTAAAAATTAGGGTTAAACATTAGGTGAACCTAATATTTTAACATAAAATCCTAAGTCATCTAGGGGTTTTTTATTTATTTTCCTATTATTAATCCCTAATTGTCATATAATATGTGAAACATGGATTGCTCCCTAAAATTTGTATGCCTCTCGTACCCGGTCCTCATTTTGATATTATGAAAATTTTAAAGGGATAAATAGGAGTATATTCCTCTCTCTAATCCTAATAAATATGAAAACTCTCATCTAATATAGATAATCAAAAGATAACATAGTATGTTAGTATGTTTGAGAGATTAATAATGACCATTTTTGGTTTGGTGTGAGTCTGAGAGGTCTATGCTGAAGAAAGTGAAACTTGAGATAGATGATGGTAGTGAGGGTAAAATCTTGGGTTAGTTACCCATTTTTCCATTAGGGTACATTGAATACCAAATAGATAAGTAAACTCCTTTAATTGTTTTATTTTCTAGGAATGATTCTAATTCATAAGTTGGTGTAATATGGTGATGATTTTCTATTGGCTCAATTGTTTATACTATATGTTGATAAATTTGTTATGACATTCATATTTTCAGTCCTATAATCTTTTCAATGGATTTATTACTATATATATTTTCATTTTTGAGAACATTCCCAATTTTGATAACATGGTTAGATGTTCATATGTTCGTTCAATGGTACTTGCTTGGTTATTTGACTTTTTTCCATTTGATCATATGATAGTTAATTAGTAAATGTTATGTTATTATGAATTTTGATTTCATACCATGTTTAAATCATTATACATAAGTATTTATTGATCATTTATTCAAATACACATATAAATAGTTGTTTGGTGGTGTTGACAAGTTAAGGGACCCCATCTATTAGGGAATATTAAGTCAGTCTATGTTGTTTTAAATTTAATCTCTTAAAATATATTTCTAAGTTATAAAAAGTTAAGATATATGTTACATAACATATAAAGAAACAAATTTTAAATTAGTTGACTTTTAAATTTAATTAACTTTATAGCTATAACTATCTAGATGTTAGTTGTAACTTCAAAACATAACCATCTTCAATGAAGCTGTTTTATAAGGAAATTAAAGATGCATAATAAAGGGAGAAAACATAAAGGTATTATGATGTCTTATATTCTCAAGATTACATATATTTATTATTCTATGCAAGCATCTCTGAGATTGAAAAATCACTTGCAAATTGACCAAAGAATATCTTCTTTGACAATGAAGTAATCTTCTTGAATATCGCATATATATCTAGGTTTGTTGAGTCATTTATAACTAATTATCTAATTGGTTATCAAGTACTATTATTATTTATGATTTTAAATATATATATTCATATGCTCATAATTTATTTTGTTTGTCTTGAATAATGATGGAAAAATCATAGTTTTGTGACACATTGTTAAACTATAAATTGTATAGTGATATTTTTTTGAAATTTTTTGTTTGTAATCAGACATATTTCAAAGTTTTATCAATAAAATCACTTTTCATACTTAAAGGTTGATTATTTTTCAAAAAAATTCCCTCTTTATTTTACTTAATTATTTTAATTTGATTCATTTACTTAGTTATTTAAGTTTATTTTCCTGTTTTAGATTAGCTCTTAGATTAATTTGTTCATTTTTTATTAGTATTAGTTTTCTTTTTATTTTCGCATATTAGTCTCTTAGACTTAATTTTTTCATTCAATAGTATTAATTTTTTATTTATTTAGTTTATATTATTTTATAATCTCATTGTATTAATTGTTGTCTTGCTTAATTTATTTGATCTTATCTTAGTTTATGTCTTTTTATTAGTATTCATTGGTTTAATCTTGCTTCTATAACTTAATACTTATTGCATTATTTATTAAGTTATAATAGTCTTAGTCCTATATATAATTTAGTATTATTATTAAATTTAATGTTTTATATATTTGTATTAGTTGTCTTTTACTTTATAGTCAATTATTTGCTAGACTAATGTTGTCTTTATTATGTTTCCTTGTTATTTTTTATTTTTATTTCTTTTACATCTCTTTAGGTTTTTTGTGTTATTTATATTTAAGTTGATTTTAGTCTAGTTATGGCATTAAATTTTTTTAAAAGTGATACATTGCTAAGTTAAACAGATCAAATATATATTCTTCAAGAGACTGGCTCTTTCATAGACTTTACTTTATTAGATAGACCAGATTATATTTATTGATTTGATTTTAAACTATTTATACATTGAAAGAAGTGAAATTATTTATGAATATAATAATTTTTAATATATTATATATTAAGTTAAATTATTCCAAAAATTATTAAAAAACTATGTGCACATCTTAGGATCAACATTTTCTCCATATATCCCCTACAATGAAATTAGTTTGATTGCATTTTGGCCTTCATGATAGGTGAAAGGGTTGATTCGTTAACTTGATATTTTTCACTATAAAACTCTTTGGTCAATCCATTGGGGAGTTTCCTAAATCATTTATTTATTAATTTATTTATTTATTTTAAACTTTCTTGTCCATGACCATTATTTATCATCATCCAAGTTGAGTTTGATATTATTGTAGATCAAATTAATATTACTTCTAGCCTTGTTAGTTTTTTTATGTATAACAAACCTTATGATTCACATCACATTATTTAAGTTATATCCAAATAATAAGACAAATAAAAATTTGAAATACATTGGTATGACACTGTAGGTCATAAAACTTAGTTTCATCAAGAACAAAATGGTCATATTTAACAAGAAAAGGAAAAGGTATTGGTTGTTAATCCACCACCTAGAAATCACTTTATTTTTGAAATATTTACTTTTGAAAATATTATAGTTCTTACTGATCCTTAAAAATATGAAGAACCAACTAATCCTATTATAACATTAGAGATTATTAAGTCTTATAGGAAAAATAAGCTTAGAGATAGATTTAGGGATCTCATTCCTGGTATGCATAATGATAGAAACCAAGCTGAAATTACTAATAAAAAAGTTGATTTTGAAATTGAAATTGATCATTAAGTATTAAATCCCTCAATTAATGTAAATCCAATTAATAATTGTACTCTTCCTAGTAAACCTCATTATCTCAAAGGTCTTAATCTACCAAAATTATTAGGAATATTTGGTGAGTCATAGGAAAATCATTTAGATGCCTTTAAAATATTTTGTGTTTCTCTTGGTATAAAAATTAAAAAGGGTTCTCTTAGGTTATTTTTGAAAAATTTGGAGTGTAAAGCATACTAATCCTTTATTATTCCACCCACTAAGGTTATCAACACATGGAAAGATATATAATACTAGCTAGAACTTTATTTTGGTAAGGCTAAATAAGATTTAGAGTTAATCAATGAACTTGTTAATATTTAAATTTATCCAAGTGAGAGTATTTACCATTTTATTAATAGATTCACTAAGTTTCATTAAGAAATTCTTGTGATATAAGATCATCTAAAAAATTATGTAGATTATACTCTTGTAGTGCATCTCCTTTAAAATACAAATTAGCTTTATAAGATCAATAAATAATAGAATATAATGATACAATTCATTTTTACATATAATATGAAAAAAAGTTAAAATGTGTGAAATTTAGATATCAATTTTATTCTACTTTTACTTCTAATTATGTAAATTTTTTCAAAGCAATGCATAATCCTTTAATAAAATTATCATCATCAAGTGGTAGTTGAATGACAAACCTTCAACATCAACAAAAGCTTCCAATCTTAAAAAAGCTAAGAATGAAGAAAAGGTTAATTATTATCATTTTTGAAATAGATCATGATCCTAACACCTGTATAGTTGTTTAAAAGTTTAGAAGATTTATTCAAGTGAAGTATAGTATTGTCATTGACTTGGTTGTTAACATAAACATGTGTGGTTTTGATGAATATTTGGATGATATAAAAAAATGATAATGTTTAATTTATTTAGATGAGGAAAATGGATTATAAATATACCATATAATATAATTCAAACTCAACTAATAATAAAATATTTACTTACAACCCTTTTATGCAAGATAAAGGTAAAGTTGCACATAATATTATTACTATAGATAAGTATGCTATAAATTCTCAGGAACCTAACCCTTTATCTACTAGATTATATAATTCATATAATATCCTTCTCATAATCCCAAAACATTTACTAAAATATGTCATCTCAGGAACCAAACCCTTTATCTACTAGATTATATAATTCATATAATATCCTTCTCATAATCCCAAAACATTTACTAAAATATGTCATCTTTATGTTAGCACTTTTAACATTATTGATGTTATGGAAACTATTAAAATTATTTTTTCTTTACTTTAATATGCTAGCTTACCTGGTCAACATGATAAAATTAATGATGTTATCAAAACCAAAATCCCAATAATGTATTAGGATTATAAGAATAATCTATTAATAATTAATTTAATTCTTTTTTTTCTCAATATAATGATCCTCTAGCGAATTACATTCATTTGTTTCATGTTTCTATTAAAATTACTAATACAGTTACCCATAACTATATTATTGGTACATGAGATTCTAAAACCATTATTCCTACATGTATTATTGATCAAATTAGAATATTATATGAAACTGATATTAAGAGAATTACTGCTTTTGATTCTAGCCAAACCAAGATCTATGGTAAGTTTCATGAAATTGTTATCAAAATAGCTTATGATGAAAGAATCAGGTATATGTCAAATGTGAAAGTTTTATATATCCATCTAATTTTTCTATGTTATTAGGTAACGATTGTTCAAAATCAAATTATGCTTAATTGTAGGTAATGATACCACTTGGTTCCTTATTAGTAATGAAACTACATTTATGCATAGAGATTAATAGAATAGAAATCATATAGAGTCCATAACAACCATTATTTCATATGTTCAAACTAAAATTGGTACTTATAAGTTGCTAACCTTAGATGATCCTGATCAATAAAAAATGATATTTTTTTCCAAGAAAACCATATAGTCCTTATACTTTAATGGTTTTTGTTCATTATATGGGAATGGTTCTAGAAATATTCTAATTTATCCTGTAGGTAAAGTTTTTTTGGTATGCTTATAAATTATCATTTGACAAAACTAACAACACAATTTAATTAGATGCTTTACATTTAGGTCTTGAAAAATCCATAAAATTGAATATCAAACATCTAGAGGTCTCTAGAGATTCTGAATTAATTTTTAGACAAGTTAAGAAATTTATAAGGCTAATTAGACTCATGTCCATAGATATACTTGAAAGGTTTGGTCACTTACAGAAATATTTGAGGTATTTAATATCACACATGCTTAGAGGATTTGATGTTCATGTTGATAAGCTTGTTTTTTTTGCTTCTAATCTAGTTTAAGGGACAATGAATCAATAATAGATTGTTATTTTTTAAATATTTTTAGAACTAAAGTGCCTTATCTTAATGACAACTAACATGTATTTGAATCTGATGAACATATATGTGTGTGTTTTTAATGGTAATTACTTTGATCATGATGCTTATCTATTTAATTGTGGTGATTATTTATATAAAAAAATTATTGTTAGTTTGGTTAGTTTTGAATCCATGTTCATGCCATAAGATTAGCCTAGGATTTATAAAACCAAAGAACCATATATGAGAATTATATTTGAGTCTATTTCCATAAATATTAGCACTAAAGAGGATCCCAAGTTTACATTTTAGGCATTCATTTTAATACTAAGGAAACAAGTTGAGTTTATTAAATTATTCTAGAAATTTATAGATATATTTGTTTGTTCTTACAAAGACCTAAAAAGTTATGATAACGAAATAATAAAACATGATATAGCAATTAAGAATGAAATGAAACATTTTAGGTAAAAATTTAGAATAATAATGCCTTATTAAAAAACACCATCCATAAAGAACTTGATAAAATGTTATATGGTGGTGTCATCTTTATTGTACAATATTTAGATTATGTGACTAACTTTATGTTTTTAGATAATTTTATATGGTGGTGTCATTTTTATGATAAATCTAATCCCTCACGTATTTTAGTAAAGAAAAATTAGACTTATTCATGGGATGTAGGTCTAAATTCAGCATTTAATGAAATTAAAAATTCCACTTCAAGTGCTCATGTACTTATTAACATTGATATAAATAAACCATTCATTTTATATATAAATGAAACTAAGAAGGCCATTCTTTTTTTTATTACTCAATATGATTCTAATTATGTTGAAAGACCAATTGGCTACATGAGTTAAGTCCTGAAAGATGTTGAAACAAGGTACTCTTTGATTGAAAAAATATTTTGTCATTGATATCATCCTTAAATAGATTTAGATGTATTTTTATGGGAAATAAAGTTATTGTTCAATGAAATGTACTATTTTGTCTTTTTTTTTAAAGCAACCAACCCTTAAAGGAATATTATCAAAATAGATTTTCTAAATCCAAGGGTTTGATCTTGAATTTGAAATTTCCAAAACTATTAAAGAAAATGATCTAATTAGACATTTGGCTGAAAATATGACCTATAACATGAAAATTTTAGTTTTGTCAATTGATGATAGTTTAAATTTTAAGGGTCATTTTCAGACCATGAAGGTTGTTGTTTTCTCAAATTTTGTTTTCTCAAAATGATTGGTATTAAGGCCCGATTTCTTACTTCTAAAATTGAGCTTGTCCTGATTTATTAAGAAAACATTAAAGAAAAACGTTAAGATTTTAAGCTCTAAAGTTTGTATTGTTATAGGATTTTATGTTCTATAGAAATTGAGATGGAGTGCTTCTTCATTGTGTGACCCATGATAAAACCTAAAAGTATCTTAGATCTATCATGAAGTTAATTATGATGATCACTTAAAAGAGAAAACTACTACATATAATATTTTTTGTGAAGGTTATTACTATCCAACATTGTTTTAATATGACTAAATATTGGTAAGATCTTGTAAATCCTATCAACTTTTCATTATCTAAGATAAATTTCCATCCATACCTTTAAATATTGTTATACCTACAAAACCATTCACCAAATGGGGCATTGATTTTATTTTAAACATTCATCCTACCTCTTTAGCTATCCATAGATTCATTTTGATTGCTATTGATTATTTTACAAAATGGATTGATGTTGAAGCATTAAAGATCTTTGTTACTTCTGAAATAATTTTATTTTTCTGAAAATTGTTTTTTTCTAGATTTAGTGTTCCTTATGAGATAATATCTAATAATAGTCCTCAATTAATTTTTAATAAATATTTAGAATTTATAATATGTTATTATATTATTTCTAGTCATTCTTCAAAGTACCATCCATAAGGAAATACCCAAGCAGAATCCACTAACAAGAATTTGATTTTGATTATGAAAAAAATAGTTTATGAAAATAATAAGAATTGACACATTAAATTTTTTGAAGAGTTATGGGTTGTTCTTACAATATTGAAATATTAAAATGGTTATTCTCCATTCATGCTAGCCTATGGTTTTGAAGTCAATTTTTTTATTGAACTCCAAAATACTTTAACTAGGACTACCCTAAAATATATATAAAAAATGATACTAATCTAATAGAATGGAGATTAAATGATCTTTTAGCTTTAGATGAAAAAAAGCAATAGCTTTACATAAATTAGAAAAAGGCTAAAAAAAACATAAGATTATTTGATAATTTTTTTTCTAAAAAGGTTTTTAATGTTGGAGATTTAGTGTTATATTGGAATAAAGTTCATGAAGAACATGGGAAACATCATAACTTTTATTCACTTTGGATTGGTCCTTATAAAATAGGTATTGTTCTTATAAATGGTGCATTTCATCTGCAATACCTTGATGGAAACTGATTGCATTATTTGGTTAATGATTATGATTTGAATATTTTGTACAATTGAGTTGCCCTTTATTCAATTTTTGTTTTATTTCTTGCTTTGCTTTCTTGGTTTTTTTATGTATTTGTTTATTTATTTTTATATGCATTTTGGATCTATTGCTGGAACTTGTGAGATATCCATCATTATAAAGGAAAGACAAAAAATTCTACCATATTACTGTAAGTATTTATTTGTCAATGATTTTAATACTTTGTTAAGCTTCATATTAATATATTATAAAGAAATGAGCATTGAATATTCTATTGTTATTAACATTACTTGCTTTTAGAATTGATATTCTAGTCTAATGCATTATTTTTCATCCATCTTGAACTTCCCTATTTTAATCTTTACTATTTTCCATGCCATACTAGTTGAACATTTTATCCCTTAAATTTCTAAATCTTTAAAGCGGTTCACGCATAGCTACTTAGGAAACTATTTACCTAGATCACACTCCTAAGTCTATGAAATCTACAATTTGGATTACAACCCAATTTTACTAGTGAAAATGGATAGCAAGGTCTCCACCATTATAGAAAATTTTAGTACCCACATTTTAAAACTTGAAATTATGCTTAATCTCACATATGATGGCATAAGTCGTAAAGTTCAAAAATATTTGTGGCTGCCAACTTATTTGAATTAATTTACTAATTATTTTATGTGTATGGTTTAATATGTCGTAATGTTACATTGCTTGATTTAAAAAGTCATAATATTTAAGATAATTATGTGTAGTGTAAGGTTTTATAAAAATGTTGTAAAAAATATTTTTCTACATTTAGGAATTGCAATGGTATCTTATCACATAATTATGAATAACATGGTTTTGCAATATCAAATCAAATGTTTAATTTTGATTAAGTTGGTATCTTGTTCACAAATGGTTTGTGCATGTTATAGCTTCCATGTTTTGATAATTTTATTTCATTCTAACTCACACCTTTATCTTGTGACTTGAATGTCAGTAGCATGAATTGAATTCTATAGGTGATCCTCAGTTATTCAAGCTTGTGATATCCATTAATGTGAATTTTAATTAATTTTTTAATGATTTTGAATTTACTTACAAGTAATGATGTTTGATAAAAATGGTAACATTGCTATTAATTGATATTGTAGTGACATTGGTATCACTTTGCTCATTTGATTTTTAATTATTTATACCTAAGGTCATAAATTAAATGTTATCATGTTTAATAACGTCACCTTGGGTTCAATAGTATTAGGGGTCATTTTTTACATAAGTTTCGATTAATACCTAGATATGTGCATATTTTTGTGTCATTTATATATGAACAGTTTGAATTTAAATCATAAAAATGTAAAATGATTTGTATTTGTACATTTTGATTTAGGTATTAAATTTTTTCCTTTCATCATTGTTGGTTTTTTATGGATAAATGGGTAGGAAACTTGGTAATGTTTTTGTCATGTTTCTATATTTAGTTGCTAATTTCTATTGGTGATGGTATAACTTTCAATTGGAGGTTATTTTTGATAATTTTTAATATCCATTATTTTAGTGGACACATTTTCGTAACTGTATTAAATGACCACCTTAGAGGTTACACCTCTATAAAAACATTGGATTTCATTATTCAAGACTCATTCCTGTCAAGCTCTATGTAGAAAATAAAATCTATATATTTAGTTTTCAAAGGTAGAATAAATATATTTGGTTTAGATCCTTTCATTTTTTGCATTCATCTAGTGGCAAGTATGTAGGTAGTCTATTGTATTAGATTATAATGAAGTGAATTTTATAATGAGTTAAAATGATATTCATTTACTTTCATGCATTTTTATTTGTGTGAGATTTTATATCCAAGTAGGAGAAGCTAATTGTGGCTAAGTGATAGACAATGTTGGTTGAATGTAGAATAATGAAAATTTTAATTTTGTTTCATGTAATGAATAAATTTTTTTGGGTTGGAATGGTTTACATACAATGTTATCTCTTTATTATATGATAAAGATGGGATTTTTTCTTTAATTTTGCATTATGAAGCGATTTTATTGCATGTAAATGAAATCATTTTAATTTTATGCATAAATCAGAATTGTAAAGTTGTTACTATTTGCATATTTAATTTTTTGAATCACTATGATATTTATTGTAAATGCCATGAATTACACACATTAAAGGTTTATATTGTGTGGTATAAACTCAATTTGATTAATTTTTGTAGTTGTGAAGGTACTTAGAGTTTTGTTGTCATTATTCATTGAGTCTCATTATATTATGTGGGATGTCTTTTCCACCATGGAATCTTATTTTTATGAAATTCATCTTTCCTATTTAAGCGTTATATTATAGTTATTTTATGTATGCATGAATAAGCTACCAAAACATTTTAAATTCTAGGTGCTCAAAGATAGTTTTGGTTAACACAATAATTATTTTGTGGATTCATTTTGTCAAAACATTGCTAAGTAGCTGGATAGTATTTTTTTAAAATAAGTTTTGAAACCCTCCATATTTTAAATCAACACTTGCATACAATATCAATAATTTTTGGAACTCAAAATGTGATATGGTGTTATTTTTATAATTAGGAATATTTGCATAAAAGGTTTGTTTTGGTTGCAAGATGCTCAAGGGTTTTTTCATCTTTATATAAATGGTTTTTTTTATCTCACTATCATGCTATTAGTTAGTCTATGTGCCCTGAGGGTTAATAAAAATAAATGATTCTAGTACACATGGATTATTATTTGGAAACTTACAAATAATTTCACAAATTAAATGATTTTTGGTTTGGTTCAATTAGCACGATTTATTTAGATTTGTATGAAAATTTTAATTTGTTATGTTCAATTGTGAAAATTTAACCAATTTTAAAGCTCATGTTTTTAAAAACCTCATACATTGCATGTAAATTTGAAAGTGATTTAGAACTCAAAATGCAAGATAGGGTTGTTTGTATTTTGTTTTGCATAAATTTTTGGAAAAAGTGTTTGAAACTTGACATAATTGGTATTTTTCATACAATAAATTGAATATAGAACATTTTATGATTAAATGGTTATGATTAGTGTAGTTTATCTTTCCTTAGTCTACATAAGTGCATGACAATATTTATGCATTTGTTGAGTATCTATGTTAAAGCTACATAGAATATTATCATTAATAAAATATTTATTTGGTTTAAGAAAAATCATGATAAAGGTGTTCTTGACAATGAATTTATTTTCTTATGAAGGTTTTTCTATCAACAATTCCCTTGGGAAGAATAAATGATTTCATATGCATACAATTTCATTAATAACCCTCCATTTTATTGAACAAATGGAATTTATTTTAGTCTCATTTAAGATTAAACATGTTGTAAATGAACCTATTGTGATCATTTGATTCAATTAAAAAATGTAATTTTTTAATTTCTTGACAAATTTCATCAATTGAAGTTGTTGGATTATTTAAAATATTTGTCATTTCAAGTTTATTATTTGAATTATTTCAAATTTATAATCCTATCAAGATGGACTCTAGATTCATGGGATTCTGGTAGAAATGTTTGGGGAGGAGGTAGTACATAGCATAGTAGTAGTAACCCTTCATGAAGTAGTTATCAGAAAAGTCCTTTTCAAGGTCATAGGGATGCTAACAATGTTTCCCTCCATTTTAATTGAAGAAATTAATTTTTTTCCAATTTGCTATGAATGACCTAAGTTTTTTGTAACTTATTAGATAATATACCTTCTTCTTAATTCTTTGTGACATAATGTTTTTAGTAGAATCCCAAGATAATCCACTTGGTGATCTTATCATTTTGGACAAGGTATGTCAAGTGAATTCTCTCATCACATGAACATAAATCTCTACCATATTCCTAATACAAACCATATTTTAAACTATGCCAATTTTTTTCTTGAGATTATCCCTAATTTTTCTAATCTAAACCTATCTCTGGAAATTGATCTTATACCTATTGCACTTATACCTAATGATCTTTCATCTTTGGGTAAAAATCATGTTGGCATCCTTATGTCCCAACCCATGGTGAACAATGTGTTGAATAAATTGAATCTTTAGATAGACAATGATAGTGGGGGTAAAAACTTGGTTGACTTACTCACTACATCATTGGAGTAAAATAAATATAAAAGAGATATTGGAGCTCCTTTAATATATCTAGTTTTTGGGTGTGATTCTTACGCATAAGATGTTTTAGCAAAGTGATGTATTATTTGTTGGATAAGTTGTTTATACTATTTGTTTAACAACTAGTTATGTTGTTCATACTTTCAGTTTTAAACTCTTTTCAATAAATTTAGTATGAACAATAGATTTAGTTTTAATAACATTCCTAGCTTTGATAATATGGTTAAATGTTTATATGTCCATTCAGTGGTACTTGATTGGTTAGATTACCTATTTTATATTTTATCATATGATATTTACTCAGTAAACACTATGTTATTATGGATTATAATGTCGTGTAATGTTTAAGTAATTAGACATAAGTATTTATTGATCATTTATTCATATAGACATGTAAATAGTTGTTTAGTGGTGTTGACAAGTCAAAGGCCCCACCTATTAGAAAATATTAATTTAGTCTATATTATATTAAATTTAACATTGTCAAATTTATTATAAATTTATAAATATAAATTTCAGTTATGAAATTTATTACCTATAATTTTTTTTTATAAATTGATTGAATTTTAAAATTAATTATCTTTATAACTATAACTAACTAAAGGTTAGTTGTAACTTTAAGATATAGCCACCTTCAATTAAGATTCTTTATAAGGATATTAAAGACACAACAAAGGGAGAAAATACATAAGTATTAAAAGATATTCAATTCTCAGTCTTCCATATCTTTCTTCTTCCATGCAATCATTTCTGATATTGAATAATCACTTGTAAATAGACAAAATAATATCTTCTTTGACAGTGAATTAATCTGCTTAAACAACACAAGTTTATCTAAGTTTATTGTTTCATTTATAACAGATTATATGATTGATTATCAATTATTAATGTCTTTGATGATTGCAAATATGTATTCATATGCACACAATTTATTTATTTTGCTTGAATAATTATGAAAACATCACATTTTGTGACAAATTGTTAAATAATAAATTGTATAGTGGTCTTTTGTTGAAAGTTTCATTAGTAATCTAACTTATTTCAATTTTTTCTCAATAAAATCATTTTCATAGTTCAAATTTTATTCTTTTTCAAATTATTTCACTTTTTATTTTACTTAGTTGTTTTAATTTGCTTCATTTACTTGTTTATTTAATTTAATTTTATATTTTAGATTATTTCTTAGATTAATTAGTTCTTTACTTATTAGTATTAGTTTTATTTTTATTTTAACATCTTAGTCTCTTAGATTTAGTTATTTCATCCAATAGTATTAAGTTGTTTATTTTAGTTTGTATTATTTTACTATACCACTCTTTTGAATTGTTGTCTTATTCACTTTATTTGATCATCAATTAATTTATGTCTTTAGACTAGTATTCACTAGTTTAGTCTTGCTTCTATAGCTTAATATTTATTTATAAGTTTCTTAATTTGTAATAGTCTTAGTCCTTGATATTTTTGTATTATTTTTAGATTTATTGTTGGATTTATTTGTCTTAGTTGTCTTTTGCTTTATAGTTAGTTAGTTCTTAGACTAATTTTATTTGTTATTATGTTATCTTTGTATGGTTTTCATTTCTATTTATTTTACATATCTTTAGGTTTTCTACACTATTTTTATTTTAGATTATTTTAGTCTTATTATGGAATTAAAATTTATAGTAAAAGATACATTATTGAGTTAAATAGATCAAAGATATTTCCTTGAAGAGACTGCCTCTTTCATAGGATTTAATCTTTTGGATATGTTAGAGTATATTTATTGATCTGATTTTGAACTATTTATACATTGAAAGAAGTGAATTGATTTCTTAATATAATAATAATAATAATAATAATAATAATAATAATAATAATAATAATAATAATAATAATAATAATAATAATAATAATTATTATTATTATTATTATTATTTATGTATTAATATTATTTATTCCTTGAATTATAAAATAAATCATATGCACATCTTAAGATCAACATTTTATCCATATATCCCCTTTGATTAAACTAGACTGATTCCATATTGACTTTTATAATAGGTGATAGGGTACATTCATTGATGTGACATTTATCACCATCAATAGGGGTTTTCCCAAGTAATGTCACATTGAAAGGAAAATATGGGTTATTAAATTTACTTCACTTAGCTATGTAGTGTAGTGAAGTCAACTAAGACACCCTCATGATATAAAGGGAAAAATAAATTAACAAGTGTTATTTTATAATAAAAATGAAAAATTTATTAACTAATAAAAACATGGACAAGTGTTACTTACCATGTACATAGGAATGTGAATAATACCTAAATAATCCCATTGAGGGAGTGATTTTGGTGATAAGTAAGGTGGTGTCAACCTACAAGAGTAAAAATGGAAAATATCATGCCTTACAATAACATTATGGAACTATGACTAATTAGCAAAACTGCCTCATTTCATCATAAAATTATTTGTCTTCAAGTGTAATTTTATAATAAAAGCATAAAATATATTAACAAATAAAAATATGGATAAGTGTTACTTACTATGTATACTTAGATAAAAATACTAATTGAATTATCCCATCGATGGATTGAGTTAGGTGCCTAGTGAGGTTGTGTCAATCTATAAGACTAAAATGAGAAAATAACATGTGAAATAAAATTACAAAAAATGAAAAGTTAAAATATGTGTTGTTTGATGTGTCTAATGTTATTTTCAAGTGAAAAAATTAAAATACATTGTAATACTTAATAAAATGTAATTTTAGAAGAAAATTTTTCAAAAATGTTTTTTTTTGAAATGCAATGGCTAGTAAAATGAACTATATATTTAAAAACTTTACAATTTTTAAAAGTCATATATGTATTTCCAATTTTGAGCATTTGAGATCTGAGATCATTGTGATGGAATATCAAGAGAAAGTATTCAAATTGAAAAGGATGTAGAGAGGATGATAGGGGTAAAAATGGTAAAGGGTGTCATATTAACATGAATAATTTACATTAATTACTATGATGTATCCCTAGGTTTGAATTTTTGATGATAAATTATGCTACATCCATTATTTTTTTAAAATTTTGTGCATCGGTGGGTTCATGGAATTGTAGAGAATAATAAAAAAATTAACTAATTTTGGGTTATTTTTGATGCTTTTAGGGTAGATGTGGTCAATTGGAAGAACCACTAGTGTCGAGATGAAATTTCCAATCTTAACAAACTGGTAATTATATCTTCATCTTGGGGGTTGTGTAACTGTCATAGTGGTAATGCATATTTCAACTAGTTTTGATGTTTAAGCAACTATTTTAGTGGTCACATAATTTTTGGCTTTTAAGGATTGGAGGTTAAAAAACCCACCATGATGGTTCCACAACCACCACCTGCATTAAGTGATGATTTCATCATAGGGTAAATTTTAATGTTTTTAGATATTTTTGGAGGCTAGATAACATATTTATGTTATTTATATTTATTTTTTTAGGGTGATTATATTCAATTGAGTAGATTTAGGGAGAAAGAGTGACCCCTGAGAGTCTTTGTCTTATTGAAAGATGATTATTTGTCTATATTAGATAGATCTATCATCCTTATTATTATGTAGGTGGGGGTTATTTCCCCAATGAGTAGGTTTTTATTTAACCTTAAATACAATCAAGATGATCTTATTATTAACCTTATATTTTGATTAAAGTGGTACATAGAAATCAAATGACACAAGGGTGATAATTAGATCTATAGTATGCCAATTCGACGTTAAAACTCAACTATAAGCATATACTAAATTTATTATGCTGAGATAGTCTAAATATGGAAAGTACAACTATGTACAAAATTGATAAGTAATATACTTAGTTGATTTTGATGTTAACACCATGTTGGATCTTGAACAAATAGGAGTAAGACTAGAATATAATTATGGAATAGTCATCAGATTATAAATCAAATGCTTTTGGAGATCTAGACCATAACATCATCCTAGAGCAGTTACATAAATGCTACTATCTAGGTTCAACATAAGTGTCCTATACAAAAAACCTACTAAAAAAGGATACAACCACCTGGATGATTTTGGGTTTTAATTTTCCTTCACTTTGGTGTATTTATATTTGGGTCATGGACTATCAATCCTTTTGAATCAGAAAAACCCTAATTTTCCATCTTCATAGTAACCTTGGTTAAAAATTGTCTAGTGGGCACATAGTGTCAAGCTAATCCCAAAGTCCCCACTATTAGAGGGCATTGCCTATATAGAAAATACTCCAAAAGACGGCCTCAAAATCATGTATTGATCCCTTATGTGTTAGATTTTGTGTTAATCATATAATATGTGTAAAGCATGTACAATAGTGACCTATCCTATAACTTGTCAATTTAAGCTCCTGGGATCCTCCTTTAGTACTTTAAACCTATAAATGTGTTAAACCTATGACTAGTATATAAATAATAAATTTATTCAATTGAATTATCTTTAAATGCTCTTTATTAATAATACCTAGTGTTATTCCCATGTTTCTAGGTGAAGAATGAATGAGGGTTTATCTTCTATTTATATCAATCCCTTTAGTGTAATAACTCACATTAAATCACTTAGGCTAAACATTAAGATACATTTCATTTACAAATTAGATGACTTTAGGCATTCAAAACTTGCATTAGGTTAGGACACTAATGTTGATGCTAGTTTCTATCCCAGACATTAGTGTCTATGGACAAAGAAAGCAGGTACAAGTTTATAACTTGTAGAGATGAAAGATAAGTACATTTTAAGCATTTTGGGCAAGATAAAAGACCTAGGTCTATTGGAACATAATTATCTATTGAGAGGGGGGGTGAATTAGTAGATTGACTAAATTAGACCTTTTTAATCCCTTTTTAAAACAAACTAGAATGATATTTAGATTAAAACATATGCAGCGATTACACACATGCAAATACACATGACACCATATTCATAAATGGAAAACCCAATATGGGAAAAACCATTATGATAATCATTGATAGAATCTACTATTCTAATCTAGAATCATAATCAAAACCTCATTTGTTACAAATTTAAGGGCACCAACCCTAAGGAGACACCAATCCCCTAGTTTAAGAGCACAAACTCTAAAGAATCACCCACTCCCTAACTAAGCACCAAATTGGCTTAACCTCATTGGGTACAATATTTAAGGGCACCAACCCTAAGGGGACCAATCCCCTAACTAAGCACCAACTCAGCTTATCTTATGGAACCAACCAATTATATCTTTATGGATCTATAACTCTAATTTAAAAAATAGATTCATAAATGAATCCAAGTCCAACTCTCTATTACAGGTCTAGTCTCTCATTTCCAATGATTTTCACATCTATATATGCCTTTATTCCTCTCTACCTCTATTCCTCTATGTCTGTATATATCTATTTAACACACTTTATTTCTCTCTACAACATATTCTCTTCCTCCCTAATTATTTGGTTTTGTGTCTCTATATTTCTCTGTTTGACACAATTTAACTACACCAACAATAGCAACAACTTTTACTGTATCTTAAATGACATATATATAAGCATTTGATCTAGGGTTCTATCTATTATTTATGTTCACACTTGTTTGCTAACACATCATGCTCTATTCTATTGGACTTTAGTTCCTATCTTTAACTGCAAGTTTCCTACATCTTGAAATCATTATCAACTACCATGATTCTTGGTCTTTTACTATATTTAACATTTATCATGATCTAGTCTTGATGCAGATGTCATTTTACATGATTATGATTGATCAAAACAATATGTATTATTGTCTATGCCATGTAATACATCTTTCTTGCATGTTTCATAGATTGACCATTAGGAAGATCATATCTTTAAATACTGACTATTGATCTTTAAGTTTGGCACCATGATCTAATGATCCTTGTTTAATCTACTCATCTTTAAAATGCATTCATTTGATCAAGTTTTGACATGTTTACATGCTTTTTTTGGATCCTTGTATTCTTCTAAACTTTACATTTTTAACTTTGAAATGTATTTGTTGGATCTTTTGATCTGAGATCCCACATGCCATTAGATCTTTAAACCAAAACTAACTTTACTTCTACTTTTTCATTAAACATCAACCTCTCAATCTCATCTCATTTCTTCCTAAGTCTTTAAAATGAGTACACTCTATTGATATATCTCAATATTTAACTTACCTCTATCTCATAAAAATTAAGCACTTTATGCCATTGAGTCCACTTGCTACATTAGTCTTCATTACACAATCATCCACTCATCATTCAATCTTTTGACAAGCTCGATCTTTATCTTTGATAAGCTCTTGATAATATGAGACTTGGCATTAACATGTGACTTATACACATTGTTGTCAGTTCCTGATATTGAGATAGTTTTCATCCTTGTATTGATCATTGACTATTTGACTTTGAACCACACTATAGATTTACTAATCAAGCTCTATGATTGTGATACTTGTCACTGCATAATCACTTGCAGGTACCTTTGACATATTAACTTCATTGTGAGTCATTAGATATTCAATGTATGACTAAGTGCTCATCTTTATATATCCTAACAATTTAAATATTTACCTTATGAAAATTTGACTAGGTATGGGGACCATCTCAATATGCCTAAAATGCTAACTTTGCAACTTCATATCTTTTGCTTCACTCATCTACCTATTCTAAAATGATAATTAATAAACACATATGATCATTTCCTCTTGAATCCTTAATGTATGTGAGATATAATGCCCTTAATCTACTTACTTAGATTATTTTGCCATAGAGCTAACTATGTTTACAACTGCCTAGAAGGCCAACTTTGTCCTTACATAACTTTTGATGTGATTCATTGCATGACCTATACTTTAGTGTATAAGATACTCTCACATAGGGAATTCCATACATATATTCATCATTTCTATAAACCTTCATAATTTTAGGATATGAAATCATAAAAATTCCTACTCATATTTTTCATACCATCTGTAAATTTGACTAAGTGTTGGAAAACACTGTCAAATACCTGAAAGCTCAAATTTTATCATGCATATCTTTTGTCATGCTACATTTCATGACCTAAGATTCATCACATAAAAACTAGGCACAAAAATGAACAAAACCATATAATCATTTTATCCTGACACCTCCATGTGTGTGAATGTTGACCTCATCAATATTCTTACTTGGCTTTACTTGAACCCTTTCGCAAATTCGGGTAAGTATAGAAACTTAGTGAATTTTGTCTGAGTAGCCAACTTTAGATCCTCATATCTTCTACTACACTTCATCTCATGACTTTAAATATGGAACATAATAACTAGGGACTAATGTGATCACAACCATATGACCAACTCCCCAAAAATCATCCACACATAGTAATGGTGATATCAACAAACTTCCTATTTAATTTTTCCTCTATAGACCCAAAATGTCTAGATGATCAATATAAGAAACTAGATGAATTCCACTCATGCACACAAGCATTCCAATCATCCTTAACCTCTGATAGTATTCCTTACATATCCTCTAATCACCATATTCAACCTTGAGCATTAATGACAATAATCTCCCTTTTGACATCAATGAAAATCATATTGCCAACAATCTCACCCTTTGTCATTGATGGAAAACTAAATACTCTAATCTTCTAATATTCTACTTCATATCAAGCATTGTTTGCATTGGCTTCTTATGAGTATGAGATGAAGCTTTTCATACTAGACTTTATCCCTCTTAGGCAATGGCACATTTGCCTAAACTCAACTTAGACACATGCTCTAATCTTATTTAAAATTTGCACTTTTTCTCCAAACTTTTATAGAGAGCATTTTCACTTTTTCTCCCCCTTTAACATCAATGTCAAAGGGATATTTCTCACTATTTGTCCAAATGTTTCTCCCCCTTTATCAGATAAAGGAGTTTTTCCAAGAATCTAAAATAATAAAATCATTAAAATTTTGTAAAAGTATGCATACCTGAGTTGCCTTTCCTCTTTTCTTTCAGGGATTAACAAAGTTTTTATGATCCTACTCCTGGACTCATTCCTTATCACTAGTATCTAGTGATGTGATGTAGGAACTACCACTCCAAATATCTATCTCATTTCATCACTTGAGCATATTTAGATCTCCATACCCCATTAAGAACCACCATACAAGATCACTAGCCTTCTCTCTCAGATTTAAATACATAGTCCTCTGATCCTAAGACCTGACTAATTATAAATATTCCCTTTGTTTATGCATGAGGATTCAATACATTTTCAAAACACCTGACTTAGTTTGATCAAGTTATTATCACAACCTGCTTGAGTTATCATTTGTAGTAGATATCACAACATCTTCAACCATAACTAAAAGATTTCACATATGTTCCCCTTCACATCATGCATATCTCTTTAAGTCATTCATGGTATCTGAGTTAGCTTTCCCTAACTCCATGCTCCATCTTTGCATCAAGGGACTACCCATATCACACCATAACTTCATTTAACATGTGTATTCATCTTTTTACACATGTTCACTAAGTTTGGTGACCCAACTCATTACACAACCTAAGATAAACAATTTCAAGGGTTTTTTGAATTAGAGCCCTTATGCCAACCTCTAAAACCTATTGCATATCAAGAAATAACCATCACACTCATCCACACTAGTATTTTATCTTCCACACCTTTGCGAACATTGGCTTCTTATATCATGGCTTTAACCCTTAGGTATTAACTGAGAAACACTATAATATCTAAAATCTAAAATAAATCATTTCTAAGCTCATTTCTTGCCTTCTATAACCTTTTTAAGAATACCACAACAAAACTTGATTCTCCACTAAAAGGAGTCTCTTAAGAATCATAGACAAAGACACCCCACTTCATAATGTCTCAAAATAATGTGAAACTAGGAGTTGCCCATGACTCCTCATATTCTTTTTCCTCCTTAGTCATCTTGTACTTTTTCTTATTATTCTTTTTAGGATTAAGATAAGTAACATGCTCATTCACTACAATACTCTCCTTTTATTCTATTATTTGATTAAAAATACATGGAGATAACATAGATTCATGAGATACCTTTTCACTTGATGAATATTCCTTACAGTTTAGAACCTCATCACTAGGCACAAAAAACTAATGTTCTATACATGAAACTTACTCAAAAACAATAGGATGCTCACACGAATCTTTACACACTTCATAAGTATCCTCAAACAACACCTTGGACTTCACTTTGAGATCTATCTTTTCATTCTCAACATGAGCAGACATTGAGAGCTCTTGGCATTCTCCAACCTCTGTAGAATTCTCCATCATAACTTGATATTTCAATTTCCATGCATGATTAGGTTTCTTATGTCTTATTTTCTTTTTATGAGAGACTTTTAAACTTTTATTCACACTAAGAGGCATTATTTTATTTACACTTTGTGTCTTTGGTCTTACAAAGCTTGGTCTACATTATTTAGCTATGTGACCAAAATTATTGCATTTATATCATATTACATTTGTATCTAACAAAGTTAAAAATGTATTTTTTCTTACAAAATTTATTCTCATTTTAGATAAAAATCTACATTCACTAGCCTTATGACCAAACTGATTATAGATATAAAAATAACCACATAAAAATGAAGAATACATGGTCAAATCATTTTTAGTGTAGGATGGGGAATCCTTCTTAAATTTGGCTTCTTCAAATATCTCGCTCTTATGTAACCATCTACATCAACTACCTTTGTCTTTTGCATCTTCCTTGTGTTTGTAAAGATGGACCCAACATTATTCTTCCTTTATTTAGGCTTATTTTCTCCTTTATCTTTCCTTACATCATTAGAGCTTATATCTATCTTTGTATCCTTGAAATCTTTCTCTTTGTTTGATCTTGATCCTCCTTCTACTTTAAAATTATCATATAACTTTGTAGATTTACTAGTTATGGGACATTTTCCTTTTTCATAACCAAGAACAAATCTTTCTTTTGATGAATTTTTAGAGTTAATTAATTCATCAAGAATGTTTGATCCTCCTATCAACTTTAGAATTTTGTCTATTTATTCTTTAGCCTTTTAAAGCTCTTTTCTCAAAGCCACTATTTCTACTTCTAGCTTCATACATTAACCAGATTTAAATTTTAGCTCAATTTTGAATACATATTCTATTCTTGTACCCTATTCAACTTGTGTCTTTAGGATCACTACCATCTGATCAAATCTTTCAAGACTTTTGGACACCTTTTCAATCTCTTTTATTGATAGCTTTTTCAACGTTGTGCTCTCTTTTCTCAGCTTGTCAATCTCATCTAGAGCATATATGAGTTCACACTATAAATCCACTTCTCTTTCCTCTTCTTCATTAGAGTATTAAACTTCTTCTTGATCTATATCTACAGAAGTTGATCCTAATGCCATGAATAGGGATTCATTTCCCTTAGCCAAAAAGGCACAATCATGGTCATCATCTAAGTATGACACTCATCTAATGAATCATTATCTTCTTTTATATACAAGACCTTCTTGTTTTTAAAGAAGTTCTTGGAATAGTGGGGCTTCATCCTTTTACCATCCTATTCTTTCTCAGTGTTATCTTTTTTCTCATAAGGGCATTTAGCAATAAAATTTCCTACCTTACCATAGTTAAATCATTTAAAAGGTAACTTACCTTTGTATTTTATAAGTCCTATTTTTAATCTTATAAAAAAATTGTCTTCTTCATCAATATCCTCAGATCTAGATGTAGATTCTTCTACCTTTACTTGATCAAATTCTTTGAATGTAGCTTCTCTCTTAGAAGTATCTGCTTCTCACACTCTCATCACATAGGCAGTGAAGGTTCCATACAACTAATCAATAGTGACTCTATCCAAATCTTATGCTTCCTCTATTACAAAGATTTTAGAGTCAACCTTGATGACAGATCTCTTAATACCTTTTTGATAATGATTGATTATTTCATCTCTTATCCAAGTTCTCTGTTTTCATTGACTATTTCATATACCCTAAGGAATTAGTCTACAATTTTCTCTTTTTTAGTCATTTTAAGACTTTCAAACATACCTTTGTATGTTTGTAGCTTGGCTTGATTTACCTTATCATCACCTTCATAGATACTCTTTAATTTGTTCCATATATCTTGTGTATTTTATAATGCTTCACTTTAACAAACTCTATTTTAGATAATCCACAAAGAATAGCATTCTTTATATTGGCATTGATCTCATATGCCTACTTGGTATCCTAATCAATAGCAGTTGTAGTAGGAACTATATATCCATTTACAATAGGCATCCATACATCAAACCCTAATGAAGATATATATGCTTCCATTCTAATTCTCTAGAATGCTTAGTTTGATCCATCAAAGAAAGGTGCTTTATTTGAGAAAGAACCTTCTTGACTAGCCTTTTGTGTTTACCATCCAAGATATACCTGAGGTAATTAAGCTTATTCTAAGGAACTAGGGCTTTGATACCAATTTTTAGAACACTACTATATACTGAGAGGGGGTGAATCAATATATTGACTAAATTTTTCCTTTTTAATCCCTTTTTAAAAAAATGTATAAATGATATGTAGATTAAAACATATGTATAGATTGCACACACATAAATACACATGACACCATGTTTATATGTGGAAAACCTAATATGGTAAAAAACACAATGAGAATAGCTACTAAAATCTACTATTCTAATCTAGCCTCACAATCAAAATCTCACTAGTCACACATTTAAGGGAACCAACCCTAAGGAGACACCAATCCCCTAGTTTAAAAGCACAAACTCTAAAGAAGCACCTAATCTCTAAATGAGCACCAACTTAGCTTAACCTTACTAGTCAAAATATTTAAGGGTACCAACCCTAAGGAAACACCAATCTCCTAAATGAGCACCAACTCAAATTTTCTAATGGCACCAACCATTCAGAACTCTATGGAGTTACAACTTCATCTTACAAAATAGATTCATAAATGAATCAAACTCTAACTCTCTATTATAGGTCTAGTCTATAATTGATCATGCTCTACACATCTATATATGTCTTTAATCCTCTCTACCCCTTTACCTCTATGTCTATATATATATATATATATATATATAGTGTGTTTACTATATATATATATATAGTAAACACACTTCATCTCTCTCTAAAACCTTATCTCTTCCTCTCTACCCTTTTACCTCTATGTCTACACACACACACACACACACACACACACACACACACACACACACACACACATAGACACACACACATATATATACATACATATATATATATATATATACATATATATGTATATATATATATATATATATGTATGTATATATATATAAATGTATGTATATATATGTATGTATATATATATATATATATGTATATGTATATATGTATATGTATATGTATATATGTATATATATATATATATGTATATATATATATATATATGTATATATATATGTATATATATGTATATATATATGTATATATATATATATATATATATGTAGATATATATATATATATATATATATATGTATATATATATGTATATATGTAGATATATATATATATATATGTATATATATATATATATGTAGATATATATATATATATATATATAGTAAACACACTTCATCTCTCTCTACAACCTTATCTCTTCCTCTCTACTCCTTTGGTTATGTGTCTCTATATTTATTTATTTGACACAATTTAAATACACTATAAGCAACAACTTTTTCCATATCCTAGATGACATATATATAAGCATTTGATCTAGGGTTCTATATATTATTTATGTTCACACTTGTTTTCTAACACATCATGATCCATTCTATTGGACTTTAGTTCATGTCTTTAACTTCAAGTTTCCCACATCTTAAACTCATGCTCTACTACCATGATTCTTGGTCTTTTACTATATTTAGCATTTATTGGGCTCTAGTCTTGATGCACATGTTATTTTACATGATTATGATTAGTCACAATAATCTGTATCATTGTCTATGTCATGTAATGCATCTTTCTTGCATATTTCATGGTTTGATCATTGGGATGATCATATCTTTAAATACTAACCATTGATCTTTAAGTTTGGCACCATGATCCAATGATCCTCATTCAATCTCATTAAATTTAAAATGCATCTATTTGATCAATTTTTGATAGTTTTGCATTCTTTATTATATCCTTATATTCTTCTAGACTTTACCTTTTCAAATTTGAAATGAATCCATTAGATATTTTTATTAGAGATCCCGCATGCCATTGGATATTCAAAGTATCACAAACTTTACTTCTACTTTGTCGTTAAACATTGACCTCTCAATCTTATCTCATTACTTCTTGAGTCTTTGGAAAGAATATGCTCAATTGATCTCGATCGGTCTTTAACTGACCTCTATCTCATTAAACATTAAGCACTTTATCCCATTGAGTCCACTTGTTCCATTAGATCTTCATTGCATGGTCATTTGCTCATCATTCAATCTTTTGAAAATCTTGATCTTTATCTCTGATGATATTTTAACAATTTCACACTTGGCATTAGTGCATGCCTTTTTCACATCACTATCAATTCCTATTATTGAGACACATAGCATCCTCATTGATCATTGAGTATTTTACATTGAACTACACCATAGATTTACTATTTAAGCTTTGTGATTGTGAGACTTGTTACTAATGCATTCACTTGTAGGTACCTTGACATATTAACTTTGTTGCACACCATTGGATATTCATTGTACAATTAAGTGCTCACCATTAGACTAAGTATGGGGACCATTTCAATATGCCTAGAAGGCTAAATTTACACCGTCATATCTTTTGCTTCTCTCATCCACCTGTTCTAAAATTTGGACAATATAAACTAGGCATGATAATGAACAAACTCATATGTTCATTTCATATTGAATATTTCATTCATGTGAGATATAATGCTATTAATTTTCTCACTCATATTATTCTACTATAGAGCTAACTATGCTTAAAATTGCCTAGAAGGCCAACTTTGTTCTTTCATAACTTTTGATACGCTTTATTGCATGACCTATAATTTAGCACATAAGATCCTATCACATAAGAGACTCTATCCATATATTCATCTACTCTAGAAACCTTCATATGTGCAAGATATAACATCATAGAAGTTCTTACTCATTTTTTTCTTTCCATCTACAAATTTAACTATGGGAAAACACTATCAAAATGCCTGGAAGCTCAAATTTTCTCATGCATATCTTTTGTCACACTATATTACATGATATGATATTCAACACATATAAACTAGGCATAAAAATAAATAAACCCATGTGATCATTTTGTCTTGACACCTTTATGTGTGTGAATGTTGACCTTATCAATATGCTTATTTGGCTCTGCTTGAACCCTTTTGAAAATTTGGCTAGGTATAGAAACTTTGTGAATTTTGTCTAAGTAGCAAAATTTGCATGCTCATATCTTCTACCACACTTCATCTCATGAATTCATATTTGGTGCATAATAACTAGGAACTAATGTGATCACAACCATATGACCAACTCCACCATACTCATCCACATGTGGTAATGCTGACATCAACAAACTACCTATTCAAATTTTCCTCTATAGACCCAAAATGCCTAGATGATCAATATGAGGAACCAAATGAATTCCACTCATGGACATAAGAAATCCATTCTTCCCTAAACTCTAATAGGACTCCTTTCATATCTTATAATCACCATATTTATCACTGAGCATCAATGACATCCATAATGCCAATAATCTCCCTTTCGACATCAATGACAATCATAATGCCAATAGGGTCATCAACATATGACTAGCCAGACTAAGAGATATAGGCAAGGGGCACAAGATTGATTAGATGAAAGACTTATGGAAGTGAGAAAGGTATATAAATGAGAGGAACAACAAAGATCTAAGTTTTTCAAGTGTGAAATATTGAGTTGATATATAATCATAAAATAATGTCTACAATTTCCTTGTGACATGTTCACATACTAAGGTCCTAAACAAAACACCTTTTGGTTTCCACATGCCTTAAGAAAATGAAACATCACTCTTATATATTTATATAATATATTTGGAATAATTACTATATGTAGGGTGAAAACTTTTATGGAGTCCATAGATAGAGATGGGACCTCTGATTGGGATGATTTATTTAGGAACTTCGATGTACACAACATGGGTATAAATCATGGGCTGAGGTTAGTAGGGATGGAGTAAATGGAGATCCCAAACCTATGAAATTAAATTATAGATAAATCACGTCTTATCTAATGGTAAATAATGGGATTGACCACCTACTACATAGAAGGGTTCCCATAGTTAAGAGCATAGAGGAGAGGAACTAGACATTTCCTTGGGTATATGATGTATTATCTCAGACCTATAGGGAACTTTACAAAATTGTTTTAACGGGTGCTCTATATATTATAAATATGGAACTTATCACGTGATGAGTATATGATCACATGATACCCTACTATAGGGAGGTAGTGATTAGAGAAGTAGGGGAAATCATGTCTTCGAGGTGGATATACATGGTGTCTCTAAGGGATGTTCCATGGGTAGTGGGTAATTTGAGAGCTAAGGATTTAGTCATGTTTTCCTACCAAGAAATGGTTGGTCAATCAAAAATTGAGGTGGTTACATTTTTAGTGTAAGATTTCATGACACTTACATGATATACATGGGAAGGAAGAGATGCACCATGTTGATATGGATCCATAGAAATACAGGATATAATATGTAGTAAATATTCCTCTTTAATAATTATTCTAAAAATAAGAATGAGATATCAAAGATGTATAGGTTATGTGAGTAGGATTTTAAATACAGACACCTTGGACTCCTATCACCACAATGATAAGAGGGTATTAGAGAAGAGGAAGATCATAGAATAGCCAATAAAATTTAGAATGAAGGAGGATTTGTGAGGGTAGTTTTAAGACTAATGGGTGGTTAACAATAGATAAGAAACCATAACAACCATAGTAGTCACCACAAACATAATAACCATTACAACTACTAGAACCAACATCATAAATAGACCAAGAGAAGTAGTGGTAGAAGAAAGTGGTGTCTAGAGGAGGGGATAAAATATCCCTAAGTGGTGACCAAACACTAATATATGTGAGACAAAAACAAGAGAGGAAGAAACTGAAATGATCTTGGATAAGGACTCAGATCTCAACTGGTATGAGGGGGACTGAGTTAAGATAGTGTAGTTTTGGTTTATTTAAATGGCTAGAGATATAATGTACATTTGTGTGTGTGTGTGTGTGTGTGTGTGTGTGTGTGTGTGTGTGTGTGTGTGTGTGTGTGTGTGTGTGTGTGTGTGTGTATTTGGAGACATAGTGGAGATACTTTATTATATATACCCTTGTGAACTTGTTTCATGTGGATAATGGTCTCACAATAGATCAAGTCTTAACTGATGTAGGTCTCCATGTGGGTGTGGGTAGACACACTTAAATTTTCACTCTAAGATTAAAAATATCCCAAGATATCATTAGATGGAGGGTGAAACAGTAGAATATTATATATTTGAATTCTTAGTTGAATACTCTCACCTACATTATTAGTTTGAGAGGTGGATGGGATTCATGTAGTCTAAAACATGATGAGAAGGGAAACCTCCTTGGTAGGTATGAGCCATATATGGCATAATATTATGATAGAAAACCCCCCATCACTATACATCAATCCCTTATCAAAGGAGGAGGAGTGAGAGTCCTAAAAACTTAGCCTCTAGAGAGGCTTAACATCTGAGGTGATATAAGACTAGTTTATCTATTTTTTTGGGTTTTTGGATTATGAGACACATTTTCTCTCTTTGGAGGAGATTTTACTAAGACCCTACTTAAATATAATTTGATATATAAAAATGGATATTTTGACCCATTTTTATGTAATAATTTTATAACATCTTGTACTATTATTTTAATGTAATGTTTTTTTTAGATTTTTTCACCTTAGATGACTAGAAATGGGTTAGAATGCTATGTATCTATGGTTTTGTTAATGATATGGATATGCTTATTTTTTAAATTATGATAACATAATTTATGAAATGTGATATGATTGATGTTTACATAACTAAAAATACACTAATGGTTATTTTCCATGTAATGATTGAGCTAGTTTGTTCACACAAAAATTAGCTTTCAGCTTGTAACAAGGGAACAAAAGGGGACATGGTATATATGAGATAATATAAGTGAAATAATACATATCAAAATTTCACAAGGAATAAGATGTTGAAATAATTATTATGAGTAAAGGGGATATTTTTTCTCCTTAATAGACTTAGAAAACACTAGCCTTTTTCCAAACATTGATAGAGATATGGTCAACCATGATAAAACTGATAAGAGGGTTGAGATTCTCCTTTTCACATAGACATCTAGGCAAGTGTTTTAGGGATTTTATTTCCTTTTGTACCCTTTTTAGATTCTTATTTCTCTTGATTTGATTTTTTAACTCCCTACACTTAGCCTCATGTGACTAGGAATCCACATGGCTTCATCACCAAAGGATAAATGTGAGTAAGGTCATCTCTCCCCAATCCTAACCCTCATGAAACTAGTGAGATGGAAGGGCTCAACACCAAGGATTGGTGAAGCACAATAGATGTGTGATTAATTTTATTTTATTTTCATAAGTTTGATATTTTATCTCTTTGTCTCTCTAGGACAGATCTTATCCCCAAATATTGGCCCATTGAAACTATTAATATGCAAGGGCTCATCACCAAGGACCAATAAAGATGATTTTTTTACCTAGTTTGAGCATACTAGTGTTTTTTCTTAGAGTACATCATAAAACATGATTATGTCATGGAAAAACTTCTAAACTAGGTTCTGGGATCGATTTTTTAAGTTTAAAATAAAGCGTGTGGAAAAAATGCACAATACTATGAATTACCAAGATATGAATCTATATCATGCAAATTCTAAAAGTGATTTATATAAAGGATAATGTGATATGAAAATGGTAGAATGATATGATATGTTACATTTGAAATATTTTGTCAAATGAAATTTTAGTTAAGTAATTACCAAAAAAATAATTGACATGAAAGAATAATATAGAAACAATGGAATTTTTATTAACATAGAGAGAAAATGTGAATGCAAGATCTATATAAGGAAACATTCAAAGTATAAATATTTCACTAATTCATCAAACTCATTTCCTTCAAAGGTGCATAGATGTAAAGCTACATTATTAAAATATTCCATCACCAAATAAGTCCCTAATCAATTAGGCAAGAATTTATGACATTCTCCTTTTTTCTAATTTATTATTCTATCAATCTTGTAGACAAGGTATCCTATATAAATGGGGCACTCAAGTATATTTTTTTTCAATAATATACAATCCATGTAAACAATGTGATTTTATTTTAATATAATTTGGTGTGTGTTTAAGGGTTCCAGTTCATCTAGCCATCCAATCCTATAGTCTTATTAATTAATAGGACCCTAAAGAGAAATGTTAAGGATATGGATTTATATCTCAAGGGTTATAATTGATTCAAAACTCAATACAAGAGAATATGGGTTTTACCCTATGGAATTCAAAATACTCATTCTATATGCCCACAATTTCGGATAGAGATGGAGCTGCCAATATTTTTCTTATCTTTGATAGTTTTCACTAAGATTGATTTTATTATTTGATTTTCAGCCTTAGTTTCAACATTGGATAAAATAAAGGCATGTTATTAGATACATAATAATTATTTCACATCTCATGCACATTAAATTTTTAATATGGAGATCCATTTTCTATGATAATGACTTTTAGAACCCCAAATCTACAATGGATCTAGTTTAGAAGGAATTTGTAAATTACTAATTTAGTGGCTATTGTAAAAGGCATTACTTATGCCATATTTTTAAAATTACTATTTTAAATTATAATTAAATGTTGGAAATTATAATAATTAAGATAAATCTTGTCAACTAATCTATCCCCCAAATAGAAAAGGGTCATAGGGTCATAATGGGCTAAAGTGATGAAGCAAGGATATGGATCTCATGGGATAAGTGTTAACACTTATCACATTTCCTTAAATATTCAATGATATCATGTTTAAAAGTAGTCCAAAAATATCCAATCCTATATATTTTATAAATATTTGCATGCCCAACAAAAATGCCATTGTGACAATTAAAAATGAATTATTATGACTCTTCTTAATTAAGACATTTAATGATTATGTCATTATAATATTATTAGTAGAAAACCCCATCAAGAATAATGTACTTAGTTGTAATGATATGAATTTTTAACCTCTTTTATGATTTGGAAGCATTAGGATTTCTATGTTTAACAAATTAGTCTATGATGTATGTGTACCATGGGGAAGAAATAGATGTGGGTTTTTCTATCTAACATATTATATAATCTAGAATGCTGGTTTCAATGAGATCACCATTGTACAATGAGGATTCTACTAAAAAGGTAATGATGAAGTGTCTCTTAATGGACTTTTTATTTATGTATGTTATTTAAAATTTATTCAAAAGTGTAATTAAATGATCAGCCTTCTATTATATGGATGGTTGGGTTAATAATGTCCATATGGACTAGGATCTAACAATCACCTTCATTTCTTGATAGATAATATAGTGCATCAACTATTTAGTTGAAAATACAATATCCAAATATTCTTTTTATTCTTGCATGTAATGAGTCTCATAATCAAGGAGAGTGATGATAAAAAATAAATGTCTCATTCCTTACCATCATCATCTTGTTGGTCCAACATACAAGGGAGGGATACCTCAATTTAAATTAATTAAATTATGAGGGGTTTTTCATATTTAGGTACCATAAGTGTTGGTGTATCCATGAGGAAAAAAATTACCACCTTGAATGTGTCTTATTAGTCCCTCATCTAAGTTAATTTGTTCTCCTTTTTTATAAATTGGTTAATAGGATGAACCATATAGGTAATGTCTAGTATAAATCTATGAATGTCCCCCAGCTTCCCTAAAATGACCTAATCTTTGATTTATTATTTTGGGTTCATGTCTAAAATAACATAAAATAGAGTAGGGTTGCTATTTATCCTATGCTTAAATATTATGAAACATTAAATTTTTAAACTTACAACTCTAAGCACTAAATTTTTTAGGATTAATAATAACACCATATTCAATTAGGCATATAAGTATGATGTGTAGGACCTCAAGGTAGTTAGGTCTTATCTTTGACTTTCCCATAATAAAATCAAAATAAACCTCCACTATCTTGTGAATGAGATAATGTAAGATAAGGACCATAGCCATTTGGTATGTTTCCCAAATGGTTTTAAATCTAAAAGGAATAATGATGTAATATAAAGTTCCCCATGGTGTATTAAAATATTTTTTATTTGTTCCTCCTTAAAAACTTGAATCTACTTGTATTTATAGAGTCTATCTATGAGGGATAAAATTTCCTAACCTACCATAACATCCATGATTATGTCAATAGAATGCATATGGAAATCATCCTTCAAAAATTCCTTGTTGATATCATGAATGTCTATGCATATCCTTATTTTATCATTCTTCCAAATAAAGGGGATGATATCAAGTATCAATTTGGACGAGTTTATGGTTTTATGAACCCTAAATTGAATAACTTAAAGATGTTTTCCTATTGACATTTTGGCCTCACATGCCAAATGTCAACCCCTACCATCAAAAAATTGCATGATAACCCCGCTAATCTTACCTATATTTTCTAAACTTGTTATGTCTTATTAATTCTTCTTGAAATCATTTAACATTATTAAGAGTGTCATGGTGTGTCATAAAATTTACTTGTGAAATCATGTGTCATGGTTGTCTTAGGTCTATTGGTCATGTGTACTATGTACCTATGATGGTATTTGTGTAATTATAAGAGTGTAAAAATTATTTTCAAGTATTGAATATGTTTTGAACTTGTTTAACAAGATTAAAGATCTTTTAACAAAGTTAAGGTAGTTTGGGTATTTTAAGGTTACTAATCTTTATGGTTTTAGACCTATTTGATGCCATTACTTGAAGATAAACCTTTTTTAGCATTATGTACGGGATTAAAACCTTGTCAAAATTCATGGTATGAAGTTATAATAATGTTTTCAATGTCAATTGTTCATGGTTTGGTCATTCAAGTCGTTTCAAGCTCAAATAACCCCCCAAAATCCATCAATCACCCTTCAAACACCTCATATGAGTATATATGCCTTATAAAATATTTATAAAGGGTGAAATTTCAATTATTTTATTATTTATAAAAGTTTTAAGAGAATCCCTAAGCCATCACTAGACATTTCATACCATAAAAGACACATTTTAAGACTCATATTCACTCGTCACTCACCAAGTGGGTCCCACAAATGGTAAAAATTTGTCTCTCCAAATTCCATTAACATAATTCATATTTTAAAATTATTTTAATTTTTTATTTCCCTCCCTTAATCCTCCAATGGTAGTTCAAGATTCAAACATTAGGAAAATGCAAGGAAAAAGGGGGGTAGATGTTTTAGTAGGTTGTACAAACTTATAAGATCAGGTCCATACAAGGGAAGTTTAAATATTGAATTTGGGGTCATATCAAACATTATATTCAAGTTTCATGATCATATAATGCAAAATAAGCTCAAAAATATTCCTTTATTTCTATCGAGCTCTTTGGTAGTCTAAGAAAACTTTCAGGTTTTCACTCATTATATACAAGAGAGAGAAGATCAAGATCTAAAACTTTGGGTAAAGGAAGGGGGACTCTTGAAATTATTATCAATGGAATTTTTATATATGTTCATTGCCTATATTTTATGAATGAATTCTAATAATCTGGGCACTCCAGTGAGCTTCTTCATCTACGTAGTGGTTAGAAATGCAACAATTTTGGTGCATTATTGAGGAGCTTTTGAAAACCATAACTTTGTATTTGTTATTTAGGTACTCATAGACAATATCCATCACCCTTCACCCATATTTCAGACTTGTGGGTTGTGGGATAAATATAAACTTCATGTTTTCTTCATTTTTTAGACTATAAACAAGTTTACCTATGTTATAGAGCATTCAGGGCATAAATATGGAAGATAGGTATGTTTTAAAGCATTTAATGGTCCCTTAATATCCTTTAAAATATCATCTACCTTCCATATTCATCCAAGTCATTCATCAAGTAAAAATATCCCTTCAAGTCACACTTTAAGGTGATTGTCTTGGATGTTGATTGATCTTTTTTGAAAGTGGAAATAGGGTACCTATATAAAGTCTTAAAACTGCATAAGTGGTATACACATAGGCTCATACTTGATTCATACCATATATTATTGTCCCTATATTCATCATTTTCCCTACACAATATCCATCCTCACTCTTATACCACTATGAAAAGAAAGACTTCTCATTGTCATATCAGGCCTTTGTGAAAATAAGAAGATGAGGTGCTAACTAAGGAAGCATATGAGAGAGATTTTTAAGGAATTAAAGAACATTGAATTATCCTAGGACATATGAATATCATGGGATATGAGTTAAAAAGAGTAAAATAGGGTCCATCAATAACCACACACTAGACTCACTCAAAGAGAAGGCAAGATTACTCAAGGACCTCAAGATGTGTGAATAATGCTACAATGGTGAGATGGGAGAAATGTTTATGGTGAAGAGGTTTTGAATTATATTCAATATGTTAAAATAGAAAACAATTCCATTGTCACACTGATCTATTTCAAATAGGTATAAAATTACACCTCAAGTGAGGTATACATATAGTTTAGGCTTAAAGAACTACTTACTAGCCTGACTTTAGGTGAGGAGAACTTAAACAAGGAACCATATATTTAGGGTAAATAAGATAATAGGGAGGTTATGAAAATAAATATTCAAATCATTATAATAAAAGAGTGTTCATAGTCTATCCCTCAAATGTTCACACTCATAGTCTTAATAGGTAAAGAAAGTCAACTATAGGTAGAGATCTTAGTAGGAAGTGAAATTAAAAACCCCTTCATGGTGATCAAAAATTAAATTAATAAGAAAGGTAAGAGGGTATCCTATTTGTTTTATATGACCTTCAACCCACTCTTAGTAACCTAATCCTTTTATATATACAAAATGGCCTTGGTAGATTAGTAGGCCTAAACAAGGAACTTACAATCAAGATCAAGAAGAAAGGTTGAACTATGAAATATTATAGAAAGGAGTGTATGAGGACTAATGGAATTTAAAGAGAAAGTGAGGTAAATTATATATGGTTTTCATGGTGATGGAGATCTCAAATGGGTAAATGAAAAGGTAAGCACAGTATACATTGTTAAGAACCGAGTTGAGACTTACATGCAGGGTTAGAAAATGAGTAGTTGTATTGAATCTTAAGTATAGGTTAAATATTAGAATAAAAATAAAGTAAATAGATATAATCTATTAATTCTATCATTTTAAAATATAATATTATTCCTTAAGACATCAAAGAGTCTTAACGGATTAAAGAGACGTAAGGGTGATCTATAACCAAGCAGTTAGGGTTAGAATAGAAAGATTGGAATGTATAACCCTATAAAAAGGTGAATTATGGAGTTGAATTAGGGTCACTTACTTTCCATATAAAGTTATATTATTGTCTTATTAGTATTATTCATTTCTTAATATGGATAAAAGTGTTTAATGTCTTATTAAGCCTGTTAGACCTAAATAGGCCTAAAGAGACCAACACCTAGAATTGAAATTATATGCTTGTCAGAGATTATTAAAAACTTAAAAATACCATAGGGAGAGGAAAAAGATACATAAAAAATGTTCATAAGGATATGAAAGTTAGGTAAAGTAGAAAAGTCACTAAATTGGTCACCAAGGGTTATGTAGACATGACTACTTGTAAACACTAGGAATGTTGTATGAGAATGTGTAGAGGACTGAGATGATAATGGACTTGAACCTAAGTGTATTGTTAGGTCCTAATATTATGTTTCATAATTTTTAAAAATACCATCACTATAATAGATAAGGAGATCACTCAGGTCTAACACACTACTATTAAACATTCAAACTAGCATTGCTATCTATAGGCAAACATATGAAATAATAAAGGTAGAATAACATTTGATTAGACATAGACATATTTAGGAGATAAAAATAAGTGGGAAAGGTTTCCATAAGGTGGAAATGGAAACATCAGTCACCACACTCAATATATTTAAGGCTCTAATACTTAGTCTAGGCTATTAGTTCTGAAGCCATGTTTTAGGCTTCAAACCCCACCACCACCTTTGAGTATACTTAAACCCTCCAAAGAAAATACAAGGCTAAGATAAGGTATAATATTTTGTTTCAGGTCCTAATGAGGTAGTTTCAATTATATTAATTCAGAATAATGACCAACCTTAGTCTTATCACCATATGAAATTTCATAGTCTTACATAGTCACCGTAAACTACACTTTTTGGTATTCATATATTTCATCACAAAAGCACTCAAGGAAAATGATCCTAGGGGAAGTTTGTCACACCTATGTAATTTAAATCCATGGAGTTAATATTTGGTTTCAGGGCCCCACTTTTATGAATCTTTTCTAATAATATATACAAGTCTAAAAGGCTTACAAAGACTTCAAATTCCATCATCTTCTATTCATATATCCAAACACAAGGTGCATGGGACTCAAGTATTTTTAGGATTTTCATTGGTATATATGGACTAAACATCAATAACCACAAGTTTGGGATTGGAGGTCTCATCCTTATGAACCATCATTAAGATGGTAGACCTCTGAAAGCCTCCCTAAACCCTACTATAGACCTGACTAGGGAAAAAATGGATATAATTGAACTGAAAAACCATATAATTACATAATAAACACTTGAAACAAAAATTAAACTTAGAGGAGACATTGACCATGATACTTAGTTGTAAAAATACTATACAAATTTGTTATAAAATAATAATTTGTCAAGGAATTGAACATAAAACAATGTACAGTGTGGTTTGAGGAGTTATAAATAATTGGAGGGGGAGTTTTGGAAATTATTTCATCTCCCAAAGGCACCATTTTCTCATTTTTATTCCTAAAAATGCCTCTATAAATCTATCCCAAATAGCTAGTCTGTGGATGTGAAAGATTAAGTGACCTAGTCACCTAGTTTAGTAAGGTTACAGGTGTCACTAATTAAAAGGGCCTATGGCATGGTTATTATTTATTTTTAGGCCTAAAAATTGATTTTTAATATGATATTAAGGCCTCATATAGGTTTTCATGGCTGCCAAATACAAAATGTCAAGTAGTTAGGCCTAGTAGACCTACTTAGTCAACAAGGAGAGTTATATAATGACATAGAGAAGCCATTGGAATGGTCAATATAGATCTATTATGACTTATGACTGATGTATTGAAGGAGGCAAGCATACATTCCATGGTCACTATGAAGGATGGGGGTAGTTTCAAGGCTAGTCAACATACATAAGAGATAGTGAACTACCTAATGACTCAAGGAAGCCTAACCACACATCATTTACATATTTTAAATACTAAAAAGAGAGGTGCTTGACCATTTTTTTGGATTAAAATTCCTAATCCTAAACATGTGTAATATTTTAAATTTAGAATTAAACAAGCTAAAAAATACAAAATAGGAGATACAAACCATAACATAAGATATACATGGAAACCTTGCTAAACCAACAAGGGAAAAAACATAGAGAAAAGGCAACATTCAAACTTCATATTTCCATCAAAAATTATCTTCTACAATAAATCCTCTTAGTAATTCCTTTCTTGTGTTTACAAGCACTCATATGAACCAAGCTTGCAACCAAACCTTATAGGTTCCAACCTCCAACATCATGATGCTAATACCATAGCATCTAAGAGGGCTCCAATATTATACCTATTTCTCCATTAGATGATCTAATAATCCTCCAAGATCCAAGTCTAAGGATCCATTCCATGATTCTAATACACTAGGTGAGCCATGCTCTCTAAGCCTTACAAGATCTAACCACCTAAGCATGATGATTCTCACAACCCAAAAATCTAGGTGAGTTAGGATTAAAAGCCTTTATAACTCTAAACTTCTATCATGTAAGCTCAAAATTGTAAGGATATAAGTGATCCACTAAATGTATTATCCAAATGAGATGATAACATAATGCTTAATAGCATTTTACAATATGAGAGAGAGGGATAAAACTTCATGGCTAGTCCAATAAAATTTCCACACTTGAGTGGGTTTATAGTGATCCATAGTGGTGGATTTTCCCATGTGTTAAAAGTCATCAAAAATGAACCTCCACTTAGACAAGATCCAAGGTGACCTTCATATGGATCCAAACATTATCCCCCAATCCACAAGTGAGGACAAACACTCAATAGTGTTCTTTTTATCTTCATATTCAAGGGTCAACGAAGTGGATACTCCACTTTAAACAAGATTCAAGCCACCCCATGTGACTCCAATAATTTCACCCCTCTCACACATGTGAGGAAAATTTTCAATAGTGCATTCTTGTCTTCATCTTCAAATGTTATCAAAAACATTCAAAAGGTGTTGCAATCACCTTTTGACCTTTCCTACATATGTGAATTAGGGTTCCCCTTACAAATTTGACCCATGCATTAACCTTTCTATTTTTTAGCATGTGATAACCCACATGTGACTCACTAAGGATAGAACCCATGTCATCTAATTGAGTACTACACCCCACACTTGTCACATCATCATGATCATACTTAAGACCCATTATGAGCTCCAATATTAGATCACCTGCATGGCATGCCACTTGCATATCGCATCATCTATACATCCACATGCCATATCACCCACATACCATATCACCATAAATAGTGACTATGAATAGTGCTTATGAATAGTGACCTATGAATAGTGGCTTCACACCCAAAAATCTCCCACTTGAAGTCATATACATAATAATTTACCACACCTATGTCTTCTACCAACTAGTTTCTATCTAGCTATCATCAATACCCACTATTACTCACAACAACAAGCCCAATAGAAGTTTTATGCACTACTAAAACTTATATACCCTGACCAAATTTGTTAACATTTTCTCCTTTAAAGAAAATTTAAACAAATTGAAGTGAGTCCCACTTCACCATAGACCTATCCTTCTTCATGATTCCACCATGAACCACTCACTACTCCCATTGTTTGGAAGTATCTATTCTAGTTCACACCATGGATTTATGTAGAATTTCCTACTCTCAATGAATATGATACACATGACATCCATGTCTTCTCCTCCTTTTATTTAGGACTCTCTAAAATATAATTGACAACCACAAAAATTGGGATACTTGAATTTATTGATTTATGTCCACTATGCATCTCCATCCTTGGTTTGTTCCTTCATCTCATCTAATCCATCTCACCATTGATCATGTTGGGGCCTGCAACCAAGATGCGATCTGCACATAGAAGCAACCTATGCTAAACCTTGGCTTTTCATGAAGGTACTCTTTTACCACATTATCATTCCTATTGGAAACATAAAGTCTTCAATTATACAAACTAGAGACTCTTTGCCTCATCCACATTACCTCCTAGGTACTCTATCTCATCATGACATCACCATGTAGGAATGATGCTTTCGTATATCATTACTTTAATATCAACAAGTACACACTGCACTCATAAAATTAGTTATCAACAAGAAATGATAACCATAAAAGTTAACGTATGACTCCTACATATGAATCATACTTCTACCCACCATTATCAACATGGTACCCATCCGCATTTATTTAGAATTCATCATGATAATCATTACATCACTACACCTACCAATTTTTGATCCCCAAAGATATAATAAAGCTACATCTTTCTCTACCATATGTCACACACATGGCCTTTTCCTTACATAAAACCTTGGGCCTCTTTTTATTCTCTATCCATATTGTACTATTTCAAACACTGGGAGATAATAACCCATATAAGTCAATACTTGACTTTTACATGTAGAAAAATACTACCCACCATGATCAACATGGTACCTATCCTTAGTTCTTGGTAAGTCTGCTCACTACTCATTACATCACTAGACCTATCAATTTTTTTATTCCAAAGCTACAGTTAAGATGCATCTTACTCTACTACATGTCATACACACATGGCCTTCTCAGCCATTTATCCATTTACATCTTCATCTTCCATAGAGAGAAATACCTATCATGCAAACTTATTTTTTCTTTCTTTCATTTTTTAATTTATATTTTGGTCTCTCTACCTATAGCTCCCACTTACACAAACCAGCCAAACCAAGCTCTGATACTTAATGTTAGGATCAAAATTCCTAATCCTAACCATGTGAAAGAATTTAAATGCAAAATTAAACAAGATAAAAAAATAAAAAAATAAGATATACAAAACAAAACACAAGATATACATGGAAACCCTACTAAACAAACTAAGACAAAACCATGGGATAAAGGTAGCATCCAAACTTCATATTTCCATCAGCAACTCTATTCTAAAATAGTGCCTCTCAGAAACTCCCTTCTAGTGATTATGAGCACTCAAGTGAACCAATATTGCAACCAATCCTTATAGGATCCAACCTTTAACATCATGATGCTAATACCATAGCATCCAAGGGAGATCCAAGCTTCTATCTCTTTTTCCATGATATAAGTTAACAAGCCTCTAAGATCCATGTCCAAGGATAAATTGCATGCTTATAATACACTAGGTGAGCCATGCTCTCTAAGCCTTATAAGCTCTAACAACCTAATCATGATGATTCTTACAACCTAAGCATCTAGGTGAGTTAGGCTTACAAGACTTTGTAATTCTAACCATATATCTTGTAAGTTCAAACTTTCAAGGATCCAATTGATCCACTAAATTTATTATCTAAATGAGAGGAGAACATAATTCTTTATAGCATTTTACAATGAGAGAGAGAGGGAGAAAAATTCATGGCTACTCCAAGAAATTCACCACATTTGAGTGGGTGTATATTTATTCTATATTGGTAGTTGTCCTCATGTGCTAAAAGTCATACAAAATGCCCCTCCACTTAGACAAGATCAAAGGCCACCTTCATGTGGCTCCAAACATTATCCCCCACTCCTCAAGTGAGGACAAACACTCAATATTATTCTTTTTGTCTTCATTTCCAAGGGTCAACAAAGTGCATGCTACACTTTAGACAAGATCCAAGACATCCTATGTGACTCCAATAATTGTACCCCACTCACACATGTGAGGCTAATTTACAATAGTGAATTCTTATATTCATCTTCACATGTGATCACAAGAGTCCAAAAGGTGTTGCAATCACCTTTTAACCTTTCCTACACATGTGAATCATGGGTCCCCTTATAAATTAGAACCATGCATGACCCTTTGTCTTTTACACCATGTGACAACCCACATGTGAATTACTAAGGAAAAAACCCATGTCTTCTAGTGGATTACTATACCTCACATCTATCACATCATCATGATCACACTTGGGACACATCATGGGCCCCATTACTACAACACCTGCATGCCATATCATATGCACACCCACATGCTACATCACCCTCAAGCCATAGCAAAATGAATAGGGATTATGAATAGTGCTTGTGAATAGTGGCTTCACACCCAACATAATTTTAGGCATGGTCATAATCTAGAAAGGGTCAAACAAGTTAGTTACAACCTTCATTACCCCACCTCAATGCCCAAGGGGCACATTGAGAGCCACCAACACATGGATATGGACTTATGAGGACCATTGTAACTCCTTATAACTAATGATAGAGTCGACTATGGTCATTTATGACCCCTCTTCTATAACTCCATGCCAATTTCCCTCTCTTCTCTTCATTTTTCTATGTATTTAGGCTTTACGGCCTTTATTTGTATCCCTCACCTAGGATGATGAAACTTTACCTAGTTTTGTACTTGATGAACGTATTAGAATATTAATTGACTATTGCATCTTCTCCATTACTAGTTTATAGTGTGTATATTCTTATTTTTATGTTCATAAATGGTATAAATATTCCCTTGGCATGTCTTTTCCACACCTATATATTGATCATCTATCTTATGTAGGTTATATGAAGTGTCAAAAGTTGGTGATCATGTTTGGAGTATAACCTGATTAGAAGTGCCTCAAGATATACCTCTCACTCCTCAACTATAATTTGGAGTCATTCATAATGATCTTCATGTAATACATTGTTTCATAAGATCCTTGGAGTTAGTGCTTTAGTTCATGTTTAGTTCACTAGTGTTGTTAAGAGTTCAATTTGAGTGGATGAATGATCATATTGGTGCATCACCACCCATTATATTAGGTTTATTTAATGCAATTGATATCCCTTTTTACCCCAAAACTAGTAGGTCTTAGTGAACTAAGCCAAATATATGAACCAAGGGTGTTAGTCCCATAACCTACAGGTATAGCCTAGTCATAAGTCACCCATAGCCTTGGGCTATTCCTATGCTAGTCTAGCCTTGAAGGTAGGCATGAATAACCTCTTTCAAAGGGTGTAGGCTAGAGAGATAACACTTCTTTGATAATCAATGTAACATTCTATTTGATTGGTATAATATTTATTATAGTATTTATGTTTGGAATTATGAATAGATCATGCATGAGTGCTTCACGTTAGATCCATGTACTATCCTCATAATAAATAGTAAAGGCCTTTGAAAAATTACTAAACAACTTCTTATGGTACTCCAAATCTTGGGGGAAGAGTAAAGACCCAATTTTCAATATCCTAGGGTGCTCTTTAGTATTTATGTTAATATATATAGTATCCTCAAAAAGGGAATCATTCCCTTACAAAACTTATTTTGGGGCAGGAGGAAGATCATGATATTTATTATTTACCTTAAAAGTATTATTTTACTTGTCACAATAATGATAATCCTTAATTGTACAATATGAATAATAATATTTCAATATGAGTGCAGCCTATGGGTAGCATGTGAGGGTAAAGCCCCTTTTATGTTGTAATGATGAGAGGTAATCATAATCTCATAAGTACTCTAATATTATCATGTGGATTTTTATAAGGTCTAGAACAAGAGGACCAAAATCCTATTTGATTTTATTAAGTGTTTGATCATTTATAACATTTTGAGAAAGAGGCTAAGATCTTACAGATAATAAAAAACTAGACTCTAGTATCACTAGGTGAGGTCAAAATCAAGAGTATGAGGTAATCATGGAATCAGTGAGCTAGTTACTTTCTATAGTGATGGCCTGAAAGGAGAAGAAATTCAATTCCTTATAAATCTCACATATAAATTTTTTTATATAGTTTAACATGATCAACCTTGGTTTGGTAAACTTTGAAAACTTTGTTGGTCACTAGTTGCCTTTTATTCTTAGGTTTTGAAAGCTAGTCTCCTAGAAATGAGCATCCATAAAAATAAAGCCTTGTACTCTACACCAGTTTTTGTGCATTAAAAAAATTGAAAGGCAAAGGGAAAAATATTTAATCTAGGGTAAATTAAGATAATTATTTCCCCTATGCCAAAATTGAATTATACTGCATCATAAAGAGGCATCCATTTATCACTTTTAGATGAATAATAATCAATATGTTGAGGGGTAGTCTCTTTGTTTTCCAAAAACTCAAACATAAAAATGTAACATATGTTGGATAACCACCCTTATGATTCTAATTTGGAAGGAACCTCACCTATTCAAAGGGATTTTTATGTGCTAAGGCATTTAGACTAAGGTCTCATTCATGTTGATAAACACGAATGGGGCCTTACCATTAAAGATTTAGTCTAACTAGGTAATAAAGGGACAATGCTAAAAATTTAAAAAGGACGTAGTTAGCATAAAATTATACCATGTTATAAATATAGGAAATAAAAATGGGAGAAATAAAAAGGGACCAAGGCATAATTTTTATGTTAAGGTTTGGTCATGTTAAAAAACATGACCAAACCTTAACATAAAAAATGGGCTTAAGTCAAAAATAAAAATGTTCCAAACAATTTATTCATGCCAAATTCAAATTTGAACCAATAGTTTATTTCAAGGTTTTTAATAATGAATCTACCATCAAGGACACCATGAAACCTATAACTATAAGACATGAAGTCCAATTAGTAGTAACATTAGGCAAGATCAAAGCAAAATATAACTCAGTAATCCAATCTTATCAAAGTAGATGATCTTCAAATTCTAATAATATTAAAAATAGGCCATAATATTAGGGTTAAGCTTCAAAATACATCAAGGGTCCCAATTTTCAAAAAATGGGGGTATGTTGACCTCAACAAATGGAAACTTTTGGGGGAAACATAGCAATATGTTAGAACTTAGAGACTTTAGTTCATAAAAACAACTAAGTCAACCACTCCACTTAATCCATGCCATTATATAAATCATTTTATGGTTTAAAAAAACCTTGCACTTATAGAATTGAGATCAAACATTAAGACATAGCCATGTTGTTTGTGTGTGTTTATTATACTTACTATTCACCATGGGATTTAGGAGATAAATTTTAGGTTTCATATCCTTAATCATTAACACTAACTTGAAGCATGTTTAGATATTCATTAAGAACCATTCTTCTAGTTCAGGGAAGGCTTAGGAATTACTCTACTTATAACTATGCATTCATAGATAGAGATGCCTATGGATCCACTCATGGCCTTCCTCCACTACCATCTAGGCATCCATATCCTTGGTAGAGATTACCAGAATCACCCATGCTTGAAAAGCTTTTAATTTTGTATTGCTTTCTTATTTTTTTGTATCTTTTAAGATATTTTATGCTTTCAATAGGTTTGGGAACTAGGGTAGCCAGGTTTAAGGATTTGGTCAAGTGTTTGATCTTTAGAGAATCACATATGGCTGCAAACATTATCCCAAGCAAGGATGTTTATTAAGTAAAATCATGACTATGCTTCAATAGATCAAGCTTTCATTCTATAAGTGAAAATCTTCTTAAAAATAAATTTAGGTCAAGACAATGTTCAACTTATCATGAAATAATTGGCCTCTTCAATTAGTATTTTACCACTTTCTTTAAATCACAACATTAGGCTTGTATTTCATAACCATGGTCAGCATATGTATTAAGTTCATACCCACATTCCTGAACTTTATAATTTCAAGCAAGATAAATAAACATTGAGCTTAGGTTTTTCCAAAAGGACTTATTATAAACAAGGAACAAGGAAATATAATAAGACACACAACAAATAAAAAAAATTAAGAAACAAAAAGAAACAAACAAATATATACATGCTTATATACAAAAAGGGATAAAAAGGAAAGATCTAAAAGAAACTAACTAGCCTACCTACACAAAGTTTAACCATCTTAAAATTTACTCCTTAAAGACCTTAGGAGGAGCAATAGAGAAGTAATGTTTGAGGTATTGTCCATTGGTGGGTAGTGTGAACTCTACTCCTTGTAGATCTTTTAACTTGAAGGTATTGTTTCCCAATGTGTCTATAATCTGATATGGGTCAATCTACAAAGGTGTGAATTTTTTATGTATGCCCTAAGGCCCAGATGATTTGTCCCAAAGGATAACTAGATCTCCTTATCTAACTACCATGATCTTTGACCTTTTATAAAACCACCTCTTCATCTTGGTCTAATGCCTACTAAAATTAGTAAAGGTCTTCTCTCTTGCATCTTCCATCTGGATGATATCTAGAAATCTTGAATTTGCACTCTCATTGCTTTATTTCATGTATTTTATATGAATTTATATGTGGGAAACTTGAGAGTGATAGGGAAGATACGTTATCAGCCATAAACCAACAAAAATGGTGATGCCTTTAGGGCTTGCTTGAATATTATATTATCTGCCCATAGAGCATACTCGAGTAACTTATGCCAAGTATTAGGCTTATCTATAGTAGAATTTTCGATTTCCTTTATTAATTTATTATTAGTAGATTCAGGAACTCCATTTCCCTAGGGATAATGGTTAGATGAAAACTTAAGACAAATGCCATTATTATATGCCTATTCAGTCATCTCTATAGACGTAAATGTAGAGACATTGTTACATGCTAAAGAGACTAGATTTATATATCTAGTACATATGTTCTTATCTAAAAAAAACTAACCACTTCCTCAATCCTACATTATTTTGTGGCTATAGCTTCATCCCACCTTATGCAATAATCTATGGCAATCAGGACGAATTTGTGACATTTAAATGAATTAGGGTTAATTACCCCTATAAATTCCAACCCAATTGTGCAAATGGTTTATCAACTATGACTTGTTGTAAAGGCATTGCTACCTTTTGCTCTTTGTTGTTATAGATTTGGTAGGAGTGGCATTCCCTCATGAGCTTGTGAGCATCCTTGAAAATAGTTTGCCAATAGTAGCTATCTTTGAGGATTTTATGGGCTATAGTCTTCCTAGATGGATGTCTATTTCCAAACTTCTCATGGAAGGTGCTCATAATTTGGGTAGCTTCTTCTTTTGAGACATACCTCAAGTAGACCCCTTCAAAGTTATTTCTATATAAGACCCCATCTTTGATCAGATAATGGGCTACCTTGAGCCTTAATACCCTCTTTTGATCCCTTGTTAGTCTTATAGGATAGTACCATTAATTAGTAACTATATGATGGAATCATACCACTCACTAGATTAAAATTTATGCTAATCAACTTGCATAATACTTAACCTAGATGTGGTATTAGTAAACATTTAGATCAAGCCTTGGCACCTTACTAGTTTTGCCATTTTCATTTCCATGTCAAATTCCTACAAAACTGACATTCATTTACCTTTATGTTCCCCAAGTTCATTTTGGCTCAGCATAAGCTTTGTGGTTGGGTTAGGTACAATAACATGCACCTTATTTCTAAGGATATATTTCATAAACTTGTTCACTACTTTAACTAATGTATATGCTTGTTTATCAATCAACAAATAATTAAATTCATCGTTATTAAAGTTATTACTAATGAAAGATATTGGGTGATCACACCCATCAACCTTCTGAGTTAAAACTGTAGCCATAGTATGGTTAAATGAAAAATAATAGAGATAGAAGTCCTTTGAAAAGTTAGGACTTATCAGTACTGGGGCTTGACTAATTGCTTCAATGTTGTCATTGAATTCTTTCTTGGATTCCTCATTCCAAGTGACCTTGGTATCCTTCTTTAGCATGTCATTCAATGGCTTAACAATCTCTACAAAGCCAAAAATGAACTTCCTTACAAAGTTTATCTTACAAAAAATGATTTTAGCTCTTTCTTACAATTTTGAGGCTCTATCCTAGATATAGTTTCTACCCTTTCAAGATATATGGAGATACCATATTTTGTTATAACATGACCCAACAATTTGCCTTCAGTAACACAAAATATGATTTTTGGGAGGTTTAAGGAGATATTGTAGACACCAATATTGTGTCAACCCCCCCTTCATCCCCTTCTAACTTTAACACTCCCAACCACACTCGCACACTTTATTAATTTAAAATAAATTAATTATTTTATATTAATCACCTCACCATGACACCTCACCTAGACACCTCACCATAAGACCATTTCTTACCCTATGAGTCACCTTGAGACTAGGTCATCTAAATCTTAACTACCCATGACCTATTATCACTCCATCCTAACCTCCTAACTAACTCTCCTGCCTAATAAACCCATCTTTTGACCGTTCTCCAATGGTAAATGCACTTGGTGGATGGAGAAATGAGAAAGAGCTAAAAATAGCCCTTTTACCCATTCTTTATCCGCTAACGTCAGTCAACTATTAGCTAACATCGGTGGTATCATTGACATCAGTTACATAAGCCAAGTTTTAACCTTGAGCTACCCCTATCTCTTTGCATATTGATGTGCACACTCTAAGACCAAGCATCAAAATTCGACTAATCACTCTCCTGGCTACAAAAACTTTGAAAAAGTCACTCCAGACATTGGATTGAAAACATTGTACAAGGTCTTTGACATCAGCCACAACAAGAATAAACATCCTGACACCCTTGGATCTTCACCATAAAGCTAATTACTCCGGTCTCTATGTCAAAGTTTTAGAATACATTGTTAATTGGTTTACATTTACTATTTCTAAATACTGTCAAAGAGTCCTGACTTCCTCCATGGAAAGGTTGAAAAGCCTTCCTCCTTTTACACATCAACCCTTTTCCTTTACCCTTCTTCAGACCCTATTCACCTTCCCGCAACCCTACACAAACCTCCTAACTTTTAGAGACTCCTCTATTTACCACAAAAATGACACATCTAAAGGTCCACTACCCCTACCGACATCGGCAGCCTAACCGATGTTGGCACCATTTACCTACTGATATCGGCAGCCTAACCGATGTCAGCGACTATGCAAACCAAAAAACTTATCCAAACAGTCCAAAGACCAAACAAAACCTTTGACCAACCTTCTGAGACACATAGACTACAGGGAATAGGTACACAATATTCTACCTTTCCTTTAAGTCTTTTATTATTTCTTTTTATACAAAACTTTCTTCTTTAAATAGTGGACTGTCATCCCTTACGGAGCTTTACGCTTCCAGGACCGAGCGTGTAGCTTGGCAGTCCACCATATATTATTCTAACATCTTCTTTATTCAAGTATTATTCTTATTTTAGGTGTTCCTCCACAACCAAAGGGGAGCTCCCATAATGCTTGGATATGGTGCGCAACTTAATCTGGGTAACGTCAAACCCCAAACCTTTAACTTTAGTTTCTTCTTTCTTCTAAATGTAATTAGAAAAAACATAGAGAAATAGATATTATACCTTTTGTACTCTCAAAAACTTGTTGAAAAATGCATAAATTGGTCTTCCATATTTTTAGAAAAATTGGTCAAATCATCCATGTATATAATGATACAGTTACGAATCATACCCTATAAGGCATGGTCTATGGCCCTTTTAAAATTAGCTCCTGCATTGATTAATCCAAAAGTAATTATTTTATATTTGAAGTTCCCCCATTTCATTGTAAAATATGTCTTCATACTATCCTCTTTATTAACCAACACCTAGTTGTATCCTACAAATCCATCAAGAAAAGACATCATAGTTGATCCTAAAACAACTTGTATCACCTAGTCAAGAGAGGGAAGAAAATAGTTATCCTTTTTAGATTCTTTATTCAAAGTTATAAAGTCAATGCATAGCCTAATATCACCATTATTATTCATGAATGGTACCATATTAGCCACCCAAGTGAAATGCTTGATGGGTAACATAATTCTAGCATCTAATAATCTCTTGACCTCTTTAAAGATCATTGGTTCTAAGATAAGGTTCACATACCTCTAATTTTGCCTAAAGGGTTTACAACTTTAAATAAGGTGTATATTATGGGTGATGACTCTTGGATCAAAGATATTAAAGTCATCATATGACCATGCTATGCCATCCTTATACTTGGTTAACAACTCATTGGCCTTCTTATTCTCAATACTAGTATAGGATTTTCCAACGTTAACTAACTGGGGTTGATCTTGGGGTCCAAGATCAATAGCATTTTAGTATTTCCCACTTACCTTGGGAATATTAGAAACCTCAGCTAGCTTGTTGTGATCAAATATCTCTCTAAGGCAATCATGCCTTTGGTAATTTTATTTTCATTTACCTGAATGAATCTACCATCAAATTTGTCCTCCCTAAGTGTATTTTCATCAATATCATCAATGATGTGAGCCTCAAATGCTTTAGAATTAGTCATGAAATCTAAGAGCTATTGATCATCATTGAAGACTTGAAATTGATTCAAATTATCAGGGACCAAATGATAAGACATCAGCTCAATGCTAAAGCTTGGGGAGTCTTGATTGGGCATGAGATTGGTTGTAGTAGATGCCAACTCATCAATAGCTTGGTTCTCTTCTCTAAGGATGGAGACAATGCTAAAAGTATCAAAAGACTCAATTATATTCCATAACCTAAACTTACACCTCTTAAGGTATGAGACTTTGCATTGGTATTTACTTCTCACTTGATTGACTACTAGTTCTGAATACCCATAGACTAGTAGTTCTTCGATCTTATTTTTTAGAGAAAATTGAAAACCTAGGATAATAGCGTCATATTCATCAAGATTGTTAGTACAAGGGAATTGGATCCTATAAGATGCATGATATTTCTTATTGGTAGGGTCAATAAGGACAACACCAACCCTAAATCCAACCTTACACCTATCACCATCAAAATGCAACTTCCATAGCCCAATCATAAAATGAGTACTCTTAGGATCACATACCTTTACAGTGTTTAGGGTAGAAACCCCTAAGTCTGAGCTAATTAGGTTTACCCTTTCATTAATGGCATTATACTCAATTATCATGTGCTTCATCCTTGGCTCTCTTTTAACTTTGATCGAGTTTGGCATTCCCTTCCAAGGTAGCCATAAATGTGAATAATCCATGGACATGTAGCTAATCAGAGATTTGGTTCATTCCCTATTTAAAAAGATTCCATAAACATCAAGAATGTCAAAAACTTGTATATCAATAAACTACTACACTCTAGGCTCAAAAGCCAACTGCATATGCATGTTTAAAAGTTCTCCAATCATATTGATTCTAGATTTGTCTAATTGAGAAATAGATCTATCAAACTTAATAGGATTCAATCCAATTTGTTTGTAAATACATGTTGGAATGATATTGGTGGATGCACGAGAATCCAATAAATAATTTTTAAAATTCTTACCAAACATCATGACTGTGAGTAGGAAAGGAGGATATTTTGCCTTAACTTTGTGTATTGCCATATTAAAATTGTCAGGCCTGGGTGGTTTGTTAGATTTATTTAATAGTGATTCTAATAAGAGGTCCCTTTGTTATATTATCTACATCAATTAATGCAATGTGATTTTGGCTTTTATCTTCTTCATTTCTTAAACAATATTATAACCAATCTTGTTTGAATAATGAGGAACATCAACATTATGCTTAGAGGTACTCCCTTTGGGTGGTTTAGGATCATTGCTTGAAGAAGTGTCTGGAGGAGTTCTAAAGTTGTTTGGAGGAATTGAGGTAGTCAAAATATACCTTTGATATGTATTCCTCAAGGGATAAGTCTTCTTTAAGAATTGTTGGAATGCCTAGATCTCCTCAGGGACATCATTAGGTTCATTATCCTCTTAAAAGGGGAAATCAAAAGTGTCCACGATGCAATTTTGATCATTAGGCTTGGATCCTAAAGTACCTACACTATTATCCTTAGTAGGGACCACTTAAAATGTGTCCAAATCTTCTTGTAAAGATTCAAAAGACTTATAAAACTAAATACAATCAATTTCACCATGTTTGGTTGTATAATGCACTCTATAATAATCAGGCAAAGCAATATCAGTAAGATTAATGTCCATAGTCCTCTTATCATAAGATGGCTCATTATTCCTATTATTATGGAAATTATCATTCTAAAACCTATTATTTGGCCTATTAAATATTTGGAATGAGAAGTTCCTACCAGAGTTCTCTCTAGTATTTCCAACTTGTTTTTGAAACTAAAGGAAATCAGTGCTTAACTTTTGAACCATTTTAAGGATATATTTATTCTCATTCTTGGGAGTTTTAGAATTGTTCACCTGGTTATTCTTATTACCAGTATCTAATACTAAAAATCATTGATCATTTGTATTAAACCCATTAGTAGGATGAATCAAAAATCGTAAGTTCTGATTGGGAGTAGAATGACTCAAGGGCAACTGATTTAGATTTGGGAGTTAGTTTAAAGATAGAATATTCTATCTTTTACTAGTGAAAATGTTCAAATTGGTAATATGTGGGTTGAAATTTGGGATAGAGTAGACCATTTGTCCCTGGGGATACATTTGATTGTTGATGATCACTACTTTAGAATAAGCCCTAGATAATGAAGCTATAGATAGAATAAGCCTTTTAAAAAATAAAGAAGTCATGGGATCTACTACATCCTTGTATATTTCTAGAGGTAAAACATCATCAAGTTTATAAGGTTATATGGTACTCCTATACACTGTTTGAAACTTGGCATTAAAGGACCTTATGGGTTCAATCGCATCCCTCCTAATGGTGGTGAACTAGTGGTGTACATGACACATGGACTAATAATTGTACCAAACTAATCTATGAAAACATTAGTGAAACCATCCTAGCTAGTTATATAATTGTCACGTAAATTGAGAAACCATTCGTATGAAACATCTTTAAAATTAAAAGGGAACCATATACATGTTACATCTTCATGCACAAAATTTAGCAACCTTAAATCAAATTTAAAAGATTTAATGTGCTCTTCAGTAGTCACAATACTAGTTGGACTAAATGTCAGCAAGTATTTTTTAGGGTTATGCATGAGATCATGTACCACACCTGGTACATTGATTGAATAATCTCCCAACCAAGCCATACCTAGATGAAGGTTGAAATCAAAGGTACCTTAAAGAGGTGAGGTTGGAAAAGATTTGGAACATCTACACCTACCTTTATCTCACCTAGTTTTCTTATGGACTTTAAGCTCAAGCAAAGGCTCTCTTATCTCTAAATGTGATCTTGTTCGAATCCTTGGTAATTCTATCTTGAAGATTGAAGATCCTATTTAAAATACGATGTATCAAGTTAATATTTATAAAGAACAAGGATTAAAACCTATACATTAAGATCATTTTTCAAAGATTGTGTAAAGATTAGTAAAGGACATAAATCTTGGACTGAGCTAGCTCGAAGATGTGTCCAATTATGTAAATATGGTCTATCTTTATAATTATAAGCTCAAATAAAATCATATCTATGAAATATATGCCAACCTTTGTTCAAATAAAGCTATTCTAACCTCAAATACTATGGGTCTTCAAATCTTAAGCTATCTTTACCAAAACTAAGCATCAACCTCAAAGAATCTTGATCTTTGTCTAAAGGAAGCAAAAAAGTACATCACAGACTACAAATATCAATGATCTTTACACTTCTAAGAAAAGAATTACACAAAAGTGAAAAGATAACACCAATCTTAGATCAAAACACACTAAGATAGGCAAATATTTAACAAAGAAAGGCCCTCCTTCTATTGTCAGTGGGGACTTGTTGATGCCTCTACGTGTACCATAGATGTCCTTAGTTTTTAAATAACACTTCTCATTTTAGAATTCTAGGAATTTAGAGCATGAGTAGTAGGTTTTGGTAACTTATGTTACCTATGGTGAAATAACAACAAATCAATGTTTATCTATTACACAAAATTTATATTAATTGATGGTTGAGAGCCATCATGGTCCAATCCTTTGAAAATTGTAAGTATCTCTACTAATAATAGTGAATTATGATTAAAGCTAAAACTATAGACTTATTTAAATGGATATTTATAATGAAGTCTAAACTAAGGTGATCTGGTTTAAAAAGAAGCAAAAGAGAAAGGTAAGATAGAAATAAAATAAGTGATTACTGATCCTTAACTCAAATATCATGATAAAGTTTCAATTATAATTGAGCCTACATTTAACCAATATATGATGCAAAATAGCATAAGCTCATATCTCACCATACACTAGGAAAATTTACAAGGATAGTATGAAATTATTAAAGTAAGATCTATATGTTTATTCTAACATTTGTTACCAAAATCAAATAGCATTAACACATCTAAATATAGAACAAATTAAGTGAATCATAATTAAGATCCTCCAACTATTCTAACTTAAGCAAAAATTAGCAACCCTGTATCACAAATGCAAATTTAGACTTCATGAAACTATTCAAATTCAAGATTTAGAACAACCAATTGAGAGAAATCCATATTAACAATTGACACATAAAATTTGGATAATATTCATAGAATTCCTTGATAGTATTAATTGTTTAAAGTATACAAATTTTTCTCCAAATTCCTTCCCTTTACAAGATGCTAGTACTACTTTTTATAGAAATACAAGGTAGTATACCAGTCAGTTGTGAGATACAAATGTACAAAAGATAAGGATAGCTATCTTTTTTCAAAAAGTTCTAGAATACACTTGATTTTCAAAACTATACTAACCTAGAGGTAGATATGCTAAAAAACTAGCATATGCCTTCACAAAAGAACACTCCTACTTTGTATATTACAATGTTTTTACAAAAAGTAATATTAATTAATTGGTGGATCCATTATCAAAGGACTTGTAGAAGCTCCATAACTCTTTGATGTTATTCCTTGAAAAGCTCGAAATCCATTCTAGTTTTAGGAGACAAACATCTTCTTGGTCAGATAAGTATTTAAATTCTATATCATCCCTTGCCATATCTTATTTTATGCTTTTAGCTTCTACAATATTTTCTTTAGTAGTGAAGATCAGGCCCAAAATTTTGCTATTGTCACTGCTTGATTAACACTAGATTTTGCCCTTTACTTCCTACATCACCATAATGAATATATACATATACTCTTCATTATCAATACTTACTAAGTCTTTAGACTTCATAAAATTACCCAAAATAGTGCCAAATAGTTGCTTAATTTGGGCAATCAACTTTTCATCATCACTATCCAAGCCTACTGACCAAGATTTTAAAATTTGGATCTTATCCACCACTATCCTTAATATAGAATTTAGGTAGGCTATGATAATGGTTTATAACTTATGATTTATATTCCTAATCAATATATTTATGAGATCCATTTTGTTATCCTCTAAATCCTACCATTCTGTCATCAATCCTTTGGCCACTTCACTCAGTTGGCTCAATGCATCATGTCTTAGCTTCATTGATTTTAAAGAGTCAAAGATATCAAAAAATATGCTTCAAACATATTTACTATGGCCTTAGGAACTGAAAAGATAGGGTAGGTCTCTAAATTATCCTTTTCCTTCTCCAAGTTATGAATATTTTATTTCATTCCCCTGATGCCAACCCTAACTTGAGATGAATGAGCCTCAATTAGGATTTTAATATCTTCTTCATGGATGGATAATTCACCAGGTTACTACCCTCCAACTAGAGTTAGGCTTGTGAAAGGTTCAACCCTTTGGAATGTGAACTCTTGAATTCCCACCATGGATTTTATTTTTGTTACCCTCTCTAATTCAACTATCTTTGAATTGAATTGCATCGTAGTAGTTGATCCAATATACTTTGGAGGTTAAGAATCCTCTATATGGTCACTACTTGATGCTCTTAGAACCTCCATATTCTTCCCATCTGACCCTAAAAGGGTCACTATTCTTCTCTACTCTAATTCTTTCATCAAAACCCTTATATATGGCTTCATGTCCTCATGCACATCAACATTGATAGATTGGGTTAAATTCCAAGAGTGGGACAAGAAAGGGATCTTATGCATCTTTCCATCAATGAACCAATCAAGGATGATTAGTCCATGAATGGGGTAATCCTCATTGAATAGGTTAATTTCACTCATGAGGTGAGTGAGAGTAAACTTTGGCTTCTTTTATCCAATTGGGATAATTATCATATTTTTTTTCTCTTTATTTGTGGTGACACTAGGATTAGGTCCAAGGTAACTTCCTTTTGTTTATCTTTGAAAACTCCTTCTAATTTATCTTGGGCTTGCTCAGCTTCTACTTCCTCCTCATCTAAGTCATATGCTTTGGAAAAGACCTTGAAGACATCCTCTACTATGTCATCAAGCTCCAAGGAAATAATTTCTATATATTCAACTGGAGATGTTGGTCTGCTAGGAGGGGCTAAAGATGAGGGAACCTTACCAAGTCTCTCTTATAAATTTCAATTACCAATACCATATGCAATTTGTGTTGGGGGATATGGAACTTCTAGCTAATTTTTCTCTTGAGGTGGCTTGGAATGTCTATGCAACAAATAGTATTAAAATGGATGCAATTTTCATATGTCCCTTAGTTGATTTTCATCACTAGTCAATGTATGCATAAGTTTGATATTGTGTTCTTTGAATCTATCTAGTACCTCTTAAAAATTATTGGCTTTGATGTGGAGTGTGTCATAAGGACCAAGTTGATGATTGCCTTCTACATCATTAGGATCCCAATGCATGAGGTCATCCAATTGAAAAATAAAAGAATCTTTGTGGATGGCCATGATGCCTACCTACTTTCAATCTTGCAAGATAGTTCTTTCGATTATCAAAGGAAAAGGATGGAGACCTTTAATTTTCTCCTTATACACTCCATCAACACCATGGAGCAATTGAGATGTAATTTCTTACTTTGCTATCCTAGTAGGAACATAGATAGGCAACTTGTATGGTTGAGTCAAAATTCCTTCAATTCTGATCATAGTACAATTTGGGTATATATATATGTCTCCCATTAGTTATACCTATTTCTTGTGTTGGAAATATTGTCATTGATGTCAAAGGTCTAGCATTATTGGTGATAAATACCCCATTGCATTTAATGTTATTTGTAATAGATATATCTTGGCTAATGTGAGTTAATATTTATTTAATATTAACGAATATATTTTTGGTTGCATATGAGACAAAAGAAAGGCCCATGGAGAATTCAAAGAGCCACGGGGTAAAGACAAAAGAAGGATGGGACACATTTTCCCATGAAGAGTCATATTGGGGAATTCTAAGAGTCACCAAGTGAAGACAAAAGAGTAAGGGCACAATTTCTCATGAAGGGACACTTTAACGAATATGAAAAGTCACCAAGATAAGGACAAAAGTGGGAAGGACGTTTTTGGTCATGAAGGGTCACCAAATGAATTTTCAAAGGCAAGAATATGAAAGGTCATACAAGTTTGGTGCCAATTTTCATGAGGATTGAAGGGTCACAAAGGTGGAAGGCCAAAGGTCATTTAGAAAGCTATAAATAAAGGCTTGAGTAGCCATTTGTAATGTGAGAAAGAGAGAGGTTGATTTGACATTGTAGTATCTAGCTTAGAAGAGTAATTGTGAGAGATGAATATGATTTGTATTTGTTATATCTATCTTAGAAGAGCAAAGGTGAGAGAGAGGAAAGAGATGTTGTGTTGATTTATCATTTGTTGAGATAACAACATTGAGAGATAGGTGTGTCATATACACAAAGGGGTTGGTGCTCCTGTGGGTTGGTGCTCACAAATTGTTGTTGGGTTGGTGCTCATGAATAGTAGCTAGGTTGGTTCTTGACAAAGGGGTATGGTGCTCCTATGGGTTGGTGCTCAACAAAGGGTTTGGTGCTCCTGTAAGCTTGGATTGTGAATATTGTTTGGGTTGGTGCTCGTTCATATACTTGAGATTGTTCTCTGTGGTTTTTCCCACATTGGGTTTCCATGTTATATCTGGTGTCTCTCTCTATCTTGTGTGGTGTTTATTGTTTGAGTTTTATTGCATATCTTGAATGTTTGATTAATTGGAATTTGGTTAAACAAAAGATTAATAAGATATATGATATAATGATTCACCCCCCTCTCAGTATATCCAATTCTTAACAATTGGTATTAGAGTAGGTTCCTTTTTGAAAAGTTTTACAGCTTGAAGGTAGATTAGGAAAGCACAATGGTTGGGTCATAGGAATGATTTTATACAAATAAGGCACCTTTGTTTAATGGACAAATTATGCTTTTTGGAGCATGAGAATGAAGGTTTATTTGATGGCCCTTGGATTTGACATATGGAAAGCAATGATGGAGGAATATGAAGAGCCACAGACATTTGCAATTACTCTAGCAAAAAAGAAGGCAAGTGAATGTAATGCTAAAGATTTAAATGCTTTTTTATGTGGTTTATGTGAATCTAAATTTGTTAAAGTTATGCAAAATAAATCTGATCATGAAACTTGGGTAAAACTTGAGAATATTTACAAAGGTGATGGAAAGGTTTAGCAAGCTAAGCTATAGACTTTTTAAAGGCAGTTTGAAAGTTTGAAGATGGAAGAAGAAGAAGATATAGCAAGTTATCTCTTGCGAGTTGATCAGATCGTAAATCAGATTAAAGGTCTTGGAGAAAAGTTGGATG